>JAEOAD010000050.1:6857500-7355000 GCA_036365145.1 Orientallactaga sibirica
TTCCCCCTCTTCCGTGTCTGGTGAAGCTAATGAGCCCGAGAGGCTGGGTGTGTGCAAGGGTTTATGCAGACCCAGGCGTGCCCCCAATAGTTGGGTGCTTGAAAATGAGGTAAAAAGCATGGGGAAACATCAAGAGAGCCTGTCATCCTGGAAAGGATGGTTGCTCTGTTTCCCTGTTGCCATGGTGACTGGCAAGCATGAGGACAGCGTGCTGTATGTAGCTTTCAAACGATGGCAGCGTGGAACACACACCGCTGTCTGCCTCTGATCTGCCTACCTGGGGACCCTTTGCTCCTCTGTTACCGTAGCAATCTGAAATGTCTCCCCATAGGCTCATGTGTTTGAACACTAGGGCTCCAGCTGGCGGTATCGTTCTGGGAGGCTGAGGAGCCCTTCCTGTGGCCTATGCAGAATGAGGGTCGGCTTTGTAGGTGACATGTACATCTGGTTCGTGCCTTAGTATCTGCTTACTGATCTGACAGGTTGCGAGAGGTTCCCTCCTCATTTTCCTTCTGCTACGGATGGATGGAGTTACCCCAGCTGCCATGTGTTCCGCAGTGTAAAGGACTCTGCCCTCTGAAGCAGTGAACAACAACAAAGCTTACCTTAGGTTACTGCTGTCCTAACACAGAGATTTGTTACCAGAACGTGGGTCATTACTGTGATAAACCTGACCATGTGGCCCATCACCTTTCAAAACTGGAGGAATGTGGAAGAGTTTTGAGCTCCAGACTAGAGAAGCCCTAGAATGCTGTAGGATTAACTTCATGGGGACATTTGGGTGAAAGCAAGTATTAGGAGGGTACTGTAGACATGGTCTAAAGGGGCCGAGGTACAACTCGGAGAACGTGGTGTTATTCACATGGTGTTGGTTTTGTAGGAATATAGAATGCAAGAGAGACAGGCACGGAGGTTTGTGCCAAGGTGCTAGAGAAAAGCTTATAAAACCAGGCGATGTGTTTCAGTCGGATTTCCTACAAGAAGACCCTTGGAGACCAGTGCATGAAGCAGTGAGGGTGAAGTCGGGAATGCAACTGAGATCTCAGGATGTTACAGATGCCAGGAACGTGGAACGTTTGTTGAGAAAAGCTACAAGTACTTAGTGGACCCAGCCAAAGACAAAGGCCATATGACTTGTCGGCAGCAGGGCCAAGCCCCCCGACCCAGATGGTGACACCTGAGCTCTGGGTGTTGGTTGTAGAGCTGCATGGCTTAATATCTGCCCTGCTGGACTTTGATCCTTTACTTCTTGTGTCCTTATTCTTCCCTTTTGGACTAGGGAGCTTTACTTTGTCCCATTGCAGATTAGATATGATGTATGAGACAGTGACTTTTAAAGTTGTTAGTTCAGTGCAATGTAAATTATCATCATTGGGCTGGAGAGATGGCTTAGCGGTTAAGGCGCATGCCTGAGAAGCCTAAGGACCCAGGTTCGATTCTCTAGGTCCCATGTAAGCCAGATGCACATGGTGGCACATGCGTCTGGAGCTCGTTTGCAGTGGCTAGAAGCACTGGAGTGTTCATTCTCACTCTCTCTCTGACTGTAATAAATAAATAAAAATAAAAATAAATTATCATCAGTGTGATCCTCCTTAACATCATCAAACCTGGGAGATTGCACTTAACTCTAACCCTAATATATAGAATTTACAATGTTTCCTATCATGGCTCAATTTAATTTTCACTCCCGAAAATGACTTTTGGAGAGAAGAAACACTTCAAATCACCTCTTATTCCATTCTTTTAAATATTTTTAAGACATGTAAACCAACTGGTGAATTCCCATTTTCAACAAACAAGAAAATAGTGATGGAAACTTTTGAAAACATGGGCCATGTGCCCATATTTCATAAATTGATTTTTCACTTTTTTCAGCTTATATGTGATTATGTCTGCCCAGTGGCATGTGTACTCTAAGTTTATGATCATTTCACAAAATAAATTGTTTTTTGACAAATTTGTTTATAACGTCTTATTGAAGTCCCTCCCCTTTTTTTCTTATTTTGTAGCTAAGGCACCAAAAAAATGACACCATAAACTGACTAGTTGTCAACAAATGCCAAACACTGATTGAGGTGAGAAGCACCTCTGACTGAGCCATCAGCCAGAAATGGGGCACAAAATCGTGGGGTTTTAACTTCGCCTTCTTTATTTCATTTCTTCTTGGCAGACTCTCTCCCCTTTCCCAGTTTGGTGAGCTCTCTCCTGAATGGTTCTTACCCCTTTTCCTAATTTGCATATAAACAGACAATATAAACAGGCCTGCTTAAGCATGCACCTCTACCCACCACAGCCACTTGGGGAAAACTTGTTTCTGGGGTCACCTCTTAGCCTCTCAGCAGGCTACCAGCTTTCATCAGCCAAGAAATTTTACTTTGACCTAATACATTCTCCTGGCTTTGCTGGTAATTCCTATGCTAGAGATAAGAACCTGGTAGAGAAGGAAGAAAACTGGCAGTACCATCATGGCATTTCATTTACTTTTTAATGTCACTATTTTAAAATAGTGAACGTTCAATAGATCATTTTGAATAATTCCATTGTCTGAATACTAGAGAAAATGTTTCCCCATATCTGTAGAAAAAACACTCAAATGCTCAGAAACATGTAAACTACATGCACGGGCACACATTTGAGAGTGCTCACGTCTGCTACTTGGAGAACTACAGAGGAACTGATTCAATCTGGGTATGACAGAATGATTGTGGATTTCCGGGAAAATAAGGAAAGGAAGGAAGGCTGTTTAATATTTTGAGAAACTGTCAAAATATTTTCTAGTGTGGCTGCACCATTTAACATTCCCACAGCAACATATGAAGGCTCCAGTTTCTCCATGTGCTTGACAGCACTTGCTATAATCGGTTTTTCTACTGTAGCCATCCAAGTGGCTGAGAACTGGTATTTACTGTAGTTTTCACCTGCAGTTCCCTGGTAATTGTTGATCTCGTGCTTTTTTAGGTGCATGTTGTCATTTTCACCTTATTTATATGCTCTGAAAAATCTCTTGGTACTAGTCTGCTAGGGTTATCACATAACACCACAGATTGGGTGGCTTTAACCTGGAGAAATTAATTTTCTTGCAATTCTGGGACCTGCCAGTCTAAGCTCAGTGTTGGAAGCTTTGGCTGCTGCTTTTCTTTACTCACACATGGTCACCTCCTCACCATGGCCTCACTTGGCCTTTTCTCTGTACATGTATGCTAAAGGTCTTTATGAACACAGTTGTGTGCATTATTGAGACTTCCCCCTTTATGACTTCATTTTTATTTCTTTACCTTTTGAAAGTAAGATTACCTCTTAGTTGGACAAAGCTGCAATGAATAAATTTTGAGGCTTTACAGTTCAGTCCATAGCATGATTTTTACAAGCAAGTGTCTTTAACCTCTAAGCCATCTCCCCACAGCATCACTGTTCAGTTGGGTTGATGTGTCTTTTAATTATTGAGCTGTAGAAAAACTTTGCATCTTTGATAAAAGACCCTATCAATATACGAATTTGAAAAAATTTTCACATTTCCTTGGTTCATTTCTTACTTTTTTATTCAAGAGAAATCTCAGGTTGTGATTTCTCTTTATTTTTTTTTCCAAAACATAGATGCAATTTATTAACTTTTAGCTTTCATTAATCTTAGAACAAGTTACATTGAAATTAAGCCTTATAAAGATGCTTCAACATTAAGGTATTGTAGCCATTTTAAGGGACCTTAACAACCACAGCTGTCCTTAAGACTCGAAACATGGCATTGCTATTGCCAACTTTCTCTACCTTTCTGCAGAAACACATTCAGATAAGCAGACTAATTGTCTGGCTTTAGTTTTTCTTTTACTTATTTGAAAGAGAGAGAGAGAGAGAGAGAGAGAGAGAGAGAGAGAGAGAGAGAATGAACAAATGTATGGGTGTACCAGGGCTTCCTGCCACCACAAACAAACTCCAGACCCATGTGCCACTTTGTGCATCTGGCTTTATGTTAGTATCAGGAAATTGAAACTGGGCCATCAGGCTTTGGAAGCAAGCAACTTTAACTTCTGAGCCATCTCTTCAGCCCTTACATTTTTTAAATTACAAAAAAAAATCATGTGTGTTTATGTGGTGTATGTGAATGTATGTGTGTTCATACACGTATGGACTCATGTGAACAGGTGCATGTGTGCGTGTGGAAGACACAAGTCAGTGTTGAGTGCCTTTCTCACTCGGCACCTTATTTTTTGAAACAGGATCTCCCACTGAACCTGGAGCTCAACAATTGGTTTGCTCTCACTAAGCAGCCCCAGGATTCACCATCTCTGTCTACCTAGTTCTGGGATTATAGATGTGAGGTTCCTCAGTTTTGTACTTTCATTATGGTGTTCATTAAAACAGAAAGCCTTTCAATGTTCATAATAAAGTCCACTGTAACCATTATCTTTCTTGCATAACTTGTGCTTTAGGAGTCATATCTAAATGTTCAGAGGCCAATTAAGGCCGTAATGATTTGCTGCTATGGGGCTTTTCCATAGAAGATAATATGCATCTACTGTCTGTTATGAAGATTTTTGACTCTTACATTTAGGCTTTTCATCCATGTTGCATTGGCTTTTGTATATGGAATGAGGTAGAGTTTCAGCTTTATGTTTCTTTTTCTTATTGATTTCTGGTTGTTACTGTACCACTTGTTGAAGACTACTTTTTTTCCTTAATGAATTATCTTGACACACTTGTCCAAGATCATTTCACTGTAAATTTGAATTTATTTTTGGAATCCAAATTATATCCCACTGATCTCTCTATCTTACTGTATTTCAACACCACACTGTCTTGATTATTACAGCTTTAAAGTAGGTTATGAAACTATAATTCTCCAACTTTGTTCATTTAAAAAAAGTTCCTTGCTTCCCACATGAATTTTAGGGTTATTTTGTTCAATTCTGCATAAAAACCCATCTGCATTTTTATTGAATATTATGTAGAATATGTGGGTAAGTTTGGAATGTATATGCTATATTAACAATATCTATGCCTGTCTATTCACTATTTAGCTTTTAATTTATTTCAAGTCTATACTGTTGTTTAATTTATTTCTAAGTATTTGGTTTCTTGATATCATCATCATAAAGGGTGTTTCTCTTCATCTCATTTTCAGGTTGCTTATTGGTAATGCATAACTGTGCAATTGATTTTTATATATTGATCTTTTAATATTGATGGAACCTTTATTCACTAGTTCCTATAGTTGTTTTAGTGGATTTTGTTAAGGGTTTTGCATGTGCAAGAGTATTTCATTTGAAAATAGAGATTTGCATCTTTTCCAATCTGGATGCCTCTTCTTTTCTTTTCTTGTTTGGTTTTCCTGGTTAAAACCTCTAATACAATGTTGGGTAGAAGGAATAAAATGATTGTTGTAGTCAGGATCACATTGCTGGCAGAGATCACCTGAACAAGAGCAGCTTGTGGACAAAAAGGGTTTATGTTGGCTTACCAACTCAAGGGGAAGCTCCATGATGGCAAGGAAAACAATGGCATGAGCAGAAGGTGGACATCACCCCCTGGCCAACATAAGTTGGACAATAGCAATAGGAGAGTGTGCCAAACACTGGCAAGGGGACACTGGCTATAACACCCATAAGCCCACCCCCAACGATACACTACCTCCAGGAGGTGTTAATTCCCAAATCTTCATCAACTGGGAACCTAGCATTCAGAACACGTAAGTTTATGGGGGACACCTGAATCAAACCACCACATTCCACCTTGGCCCCATAAACTGATAATCATCCATGATGTATAATGCAGTGCATTCATCCAACTCTAAAAGTCCCCATAGTTTTTATCAATCCCAATGATGTTCAAACATCCCCATAATCCCAGGCCTTTTTTTTTTTTTTTTTTTTTTTTTTTTTTTAAATTTTCAAGGTAGGGTCTCACTCTGGCCCAGGCTGACCTGGAATTAACTATGTGGCCTCGAACTCACAGTGATCCCAGGTCTTTTAACTGAGCCATAACGCCAAAAAATCCCCCCAAAACCCATAATGGCACAGAATAAACACTCACACTGCAAAAGATGGCATTGGGCAAAGCAAAGAAATATTCAACCAATACAAGATTTAAACAGGGAAAACATCAAACTCTGTAGCTTCAAGTCCAACAACTCTAGTAAGTGACAAATCTCCAAGTCCAATCAACAAGTCTCTGGAGTTCCAATTCCACCCTTCCAGCTAGGCTACTCACAGTCCCGGAAAACTTCATCCAGGGCCAGCAGCTCTCCTTAGCAGCCATCTCATGGTCCCGGCATCTCCACTGGGTCTCCACTGCAACCCAGGGTTCATCCTCACAGCTCCATCAGGTCTCCATGCAGGCATCCAGCAAGCCTGCTATACCCTGCCCATGGCCATTTCCAAAACACAAGGCTTCATTGCAAATTCAATGACTATCTCTTTAATATCAGGTGTGGTACCAATTTATTAAACCCAGGGTGGTATAAAGCAGAACAGGACACTCCTTGAGCATTCAGGCCCCTTCAAAAGAGTCTACATTCTTTCTGTTGTCCCAATGCAGGTTAGCTGGCCCACTCGCACTGGTTGAAATCCCTCATACAACTGAACAGGCAGTGATTTCAGCCTAAAGATTTCTTTTTGTGCCATATCTCTGTGCATACCAGTCTGTTTCTATGCACTGCAACTTTGCACAAGTTCTCAGGACACAGGCATAACAGCAATCTTCTCACACAAACTGCTTCTAGCCCAGTCCAAGCAAAGCTCTTTCTTACCCTCATAAGCCTCACAGTCCATAGTTCATACTGTATTCAGGTCTTTCAACTCTGACCAGAACAGATCATCAAGCTGTTTTTATTTTGATCCAGGGTCTTTCACTGGCATGGAGCTTACCAACTGGGGTAGACTGGCTGTCCAGCAAGCCTCAGAGATTGGAGGTCCTCCCATCTCTGCCTTCCCAGCACTGAGATTACATGCATACCTCATAGTACCTAGCTTTTTACGTGGGTTGTGATGACAGAACCCAGGTCCTTGGACAAGCACTTTCCTGAGTGAGTCATCTCCTTAGCATCTTCTTTTGGTGCATTTGTCTGATTTTCATGCAAGAATAATAATACTGGTTTCATAGATTTTGAAAGATGTAAACAAGAAAATTATATTAAAGCTTGACCTGGCCAGCAATAAAATATTTTTTCCAGGACATCTCCCCAGAGAATGGTAAATGGATTGGAAGATGTAGGTGAGACTTGGAATCTTGAAGGACAGACAGAAAATAATGAAGTGAGTCAAACTGGAGAGGACAAGATTCAGAATTTAGAGTTTAGACATAGACACTGAAGGAAAGTGTTAGATGCAAAGCATGTTTAAAGCATCTTATTTGTATTTCCTCTGGTCTTTTCTTGCTATTCTTGCTATATAGACCTTTGGGTTCTTTATTTTTATTTCTGCTAGCATTGCCATTCTATCTTTATGACCTAAGCATTGTGAACAATATCCTTTGTCATTTTATCTCTGAAACTAGGTGAAATTTAGAAAAAAAAGAAGTTTGCTGAAAACCCAGGCCAGAAAAAGAAAGAAAGAAAACCCAACAGAAGAGAAACAAGGAAAGACAGTCTGAAAGCATACACACAAAACTTTTTTATAATATATTTTATTTATTTATTTGAGAGAAAGAGGGAGAGAGAGAGGTAGAGAGAGAGAGTGAGAATGGGAGCATCAGGGCCGCCAGCCACTGCAAACAAACTCCAGATGCATGCTCCCCTTTGTGCATCTGGATACTGGAGAATCAAACTGGGATCCTTTGGCTTTGCAGGCAAACACCTTTACCACTAAGCCATTTCTCTAGTGCCACACAAAACTTTTTGAAGATACTCTGAGACACATCAAGAACATGTTTTTGATCTCCCAATAGTTCAATATTTGGTAAGCAAACTTGGTTCTAATCTATGCTCTATATAAGGGGATAAACAGAGCATCTATTTTTATTCTTTCTGTTGCCCCCTGTCCTAGAATCCAAGTTCTGGCAGAAGAGATTATCTGTAAAAAATCACTGAGTAAAGCCAGGCATGGTGGTGCATGCCTTTAATCCCAGCACTCAGGAGGCAGAGGTGGGAGGATCGCCATGAGTTCGAGGCCACCCTGAGAGTACAGAATAAATTCCAGGTCAGCCTGGGCTAGAGCAGGACCCTACCTTGAAAACAAAAACAAAAAAAACAAACAAAACCACTGAGTATTACAGTTGTTTTATGAGTCATCTTTGGTAGAAATGAATTTAACTTTCAATAGGAGTTCATCATTATAAAAAGAAATTTTCTAGAAGCACAGAGGCACTTTTCCTTGCTTTTAGAATATACAGTCATTGGGGAAATCCTGTGTTCTCTTTGTGGCAACCCTCATCATCACACATAGAGTGTCTTAGGAGAGACATTGTTCCCTAGCATAGAAGAGCACTCATTCATACTTCACTAAACTAACTTTTGTGACTGTTAACCGGGCATTTCTCAGTCAATTGCTAGGTTCTAGGCTCATGGTGGTAAGGAGGCAGGAGTTAAGAACACCCAACCCATTGCTGCACCAGTGCAACAAGGATGCTGAAGAAAGTAAAGGCAGGGAAGGAGCTCCTCTGTTGAACGTGATGTGATGAAAAGGTGTTGTGGAAGGCTTCTTGGAAAGAGTAGTGATTTGTGTTAAAATGATAGGTAACAGTTAGCCGGGACAGGACAAAGAGATGTGTCACCACTGGGGAGAAACATTAAATCAACAATCTGAGAACTACTGAGATTTTGCACTGTTTGTTTTTGGAACGCACTTAAATTCTCCTAGAAGTTTCCAAAGTAGAAAATTCATGTACCATCTGATGTAACACTGGAATGAGGCCACAGATTATTTTTTGGGTTAAATTTGTGCATATGTTGCCTTATCTCTCTAAATCTTAATTATTTTACCAGTCCAAAGGATCTAAAATCTATGACTTCTTAGTGCTTACATCATATAGTCTATTTATTTTCATTTATTTATTTGAGAGAGAGAGAGAGAGAAAGAAAGAAAGAGAGAGAATGGGCATACCATGGCCTCCAGCCACTCCACAAAGTCCATATGCATGCACCACCTTGTGCTTGTGGCTTACGTGGGTCCTGAGTAATCAAACCTGGGTCCTTTGGCTTTGAAGGTAAACACCTTAACTGTTAAGCCATCTCTTCACCTATATCATATACTCTATATGAGAAGAATAACATTGGAACTGTGGGATCATACATTAGGAATTTTCTAGAGTCTAAGTGGAATTCTGGGATGGTTGGAAAGGTTTTCGGTGTGTGAGACATTAGTCACAGGTAAATTCAAACATTGGGCTATAGCTTTGGACTCATTCAATTTTGAAAGGGACTAGGGAAAAAAAGAATGAAGTGATGGTTGGACTGGGGAGATATTTCTACACTTAAAGGCACTTTCTCTGCAAGCCTGCCACCCCAAGTTTAATCTCCAGAACCCATGTAGAGCCAGTTGAAAAATAGATCATGTCTGTCACCTCAATGTGCCTACAGCAGTGGGAAGTGGAACCAGGGGAATCCAGAAGCTCATGGAACAAGTAGACTTGCCTTCCCAGTGACAAAACAGAAAACCAGGAAGAGATATCTCTTCTCAAAGAATGTGGAAGGAGAGGATTGGCACTCTGAGGTTTTCAACTGATCTCCACACTGCCATGGCATGCGTACACACACACACACACACACACACACACACACACACACACAGCAAAAAGAAGGAAGAGATGGTTTTAATAGATTTAGTTTGAAGGAGATTCAAATCAATTCCAAAATCTTAGTCAGGAAACATGTTTATTAAGGGTTGGATCTGCTTCTTTTTCTTGTGTGTGTCTCATTATAGAACTCAGAAACTGATTGTATATAATACTGTATTTATTTATGTCTTTATATATTTTATATACATATATAATATACATAATATATATACAAAAGGACTTATGATCCACAAAAATATCTGTCATCTATCTATCTATCTATCTATCTATCTATCTATCTATCTATCTATCTATCATCTATCCATACATCCTCTATCTATCCACTCACTTACAAGGACTCTTTCTTCTTATTGCCTCTAGGTTCTGAGTTCTTCAGAAATAAAATATGTAATACATAAGGTGCTAACTGCAGAGATATCATTCTTACAGAATCCATTTATCAAAGCATATTATATGCCAAGACCAAAGTTAGTAAGGTCTGGACTTAATGGAAGACATGTTTGGCTATACATGACTAATAAAATGAGAAATATTCATCTTTATTTATTTATTTATTTATTTATTTATTTATTTATTTTTGTTTTCTGAGGTAGGGTCTTGCTCTAGCTCAGGCTGACCTGGAATTCACTATGTAGTCTTAGGGTAGCCTCGAATTTATGGCAATTCTACTACCTCTGCCTCCCAAGTGCTGGGATTAAAAGTGTGTGCCACCACTCCCAGCCTAGAAATAGGAACTTTTTTTTTTTTTTTTTTTTTGTTTTGTTTTGTTTTTCAAGGTAAGGTCTCTAGTCCAGGCTGACCTGGAATTCACTATGTAGTCTCAGGTCTCCAGGAGGCCTCAAACTCATGGTGATCCTCTTACCTCTGCCTCCCAAGTGCTGGGATTAAACGTGTGCGCCACCATACCCAGACTTCATAATTTAATGCTAACATTTTTAGATTTTAGAATTCCTAGAATGCCTTATAAAAATCAGAGGAATTAACAGTTGCTCCATAACCTTAATCCCAACAATTAGTTAAACAGTACACAACCCCTCTATGATGTGCTTGTAATTCTTTTTCGGCTTCCCTACATTGAAATTGGAGGAGATAAGCAGGGAACCTATCTCATGGAGCTGTTTTGTGGGTTACATAAATCAATACATTCAAAGCCCTTCAAGCCACACTTGTTTTTAAGCATTTAACTAATTCTTGCTGTGCTGTGATATTAGTGATTCCATCCCAATTTAATATAACTTAACCTTCCTAACTTACTATGGTCTTATACCTGTCTGGAGTTACTCATTTCCTGCCTGACTCCTGTTCACATCTGTGTACTGCCTTCTTTTGTGGGATTTTAACATTTCTGAAGCTGACATTTGTGAATTGAACCATTCGAAAGCTACCCAAATCTTCATGAGTCACTGAGATTTGTGGTTTTGTTCAAGCAAAAAATTTGACTCACTCCCTTTGCCGGCCTTATCAGCAGAAGCAAACCACCAAGCCAGTGAATGAGCCTGTCTCAGCATGCCCTTCTCCTGGGACATTGCTGGTCGCTTGTTCCACACAGTAGTGCCCCTGAAGGGCTACCCAAATAAGAAGGGCTGTTGTCACATTCTCTGGGTGATCAGTTCATGCTCAGTGCACCTCCAGATCTGTGGCATGCCTTTTGACTGTGACATGGCATTATTTCTGCTTTCCCCATAAACATTCCAAAGGCTGAAAGGGTTAGACCATTTAGAAAATACATACAATTCAGAATACAACTGTGAATAATCCAGATGGGAAGAAAATGGGAATTGTGGTGAGAAACTGAAGTTGTTCACAGAAAGAACTGCAAGCTAAGTTTTTTTTTTTTTTTGGACTCACAATTGTAATGGCACAAAGAACATCAGACTCGGACACAAAAGGAGAGCATCAGGCACCAGGAAAGGCAGTTGGGAAAAGCAGAAGTGCAATAGGAACTGACTTTGTGGGTGGGAAGAAAAGCAAGACTTACACAAAGGGCTTGGGTTGAAGGCAGAATACTGGAAGCATGGGTCAGGTCAGCTGCCACTGGAAGATGAGTGTGCCCTTCAGAGACTATGGAGGGATACGAAAGGCATGCTGTTCCTAGTCTTTTATAGGCACCATAACTGTCTAGCAATGGCAGAGCTCTGAGATTTTTGGACATTGCAAGTATTCTAGTAATGGCTAGACAGTCACTGGCCAGGAGGGCAGGTCTCCCTGGCCTTGTTCTTACATCTTCTTCCACTCAGCTGGGGGAGGAGCGTAAGTTCTACACAGAGATCCCAAATCTCTCTCGCAGATCTCGTGGAAAGTTCCCTAGAATGATCCCTGCTCAACTTGTTTTTCTGTTTCTTTCTGTCTCGTTTCTCTTTATTTTCCAGATCCTTTGGGTTGAGGTGTCATTTGATTGGTGTTTACATTTAGTTTTTTGTTATTTTTTGAGGCAGGGTCTTGCTCTGGCCCAGGCTGACCTGGAATTCACTATTAGTCTCAGGGTGGCCTCGAACTCACAGTGATCCTCCTACCTCTGCCTCCCGAGTGCTGGGATTAAAGGCATGCGCCACCACGCCCGGCCTTGGAGTTTTTATTTTCTCCTAGCGTGTGATATTTTTTAGAAGTCTCTTGGGAATGTCTGACCTCTCAGAGTTAAAGCCAGTTTCCCGGCACTTCTTTGGCCTGAAGCTGCTCATCTGGAAGGAGAATGAGGATATAAAATATATATATATGTATTTTTTTTCATTTATGGACCTGTTTTTCTTTTCTTTTTAACTGTGCTAAATTGCCTTAGTAGATAAACCCATATAATTTGAAGATTTATGATTTTAAAATATTTGGAGAAAACAGACTGTTCACAGCTAGAGTGAAAAGACTACAGAAAATACAGAGAGACACTGCATAGAGACAATGCCTACACTTATTTTTCTGTTGTCTCTCCCTCCTGATCCTAGAGCTCCTGTTAGCAAGAAGGCATGCTGCAGGCCTCCCAAGGGCAGGAAAGACTCTTCCATGTGACAAAAACGCCAGGTGTAGCTAGATGATCACAGGAGTCCTGATGCTATTGATTCCTCTTAGGCTTTGCAAGCTGAACTGAAACCGGAGAGTGGAAATGGGTCCTCAGCTCAACATGGCCACAGATACCACCTGCCCCGTTCCCAGATCTCTCCATAGATATTGTTCCTCAAGGACAAGGACGTAAGTAATGTGTCTTTTGTCCTGCTTTGCAGGAATCACCTTTAAAGTATTGGCTAAACCTTTCCCTCTGTATTCTTGATTTCCTTGCCATCAAATCACAGAATTCTTTGGAAATTTTGAGATGGTCATAGTAAGTTGCATGGTATGTCATAATTTGCTATGCTTTCAAGATATAAGGAAATATAGTAGAAGTTTCACAATGGAAAGGAGAGGTTGCCAAATAGATGGAGGGGAGAAAGCAAAGGGAAGTTTTTGTTTTCTTCTTCTTGTCTGGAGAATATGGAAGGTATTTCTAGGGCATGATGTTGCATAGATCATGCTGGACAGTCTTATGAATCGCAGAGGCTAGCAGTGCAGTTCTATTCCACAGTATGAGATGGATGATGATGTGTCTCTCCCTGGTTGGTGTCTTTTGCCTCTGTCTCTGCCTGTGAGCCTTTGATGACATCTGCATCTTGAAGCCCACGTGTTTCTCTTTTCCTTCCTCCCCCTTGTAACATAGCATGTCTGCTGTAAGCTGTCTCTTGTCCATTCATTTCCATATCAGACCCTCCGCCTCTGTCTTCTCCGTGTGTGTATTGCCCTTCCTAGGTGTTGACTCACAGCATTGACATCCTTTCCCCATGCCTGTGCCCACACACTTCCCGTATGTGCCTCAGCTTCCACTGGGTCCTTGTTGGTTTTCCTTTGCCCGGGCTGACTCAGTGTGGCTCCCTCGGTAAGGCTGCGTTGGTGTCTGCTTGGATTGGTGTCACCTGAAGCCAACATGCAAATAAAACAACATTTAAATTAGTCCTTGCAGAGCAGAACGAACATGAAGTGGTCTGGGGAGGGGAACTAGTATCATCTGACTCCACACTCAGGACCAGTGACTCAGCGTTTGTAATAAAGTCTCTGAAGCATATAATCTTTTTCCTAAGTTCTAAAATTTTCCTCCCCTTTGAACGGTTTAATTTGAGAATTTTTCAGTTTTTTTGCTTATTTTTAAAAATATTTTTTGGGGGAGGACTGTAATATTTGAACATATGGCAAATTCCCATCAGTTTATTGATTATGTTCCCTCTCCTTGCCCCCATTCCCCCATGCCCTCTTCAGTAGGGTCATGGTAATTACTGTGGGGTCATGAATACAACAGTCAGTATTTTATGGGGGGGGGCAATGCCTCAGAATACACTTTTCCACCCTGTGGCTCTTACATTCTTTCTGTCCCTCTTACACAATATTCCCTAAGCCTTGGAGTATTTGTGTATGTGTGTGTGTGTTGAGCTCTCAGCATCCTCTAATTTTTTTTTGTTTGTTTTAATGAGTGTTGAGTCTCCTCAGTGTCTACTGCCATCTCCCTGGAGGAGGTTCTCAGGCCAGCAGCAAAAGCAGCACTCATATTTAAGTGGCCACTTCCTCTGTAATGTTTCCTGGGCCCTGGCCAATGTGATAAAGGTGATTCATCTCATTTTAGGCATTCAGCTTTCTTTTTTCTCATTTTGATGGTTCTTGGTTCTAGTTTTTGCTCTTTATTAGATATTATTTATACAAACATGGATCTGTTAAATTTTCTCCCTGTATGACTTTTCATTTTGTTCTGGCATTTATCTCCCAGCCTGAAGCTTTCAGGATTGCGACTTGTTTCTCTTTATTTCTGTCATAGCAGTTTGTTCAGATCTCCATTGTGTCACTTCTCATATTTTATTGTAATTATGTATTTGGAGATGTCACTTTCCCTAGAAGACAATTTTTTAAAATTTATTTTATTTTGGTCCATGCTGTGCAGATTGTATCGTAAGAGAAGAACTGGCCTGTCTAGATATGTGACACCATGCTTATGCTCTGAGAGCCCTTATATTGGTGAAGATATAAATTTTAAGGTCCTGTAGTGCAAAGCCAATTTAAAAAATGTTTCATCTGAAGCAAAGGGATTACAAAAGTAAGAGTGCCAGTGCATAGACAGAACCTTTACCATGAGTACACATCATGCTACTGGTTAAGGTTCATGATGACTTCCCTGCATGGAAGCACTTCTCTCTCTGTTCTTTCTCTCTCTCTCTCTCTCAAGATAGGGTCTTGCTCTAGCCCAGGTTGACCTGGAATTCACTATGTAGTCTCAGGGTGGCCTTGAACTTAAGGCAATCCTACTACCTCTGCCTCCCAAGTGCTGGGATTAAAGGCGTGCGCCACCATGCTCGGCAGAAGCACTTATGTAGACATAATTTACATGGAGATAGTTACACTTTTGGATGACCCTTGTTTGATCAGTGTCAGAAGAGTATCTAGTGAGCTTTGTCCCCTCAGAGTCACAAAATGCATGCAAGGCTTTTGGTTTTTTTTACTTTATCTGTGTAGTCCTTGTATATTTATTTATTTTATTTTTATTTATTTATTTGAGAGAGGGAGAGAGAGGAGAGAATGGGTGTGCCAGGGCTTTCAGACACTGCAAATTAACTTCAGATGCATGCACGCCCTTGTGCATCTGGCTTATGTGGGTCCTGGAGAATCGAACCTGGGTCTTTGGCTTTGCAGACAAGGGTCTTGAAATGCTAAGCCATCTCTCTAGCCCCTATTTTTTGATTTTCTGAGAAAGCTTGTGCAATAGAACTGGTTGGTGTAGTTATGTCATGTTTTCTCATTTCTCCAAAAATCTAGTCTTTATTTATTTATTTATTTTTAGATCTGGTCTAAGATATATATATATTTTTTTTCTCTGTGTGTCTTCCAGTTTTCATCTGCTGAGCAAGCTGGGAATGGAAGGGGCACCTCTTCTGGGCTTGCTTTCCCTCCTGCTTCCAAAGCTGGCAGAATACTAGCCACTCTCCAGACACAATCTCAGGAGGTATAAAGAGATATAAAGGTTTTTAATTTTTTGATTTTTCAAAGGAGGGTCTCACTCTAGTCCAGGCTGACCTGCAATTCACTATGTAGTCTCAGGGTGGCCTTGAACTCATGGCGATCCTCCTATCTCTGTCTCCCAAATGTTGGGATTAAAGGTGTATACCACCACACCCAGCCAGATATAATTTAATGATGAATTTTCAATAAAATAATAGTTCCTATTATATTTGTAGATTCTTATTACAGTCCAAAAGAGATGATTACAAGGAAGTACACATCAAAGGTTCGAGTTTTTTTTTCACCAGTTTTTATTTTTTTCCTGAAAGACTAAAGTTAATGATGACATTTTATTTATTTATTTATTCATTAATTTGCAAGGAGAGAGGGAGGAAGGGAGGGAGGGAGGGAGAGAGAGAGAGAGAGAGAGAGAGAGAGAGAGAGAGAGAGAGAGAGAGAGAGAATGGGTGTGCCAGGGACTCTAGCCACAACAAATGAACTGCAGATGCATGTGTCCCTTGTGCATCTGGCTTACATGGGTTCCTGGGGAATCAAACCTGGGTCCTCTGTCTTCACAGGCAAATGCCTTAACCACTAAGCCATTTCTCCAGCCCCATGATTACATGTTTCAATGCTTCTTTCAACTAATGAAATCTCATTGATTTATACCTAAGACTGCTTGGTATGATTCCTTCATTGAAGGCGTCAGTTACAGTTATGCTAGGAAAAGAGAACATTAGAAAGGAAAGGAATTAAAGTAACTTGCATGAGTTGTATGATGCCTATACAAATACATTAAAAATCTGAGTGACAAAATTTGTGCACTCAGGCTAAAGTGGAGATTATCTATGTAGAATTTTTATTCCCACACTTCTACTGGCTGTGAGTGCTCATGAATGAGTGCATGAATGAAGCGGGACATGCAGCCACAGTGTAATGTGCTTAAGGGAGCCATGACTATAGACAAGATGTTGAGCCCAGGAGTGGAGGAAGGGATCAGTCAGGGATGGGGTGAGCCGCTGTCCAAGGTTCTGATCACAGTCCTGTATTCCTTGCCTTTCCTAGTAAGTCCAAACTCTCTGGAATGCTGAGCGAGGTGTGGGCAGAGATGTTGTGAGTGAGATAGGAAATAGGGAGGAAGCAAAGGGTAAGATTGTTTTGGTGGTGCTGCTACTCAGAGCTATGGCAATTTTCAGACAATTGTAGAGATAGGGAAACACACACAAATAATCTGAAACAACACATTAGAAAACAAGTGGTTTTCCTTTGCAGTATAACACATTTCCACAAACAGTGCCTTACACATGATATAAATTGCTAATCTCAGAGTGAGAATGAGTCAGAAATCTAGAAACAGGTTAGCTGGGCTTTCTGTCAAGGTCTCAAAAGCCAGGGTGCTGTCTGTGCTGCATTCCTCTGTGGAACTGGGTTGTTTTCTGGTAGAATCTGATCTTTGTAGATGTAGGACTGATTTCTGAACCTTCTTGCTGGCCCTTAGCTGAGTTAGTTTGATCATAGAAGTCTCTCACAGTTCTTTGTCATTTGGTCCTCTGCACAAACTCTTCAAAGATCTGTGACTTCAGGAACAATCTCATCTCCTCCAGGAGTTCATCCAGATTCATTTCAAGTGGACCTAAAGCCAAGTTTGAGTTTCTGTGTTGACTAGTAATCTGATCAGAGGAGTGGTATCATATTTACAGGCTGTGTGCAAAAGGGGATGGAAAACTTGGGGACCATTTTGGAATTCTTCTATTTCAGTGAGGAAAGGAAAGCTAAACTCATGAAAATATTTATATACGAAGAGCCTTTTGTTGACAAGTTAAGTCAGTTCTAGATCATGTAAACTAAAAAGGAACTCATTTGATATCTTATAGAGTATTTTAAAGATTCTAGGAAAAATTGAACCTTTGAGCATAATAAGTTCTTGGAAAAATCTAGGGACTTAAGTTCATGAACCATTTCTGTACAACATCAATACTTGTCTCAAAGACATTTACATCTCTCATCTCTCAGTTCAGAAATAGGACTTCTGGAAAAGAATTTTGGGTTAAAGGTCCATCCTGAATCAGTCAATGACAGCGGAAAGAAGAGTCTCATAGGTTAAGTATGGTTATAAATCCACATGTATTCTGTCTAGTCACCAGAGAATAGTAATCACAATGAAATATCTAGCAATTCCACACAGAATCTATACTACAAGTGAGGCAAAGTGATGCAGTGCTGATGTTTCAACATCTATGTGGAGGCAGCATACAGAATGCTGGCCAGGTAGAAAAGTTTAAGTGTTATTGTTAAAGTTACATTAAAATATTCCAGACTTTGAGTTGAAAACTTTATGTTTTAGGCTAAACAGATGAATCAGTGGAAAAGATGCCTGTCGGCAAAGGCTAAAGACCTGGGTTCTATTCCCAATCACCCATATAAACCAGTTATACAAGGTGGCATATGCATCTGGAGTTTGTTTGCAATGTCTGGAGGCCCTGATGCACCCATTTTCTTTCTCTCTCTATCCTCCCCCTCAAATAAATAAACAAATACATAAAGTAAAAATTTATGTTTTGATTAAATGATTACATCTTCAATATTATAATTTAAATGGCATGTAACTACAACCTACATAGTTTTATTTAGTTTCAAAAGTTTTAAGAGGTTTCCAGAAATTATCCTTTCCACTTGAATGTTCAGAGGTTGTTGCAGTCAGGTTCACATTGCTAGCAGAAATCACCTCACCAAGAGCATCTTTTGGGGAAAAAAAAAAAAAAGGTTTATTTTGGCTTACAGGCTCAAGGGGATGCTCAACAATCGTAGGGAAAATGATGGCATGAGCAGAGGGTGGACATCACCTTCTGGCCAACATAAGGTGAACAATAGCAACAGGAGAGTATGCCAAACACTGGCAAGGGGGAAATGGCTATAATATCCATAAACCCACCCCCACCAATACTTTGGCACCAGGAGGCTTTACTTTCCAGTTGCCATCAGCTGGGGAGACTAGTATTCAGAATACCTAAGTTTATGGGGGACACATGAATCAAACCACCACATTCCATCCTAGTCCCCATAAACTGATAACCATGCATGATTTAAAATGCAATGCATTCATCCAACTTTAAAAGTCCCCATGGTTTTTATCAATCCCAATGCTATTCAAGCATTCCCATAGTCCAAGGTTCTTGATTGAGCCATAATGCCAAAACCCCTCCCCCCTCAAAACCATAGTGGCACAGAATAAACATTCACACTGCAAAAGATGGCATTGGGCATAGCAAAGAAATATTCAAACAATACATAATTTAAACAGGGCAAACATCAAACTCTGTAGCTCCAAGTCCAACAACTCTAGCCAGTGACAAGTCTCCAAGTCCAATAATTCTAACCAGCAACAAGCCTCAGGGGTTCCAATTCTGCCCCTCCAGATAGGCTACTTACAGTCCTGGAAAACATCATCTGGGACTGGCAGCTTTCCTTAGCACCCATCTCATGGTCCTGGCAACTCCAATGAGTTTCCACTGCAATCCACAGTTCATCCTTACAGCTCCATTGGGATCTCCATGCAGGCATCCAGCAAACCTGCTTCACACTGCCCATGGCCGTTTCCAAAACACAAGACCGCATTGCAAACTCAATGACCCTCTCTTTCCTGCATTTCTTATACTCCACAATACCAGGTAGGGTGTGCTAATTTGTTAATCCAGGGGGATTAAAGCAGACTTTGAAGAACAGGATCCCCGTTGAGCACTCAGGCCCCTTCAAAGAGTCTAGATTCTTTGTGTTGCCCTAGTGCAGGTCAGATGACCCAATAGCAAAGGTTTTAATCTCTCAATTGCAGCTGAATGAGCCCCAGTTCACCCAAAGATTTCATTTCTTTCTTTGCCATATCCCTCTGCTCACACCAGTCTGTTTCTATGCAAAGCAACCCTGCACAACTTCTCAGGACACAGGCATAACAGCAAACCTCTCACACAAACTGCTTGTAGCCCAGTCCAGAAAAAGATCCTTTTCACCCTCATAAACCATTGTTCTTAGTGCATTCAGGTCTTGAAACTCTGACCAGAATAGTCCATCAAGCTGTACTTATAGCACTGCAAGTTGTCTCTTAGCCCAAGGTTTCAAGTCCTTCCACATTCCTCTTGGAAATCATCTCAAAAAGGCCAAACCCACACAGTCAGGTGTCTAGCAACAACCCCACTCCTGGTACCATTTTACTATTGCAGTCAGGTTCACATTGCTCACAGAAATCACTTGACCAAGAGCAGCTATTGGGGAAAAAAAAAAAAAAAAGGTTTATTTTGGCTTACAGACTAGAGGGGATGCTCCAAGATGGCAAGGAAAATGAGGGCATGAGTAGAGGGTGGACATCACCCCCTGGCCAACATAAGGTGGACAATAACAACAGGAGAGTGTGCCAAACATTGGCAAGGGGAAACTGGCTATAATATTCATAAACCTGCCTCCAACAATACACCACCTCTGGGAGACTTTAATTTCCCATTGCCATCAGCTGGGAAGAATGGCATTCAGAATACCTAAGTTTATGGGGGACACCTGAGCCAAACCACCACAGAGGTATATGAGAAATACTCATTTCCCCCCCAAGGTACTCCCATATCATGCCACTTGTGAGATGAACAGGAAAGGTTAGAACAAGAGTCAGTAATTTGAGAAAGGCTTTGACATTATGTGCTAACTGCACTTGTCATTGTCACATTCTTTCTTCCCCCATACTTTTGCTGTTTGACATGATGGAATTTGTCATTACAGTTCCTGATGTTCATAAGTAATACTGAAAGACTGTATTTGCTTTGCTTTGGCTGAAGCATGAATTGGAGTCACGTGTGCTGAGGTGGTGTGATGAGCTACATTTTTTGCCAGTGAGCACCACTGACCACATGGATCCTGACACTCCAAATAGAACACTTATTTTGTTCCTACTGCTATCATACTTTTTTTTTTTTTTTTTTTTTTTTTTTTTTTTTTTTTTTTTTGAGGCAGGGTCTCGCTCTAGTCCAGGCTGACCTGGAATTCACTATGTAGTATCAGGGTGGACTTGAACTCATAGCAATCCTCCTACCTCTGCTTCCCGAGTGCTGGGATTAAAGGCGTGCACCACCACGCCCAGCTCCTGCTGTCATACATTTTATAAGGTGGGAAAAAATTAATTTCCACCATGTGACTTACCTTGGGATCCCTGAATTTATTCACTTTATAACACAGTAACTTTACATATAATTTTATATTTACATATGCTTAAATTATACATAACCTCTCTTGATTTTTATTATAATCCCTTTAGTCAGTCATGTAAACACTTTTTAAAAAGGAGAACTTGGAGGAGTTCATATAGAATGTATTCTATCCTAGAGAAGGATTGTGGTCTTATAATTTTTGCCTCTGTACTTTTTTCATCAATGGAAAAACGCCATCCCCTTTTTTTTCTATAGTTGTGACTATCCTGGAAAATAACAAAAACCCAGCATTAGCATACCTGTGAGCACTAAATACATATTCACTGAGCTGTTGAGGCTGTTTGTATTCTCAGTGGGAGACCACGGTTCTCTAGTGATCCATGGACTCATCCCAGCAGTGTTCTTTCTCTATGGCTTTGTTCTTAGATGCTTCTTGAAGCACAAACAAAATAGAAGCATGCATTATAATTATTCTTAAATTTCTTTCCAAGATAGGTATCAGGGAGAAAAGACACTGAGCAGTAGAGAAGGTGTGATATTGATCTAGTGACAGGTTAGTTTGAAGGAATCCTAAATAGTACCACACAAGATATCAGCCTTAATTAACATAGCAGTGAATTGTACTCAATTGTTCACAGAGTTTGGTTATGTCCCCTACTCTTTTGAAAGTTAAAACAAAAAATTGTGCCCATCGAGTACGCATGTGCAGGAGTGATCCTGGTGTTAAAGTGGGCTGGAACAAGAAGGACAGATGATGTTCCCTATAATGCTTTTTATGACCTAAACTTCTTTTTTCTTTAATTTGAGAGAGACACACAGAGAGAGAGGAAGAGGCAGAGAGAAAATGGGCATGCCAGGGCTTCTCAGCCGCTGTGAATGAACTCCAGATACATGTGCCCCCTTGTGCGCATGTGCAACATTGTGCGCTTGCATTTACTTTTGTGTCTGGCTAAACGAGGGACCTGGAGATTTGAACAAGCATTCTTAAGCTTCACGGGCAGGCGCCTTAGCCACTAAGCCATCTCTCCAGCCCTATGCCCTAAACTTTCTAATGAGCCAGTGGCAGGCCTGTTGACACACATCTATGTTTTTCCACTTGGCTGATGTGGTAGGTATTTTTTTTGGCAAACAATAAACAAAATAAAATATGAATATACCATTTGCATTTTTTTTTGAGGTATGGTCTCGCTCTAGTCCAGGCTGACCTGGAATTCACTATGTAGTCTCAGACTGGCCTTGAACTCACAATGATCCTCCTATCTCTGCCTTCCAGTGCGGTGATAAAGGACATGCTCCACCACACTTGGCACATTTCCTTTTTATACTGTCTAAAGATATAGTAATGCCTACTTAAAAACAACATTGCCCTAAGGCTTGGTGTGCTGTTGGAAGCTATTGTATTTAAGAAGTGTGCAAAGCCCGAAGGTGATGCTGTGCTATGAGAAAGATCCTTGCATAGATGATGCACTCATACTTCAGTGTCCTTCTACATTGCTAAATCCTTCATATTAATGCCCTTGCCTACTTCCTGTCTTTGTCGCTTGTCAGGTAGATTTTGAAAAATAAAACATCTCATCTTGTAATTTTGAGATTTAATGAAGCTCTCATTATTTTCTTCTCTCTCTTTGTGATATTGATTATTTTAGTCTTTGAGTATCCCCTTTTCTATCAGAACAAACATTTTTCTCAGGCTCTTGTGATGATAAAGTTTGTGTTAT
Organism: Orientallactaga sibirica; assembly: GCA_036365145.1. Lineage (NCBI taxonomy): Eukaryota > Metazoa > Chordata > Mammalia > Rodentia > Dipodidae > Orientallactaga > Orientallactaga sibirica. The sequence continues at coordinate 6,880,131 of JAEOAD010000050.1, forward strand.
AAAGTAAAGTGGTAGTGATTTCAGGTTAATTTGCATTTAAAAATAGAAGTTGGAAAACCAACTTTCACAGATGAGGAGGTGGGCTTGAAGGAGGTCAAGAACTTACATATTAAAGGATACAGGTGAGAATTGTTTTCCAAAATGTGATTGTTTTATTGACTGATAATGTTTGTCTAGTAGAAGAATTTCTTATGAAAATATCTAATAATAGCTCTAATAATTAGATAATGGATGTTATGAGGAATATTGAATTGAAGTGATGTATATTAACCAGACCCCCTTTTAATTCCCCAACTTTGAAATTTTTTAACTATGAAACTTCAGAGAAAGTAATCATCTTTACGTATAAGATATGAAAATATCAGAGCTGGGCTGGAGAGATGGCTTAGCAGTTAAGGCACCTGCCTGCAAAGCCTAAGAACAGTTGTTTAAATCTCCAGGTCCCACATTTAGCCAGTTGCAAAAGTGATGCAAGCACGCAATGTGACAGATGTCCATAAGGGGGCACAAGCATCTGGAGTTTGTTCACAGCAGCTGAGAAGCCCTGGCTCGCCCATTCTCTGCCTCTTCCTCTCTCTCTCACTCTCTCTGTCTCTCTTAAACAAAAATCAGAACCTATATTATGGCCTTGTTAGGTGGTTTAAATAAGATAATGTAATGTGCATGACATATAGGAAGTAAGTGTTCAGTAAACATTAGCAAATTTTCAAATGCTAATTTAAATAATTCTTGTGTGAGTTCTATATAACTATTCATTTTACCCATATCCTGGCTTTTTAAATGACTTGATTTGAAGAAAGAGTTCTAGAACATATGAGGATGAAGAGGGGAAGAGGTGTGCTCAGCTAAACAACAGAGATGCTAATATCATCCATAGGCTCAGAAGAGCCCTGGGTATCCTTCGCTGAGAGAACACATGAAAACATCTTGCCTTGCTCTGTTATAGGAGGGTGAATGCATTATATTCTCCAGTCCTGCTGTGTGCTTTGTGTTCCAGGGTCAGCTCAGCCCCCATAATGCCTATCTCTACAGGGCTGTCATTGTTTGATTCATGACTCAATATTAGCCACCGATGAGGGAAGAATGGAGAAGGGAGTTTTCTTTCATGTAACATAAAGTAACTGGGATCAGGGATTTTCTAAGGAAGCATTGTTGATTACTCTTGTCAGTCTAACCAAGTACAACTTTTACTTGAACCGAGGATCATAGTATTTCATCGGTATTTGGTGAATAAAAGCTTTGTCATTTATGCATAGATATGATACATCTCTTGTGATTTGTGTTTTCCCTATTCCTGTTTAAACTAGTGTGGTGTCTAAGGAACATTTTAGTGGCAAGACTAGATTAGCAGCATGTAAGAGTATTTTTTTAAGGCTTTACACTTCTCACTTCATTGCCTTTCTTAGTTGTTTTCTTTTTTTCCTTTTGTTTTATTGATAGTAGAGACTAAAATAATATAGGAATTAGAACATAAGAGACTTTTATTTATTTATATTTTGTTTTTTGTTTTTTTCGAGGTAGGGTTTCACTCTAGTTGAGGCTGGCCTGGAATTCACTATGTGGCCTCGAACTCATGGCAATCCTCCTACCTCTGCCTCCCTAGTGCAGGGATTAAAGACGTGTGCCACCACACCCAGCTTGTTTGATTTTTTAAATAAGAAACATTGTACATGACTAAAAATTCAATGTATACTCTGATGAGATTTTGTCTTTATAAGCTTATTTTACAACTCTGTAAAGGTAAAAGTTAACTTATAAAAAGGACAGTAACATAAATAATTTCTGTCCATTAAAATGTATGTAGTAGAATGATCACTTTGTGGATAAAGATCAGTTTGGCTAATTTTGCATTTGTAAACTCAGCATTCCTTATATAACTACAGTTGTGTGGTACACTTAGTTCTCTCATGAATTGGTACTGTAACATGTCACTTGTTACCTTATTAAATTTTTGGAAATATTTTTATCTTATATCTATGTAGTTAATATGATTTTCCTTTTAAAATGACATTTAAACATTATTGATGATAAAACAAGAAAACAGAGTGAATAATCCAAAGTATATGTCACCACTGGATTCAAGGTCATATCTCCCGTCTCTGTCTCCAGAAACTAGAATCCACCCCAAATAGACTTCTCTAGGCTGATACTGTGCATTGCCTAATATTTTCTTGGAACTTCAAAATTAGGTTATATCTCCAAACTACAATTAATTGATAGCTGCAATGTTGACTTGACATGTAATACTCTTGTCCACTTCCAATCGGATTCATAGAAATTATTTAGCAACTGATAGTGCAGGTGATTAACTGTGTAATGCATATCCTGAAGATTTATTTATTGAGAATGTCTTCTATGTGTCTTCCACCATGTCTCCTCTGTTTATCCCAATTACATGACCACATTGGACTTCCCCTTCTGAACAGGTTCTCACAGTCTTGATCATCTTAAAGATAGTGAGTCCTGTAAAATCAAACAAGTTAAATACTTTCCAACATGTAAAGGCACAGAGTAAACATTTTTAACTGGTAAAGGCATTTGCAAAACTCAATCACTATGTCATCAAACTTTTGCATCTGAACATATCAAGAGGGCATCATGTATTTATTTATTTATTTTGGCTTTTTGAGGTGGGGTCTCTCTCTAGCTCAGGCTGACCTGGAATTCACTATGTAGCCTCAGGGTAGCCTCGAACTCATGGCGATCCTCCTACCTCTGCCTCCTCAGTGCTGGGATTAAAGGTGTGCGCCACCATGCCCAGCACATCATTTATTTTAACCAGAAGGGGAAAGCCCTTCAAAATGAAAGTGCAGGATGCTGCAGTCTGCTCCACATTGCTGGACAAACATCCAACCAGCAGCAGCTTATGGGAGGAAGGGGTTTGTTTCGGGCTTGCAAATCCCAGGGCAGAAGCTACTGTCTCACTGACGTGGATGCATAGCAGAGAGACACCACATACAGATAGCATCCCAGGACATGACCCTTACACTGCTTTCTTCACCCTGTAGAACTATGCACAGCAGACAGACACCACATACAGACAGAGTCCCAGGACATGAGCCCCACACTGCTTTCCCCACACTGCAGAACTGGACTCAAGATCTCTCCCCAAACACATCTGAGGGCTGGACTCCAAGATATGTCCCCTAGTGACATGTCCCTTGTAACAGAGATCTGCCTTGCTAGGGGCTCATGTTGTAAGCTCAATTTTAATAAAACACCTGAGCCTGAAGGACTGGGTTTGATTTCCAATACTCACATAAAACCAGATGCACAAAGTGGCACATACATCTAGCAGTGGCAGAAGGCCCTGGTAGGTCCATACTCACTATCTCTCCCTCTCTATCTATGTTTCTCTCCAAATAAATGAATAAATATTTTCTTAAAAATGCAAATGCCATTGGGGGGTAAATGTAGCATTTTTATAGATGAGCTTATTGAACTATTCAATAAAGGACAAGACTGTCTGGCAGGATGTGGATGTTTGGTCATTTGGGAAAAATGTTTCTTCTGCCATATCCATTATCATACAATGACTATTTTATAGCTTTGTGGTTTAAGAAACAGGCTTCAGCTCTCATGTCCCTTTGCCACTGTGCCCTATTGTGCATATGTGTTGTTCACACAGTCTGCACTTAACTCTAAGAGCTTTCAAGACTGAAGTTGTTGTCCATTGGAAAGTTTCAGATTTGTCCCTCAAAATATCAGTATGTAATGCCATGCTTTTCTATCAATTTCAGTATGATCCTTTGTAGAACTTTCTTTCAACACATTTGCCAATAGCAACTTCCTTATATTTATCTGTTTAACCTTGGTGGCCAATCTTCTATGAGTATCCCTGAGAGCCCTTAAAATAATCTGTCCCAGGTCCCAAGTTTTATGTACTCATTTGGATCCATATCAAGTATATTGAGCTCAGCTATAATTATTTCAAGCAATAGGGAGATCAAAGTTCATAAAGCCTCACATATTATAGTGTTAAACAACCTGCTTTGCAGGTACTTCATTTGTGCAGATCCTGGATGTCTGCCTGTCCTATTGTTCTCTAGGAAATGTGTGTTTTTCTTCTATATCTTAGCATTTTCTTAAATTTTTTTTTTTTTCTTTTTCTAAGTAGGGTCTCACTCTAGCCCAGGCTGACCTGGAATCCACTCTGTAATCCCAGGCTGACCTTGAGCTCACAGTAAACCTCCTACTTCTGCCTCCCAAGTGCTGGGATTAAAGGTGTGCCTCACCATGCCTAGCTTAAATTTCATAATCACTTTCTGCCCTTTTTTGCCTTTCCTTCCTTTTCCTCCTTCACTGAATAAGTACTTACTAAGTTCCTAATACAGATTCATCACGTTGCTAAGCAACAGGGAATATGCAGCATCATTTACATTTTAAAAGTTCTACTCATAGTTTTAAGGGTTGTAAATGCATACTTAGAGCATATGGAAAATCATAATATTGCTTGATCACTTTTGCAGGAAAACATGCAGATCATTTTTTAGAATTTCAAACATTTAGAAAATTTAGATATGAAGGCCATCTTTGGATTTGATCTTCAAAAAATACAACCTTTCATCATTGTAAGTGATCAGTTGGATTTTAGTATAATTTATAAAGTACTAATGTCCATGATGATGGTAATAATCATATATATACATTTTATGAATTTTCTATGCTATCCCCTAAAAGAGGTAATTTACATATAAGTGGCTTGATCAAATTTAGTCTGGAAACCAGAACTAATTTATTTTGTAGGAAAAAGAAAATTATATGCAATGATAAATGTAATAAATCCATGCAAAACTGGTACCTTGTTTATCCTGTGGAATTGAGAAAAAACTCTCTTAAATTGATATTAAAATGAGATATTCTTTAGGCTAAAAAAGCTAGGCACCAAATTGCCCAAATATTAGCTATATGGAACTAATAAACAGACAAAGTGGGGCTATGTTCACACTGGGGAATGTTATTTAGTGATCAGAAATTAAGCGCTGATGCATGTTACAACACAGAAGAAACCTAGAAGACATGCTGAGTGAGAGAAGCCAGCCATAAAAGACTGCACCTTGAATGGTTCCTTTGTCTAAAATAGCCCAAGTGGGTAATGTTACAGGAAAATAAATTGTTAATAGTTGCCTAGAGCTGGGGGTACTGTGTGTGTGTATAGATCCGGGGATAGAGTCATTGCTGAAGGGTAAGAAGGTTCTTTTCCTGGTGATGAAAATGGCCTGGAATTAGGTTTTGTTGGTGATTATACAACTCTGTGGATATATTAAAACCACAGCATTACACATACTTTAAAAGGTTGAATTGGAAACTAAGAAGACAGTTAAGAGAATTGATCAAGCAAAGAGTTGGTTCTTTGAAAAAAAAAAGAAGATTGATAAACCCCTAGCTGATTTGATCAAGCAGAAAAAAGAGACAATTCAAATTAACAAAATTAGAAATGAAAAAGGAGAGATCACAACAGACACAAGTGAAATTGGGAGGATCATTAGGACTTACTTCAAAAACCTCTACTCCAAAAGACTGGATAATCTGGAGGAAATGGATGAATTCCTGGACACATACCACCTACCAAAGCTAAACTGTGAGCAGATTAGTCTCCTAAACAAACCTAGCACACCCATTGAGATTGAAAGGGAAATCAAAACCTCCCTAAAGAGAAGAGTCCAGGACAGACGGCTTCTCAGCTGAATTCTATCAAACCTTCATGGAAGAACTGAAACCAATTTTTCTCAAACTGTGCCACATCATTGGAGAACAAGGAAGCTCCCCAACTCCTTCTATGAACAGCTCATTCTCAGTGAACTCACCCAACCACAGAAAGATAAGTGTCGCATGGTCTCACTCATCTGTGGTTCCTAATCTGTATTTTCCTGAGATGCGGACACACCTACTAAACATCTCAAGGACTGGACAATAGGGATGGTGGGATGGGAGGGCAGGTCAAAGGGTGGGGGGGGCTACAAAAAACTGGACCCAAATGGAAATAGTACCATAAAATCCTGTATCCTGAAATACATACTAACAGGTCGAAACTGCATCAGGTGCTTAGGGACAACACCTGAATCACAGGGGCCTGGAGAGAGTATGATGAAGACTAACCTCAATCTTCTCCTGTTCCTCTCTCTCACTCCCTCTTCTTTCTCTTCTCTCTTCCTCTTTCATATTACCTATATTTTTTCTTCCTTATTTTCCCTTGGCACTAACCTGTAACTCCCAGTACCAGCATGTGGTTAGCATCCACAATGAGCTGTTGATCAGTGAGACCTACAAGGTTTCCCAAAAGAACACAGATTTCTGTCAGAGTACTTGATGACCCACCAAAGGTTATTGGTAAGACCCTACTGCTGAAGACACCATATGCTGTTTGGAGGGAACATGGAGTGACGTGGCTGGAATCTGGAAGAGAGTCAGTCCACAGACAGTTAGCTTGTTTAGTGCCAGAAGGTGCTACATAAATGACGGGGGGGGAAATGACCAACATCTGTCTAAGCAACTCGTGGTCTAAGCTACTCAGCAGCAAACAACCTGAGGTGATGCTCACACAAGTGCAGTCGTGGCACACAGCCATGGTGGGTTACCAACTGCTCTAGATTTGGCTAACAGATCTGCTCATGAAGTGGATTAGTTGGAGAATGTTAAACACATGAAACAATACAGTATGAAGAAATTCTACTGTAATGTATTTATTCCCTTCTCTCCTGGACCTCAAGGAGGCAATTCTATGTAAGGGGACCAAGTAAGTGGTTGGCTGGCTGGGACTTTGAACTTGAGGACATAGAGTGGCTGTCTGACTCAGGAAGGGTGTGAGGTCAATTTACTTTTCTTCTCTGTGGCTGGCTTTGACTTCTTCATTTTGTTTTTTAGTGTGCTGTGAGAGAGAATGAGGGAGATGCAGAGATTAAATGACAATATGTGCCATACTTACAGCAGAGTGCCTGGCACATAGCAGGCACTTTATTATTATATTTTTAGTAGTGTCATCATTATTATATTTATCTAGGAGACTTCAGAATTGCCAAACATAACTTTTTGGACTCTTGTTTAGAGTAATAATAAGTTAATATAACCATAAATGACTTTCACCTTAAGATATGCTGTGTGTAAAATAATAAATGACTTTGTCTTGACAAGCTCTTACTTTAGTCAAACAGGTTTAAAATTGTTATACTTGAAAAGCATACATTTTTATACTTCAATATTTTTATATGAAAGGACAATTTAGGAACTTTAAAAAATGCAGAAGGCTGCTGATGTGAAGTTCAAAAGTAATTAACAGCTGTGCAAATTAAAAGAAACAATCCTATTCAATCTTTTTAAGAGAAAGAATTACCACTTTAAAAACCAGGATCAAAACAGCAATTAAATAATACAATCCATAAAAGCAAACTCATAGGTGGGGAGAATTTAAGGACTGAATGAAAGAGTGAGAGATAAGAGAGAAATAATCAGGTTGTAACAAGGATGAGATGAGGATCCCAACATCCTGCACATTAAACATTTAGTACATAGTCTGGTGTGATGGCACACACCTTTAATCCCAGCAATTGAGAGACAGAGGTAGGAGGATTGCTGTGAGTTCAAGGCCAGCCTGGGACTACAGAGTGAATTCCAGGTTAGCCTAAAGTAGACTGAGATCCTACCTTGAAAACAACAACAACAACAACAACAACAACAACAAAAACCCTATGACAAATAATAAAATCAATCTAAATTAAAAAGCACGTGCATTTGAAATACATAGCATTGTTTTTCAAAGGAGATAACTTTATTCAGAAATGTAGTAAATACTGCAATGTACATTTTTAGACACAACTATAGATATATATAGTTGGAATGATCATATGCTTCTACATCAAAATGCTAAATAAACATGATACAATATTTACATATATCAGACTATCATATGCTACCCATAAATATGTATAATTTTTATATTTAATATTAAATTTAAAACAAAGTATAGGCTGTACATCTTCTTATCTTTCGAAAACTTAACAAAATTGTATTGAAAGATGGTAGAGTTTTTTTGTTTTGTTTGTTTTATTTCTTTATTTCTGCCAAACTGCTTCAAGGGAAGTGTTCAATCACACCAGGGAATAAAAGGAAGTGCTATGTTTAGAGCTAGTTTTTGTCTACAGAGTGTAAGTTTCTCATAGTAAAGTCTGATTTTTATCTATTCCTTGCCCGCTTCTGTGTCATTAAGCAAGGAAATATGTAGAAATAACAGTAGTGAGGTAGCTCAGGCTGAGCTGCGTTACCTCTGCTGTAGTTCACTCACATTCTGCACCATTTAGAATTACTGTATGATATGCTAACCACTAGCCACATGTGGCTACTTAAGTTTAAATAATTGCAGTTAAACAAATTCACATTTAATTCCTCAGTCATCCTAGTCACATATGGCTAGTGCATAACAGAATTGGATAATGTGGCTGTGAACATGCACATCTCTTAGCTCTACTGAGCAGTGCTGAAATTTAAAAAAATAAATAAAAAAGAGTTCTTTTTTTGTTTTGCAATGGGCTGACTAAATGTCTAAGTTGGTTGACTGAAATTACTAATAAGGTGATTTGATGACCATATTGGACATTAATGTCACATATAAATCTCCTGTGGCCATGGAGATGTTCTTAAGCTTACTTATCTAGAGATATCACAGATACGTGTTCGATAGGCTTGGAGACAAGAAAAAACAATATGGAATAAGTGTCTACTTGTTCAGCACGTGTTCACTGAGTACCTGTTGCATTGTGGGCAACATGTTCTTTCACACTAGATCCCTATGACGGGAAGAAAGCTTTATTGATCAGGATGTGCCAGTGCATGCCTATAATCCCAGCTTGACGGTCTGAGGCAGGAAGAGTGCCAGTTTGAATCCAGCCTGGGATACACAAGTTCAAGTCCAGACTGAGACATGTAGTGCGATCCTGTCTAAAAAAGTAAAATACAACAAAACAAAGGAGGGAAGATATTATCCTTTACCTCAATAAACTGCATCAGAAAATACAGAATTAAATGAGGTTATTATAGAGCTAATAATAGATGTGAGTTATATTTAAGAAAGCTGTAGGAAGTGGTTTATTATGGACATTGGTTAAAAGGAGAGATATTTGGAATTTTTATTTATTATCAATAATAATTATATTAATAATTATAAATAATTATTAATTTATTATTGTTAATATTTTCCTTTTTTCTGTATTTGTGGCCTCTCTGGTGATGGGGTAAAAGAATCTAGCATAATGCTAAATTACAAGTAGATGGTTAATGTCTCAAATGAATAACTTAAGGAAGTTTTAGTTATGGATCTTTAGGTGATTTTCTTCCAGTGGCTCTGCCTTTAAAATAATGTTTAAAAACAAAACAGAATAAGGAGGAAGACATCCAGATGATTCCTGGCAGTGCAGTGTGGTTACATGGCAGGAAGTGAGGTGAGTGTCGGTTTCCAAGTTTTAAGCACCTTGAAATTGTCCTTAGCATCCATGGAGAGAATATAGATACCAACTACAAAGGTTCGTTGTTTTCCACTAATTGTAGGGGGGACTGTCATGATAGGGGATATAGTAAGAGGTCTAAACTCAGTCCTCTGGGTTAAGAACAGTTTGGACTTGGTAGGAAGAGAGACCTTGGGCAGTGGGGATAAGGGGCTGGGGAGGGGAGAGAGCAAGGAACAAAAAAGAAAAATCAGTTCAGGGACCAGAAAGGTGTGAAGTAGACTCAGGCAGGCGAGGTGGGCAGGGTTGTGGACATCAGCTCTCCTGAATTTACTTGTGGGTTGGGCAGTTCCAGAGCATTTTATTCTCATAGTTGTCACCAGATGGATTGTCCAGTCCCTCCTGCTTTACATTATGCAACACGTCTAATAAATATTCATCATGTAGCACATGCAAACTGCACTTGTTGAACCTCCCTAACAGCCACTAATGAGGACATTAGCTTTCAATTAACTATATAAAGCTTTGGGTTTGGACTAAAATGTTCATTCAACACAGACATCAATTTGAAGATCATTACAGGACATTAGTGGGTTGCTAGACAACCACATGTCCTAGCAGATTTTAGGCTGAACTCCAATGATAAGCAAGGATCAGACATTTCAGTGCCTAAATTATGTCTCTATATCTCTTGTACCTGGATTATTTTAATAACCATCCAGGTTTCTTTGGGCAGAGGAATGAAGGAGGCTGCTGCTAAGTTCAAGGGATGAGTGCTAGAGTGGAATGGGAAAAAGTCCAATACTTCTCTTAGGTGCAGAGGAAGAACTGTTATGTTGGGACTGGTGACAATCTGTTTATAAAAAAGATATGTTGTTAAAGATATGTTGATATGTTTATAAAATAACAATATTGTTTCATAGTTTCTTTTCTTTAGACTTTGTATTTATTTATTTATTTATTTATTTATTAGAGACAGAGAGAGGGAGAGAAAGAGAGAGTGAGAGTGTGAATGGGTGCGCCAGGGCCTCCAGCCACTGTAAATGAACTCCAGACGCGTGCTCCACCATGTGCATCTGACTTACTTGGGACCTTGAGATTCTAACTGGGGTCCTTAGGCTTTGCAGACATGCTCCTTAACTGCTAAGCCATCTCTCCAGCCCTCAATTTTGTTTTTCTTTTAATTTGATAGCATGTCATGAGTATTTTACATGTGATTTAATAAGTTTTATTTGAGAAATATGATTTATAAAGATTTTCTCTATATTTTGTTTTTTTAAATCACATATACATCTCTATAACTATGCCTGCCATATTAAAATGGGACCAGTATGAACATCATATTTTAATGCAAATATTATTTTGTAAAAACAAATTTCTCCATCTCAGTGACTTAGTTAAATATTTATGCAAGCAAATCATATTAATCAGAACTCTCAGATTGGAGAAAGTGGCTACAAGGCAGAGTTGGCAAAGCTGAGAAGCAGCACGTTTTCACGTTTGCAAACTCAGTGACTCTTCTTCATGGAGTGCCAGTCATAATTGGACTCTGAGATTGCTCTATTACATTCATTACATGAAACCAAACATGGCCTTGTCTATCCCTTCCCTAGTTGAATTATTGAATTTCTTTTTTAAATGAGTTGAATGACACGCCTTTAATTTCCAAAGTTCAGGCCATTGAATTTGGACCAGAGTGAGACCCTACCTTGCAAAACCAAAAAAAAAAAAAAAATGTTTTATTTTTATTTATTTATTTGAGAGAGAGATACAGAAATAGGCAGGTAGAGAGAGAGAATGGGCATGCCAGGGCCTCCTGCCACTGCATACAAACTCCAGATGTGTGTGTCCCCTTGTGCATCTTGCTTACATGGGTCCTGGGGAGTTGAACCAGGATCCTTAAGCTTTGCACGCAAGCACCTTAACTGCTAAGCCATCTCTCCAGCCCCATCCATTGAATTTCTAACCTTTGGTCCTGAAGAATCTGACTATGTTTAGAAATGGAGATTTGAAGATATAACTAGCTAAAAGGACCTCGCCCACTAATAGGTGTGTCTCAATCCAATATGACTTGTATCTTTATGATAAGGTGAAATTTGGACATAGATATGCACACCATTTGAATGCATATGAAGAAGAAGGCAGAGATGAAGGTGATGCCTGGACAAGGCAAGGCTTCTCAAAGATGGACAGCTAACTGCCCAAAGCGAGGCAAGAGGCATGGAACAGAGTCTCACTCTATCTCTCGGGAGGAAGGAGCCTTGAAACCATCTTCATCTTAGACTTCTAGTCCCCAGACCTGTCAGACAGTAAAGTCTTGGGGCTCAATTCACCTAGTGTGGTAGTTTGTGATGGTGACACTAGGAAGTGCATATACTTGTGATAGGAAGGTGAGCAAATGTGCATTCACTTTCTGGGGCAAACAGTTCTCCCAAATGCCACGTGCAGAGGCAAAGCCTCCAGTGTTGGCCACACAATAGTTTAGAACTGTTGAGAAGTTAGAATCGATAGGCTTGTATGCTGCTACCAATTCATTTCTGCCATCCGTCAATAATGCAGTCCTCATAGCCGATCCATAACAAATTCATTCCAGCAAGTGATTGTCAATGATATCTAGAGAAGCCACCCTCTCTATTCATTTTGAGAATCATATGTCAGCGCTCCCAAAAACAAAACAAAACAAAAACAAACAAACAAAAAAAAACCTCAGTGATCTCTTTCCTATAGCCTCTTCTGTTGGAAGGGAAGGACCCAATAAAAGCCCAATTAGTTTTGCCATTGACCCAGGCACTTTCGGGATGAATATAACTTACAGTGGTTGATACATCTTCAGTCCATTAGTGTAAGCTACACTTGCCAGAGGCTCAAGAGCAAATTAAAAGTGACAAAACACTGAAAGTCCCCAGTGGGTCCTGGGTAGGTGAGAGAAGAACAGACAGTGAACTGGAAAGTACAGGGCCTTTTGAAGCCTTTCCACCAAAGCCCAGGCCTGGATTGAGCTCCACTTGATGCTGGTGTGTGTCTGTCAGGACGATGCCCACTTGAAACAATTTCCTGTACCTGCTTCAGCATACATAGTGAGAACTCAGTAACATTTGTTCATAGGATCAATTCATAGGTAAATAAATAGAAGTAGGTCCCTAAAAATAGGTTTTGGCTCATTCCTAAGCTCTACTTGATATATATAGGTTTTTCAAGGTAGGGTCTCACTCTAGTCCAGGCAGACCTGGAATTCACTATGTAGTCTCAGGGTGGCCTTGAACTCATGGCGATCCTCCTACCTCTGTCTCTCGATTGCTGGGATTAAAGGCGTCTACCTGACATTTTTAAGAGCCTCAGCTTGGATGCTAGTATTGACCACTGATCCCACTCTTTTCACGCACGTGAACAATGAGATTCCCAAATAAAGAATCTCTCTCCTTGCTGTAGGTTTGGCTTTATAATAAGCCCTTATCCTCCCCACCTTTTTTGCCATCACATTTTACTACATTCTTCAAAATATGTTAAATCACACCCAGATCAGTGATCCATCTGATAGGTATTACTGACCAATGTGTTTACTCAGGCTTTATATAAATGTTTCACATATTGATCAAAGTTTGGTGCACAGATAAAGCACAGGATGAGCAGAGGGACATTGGTTCATTGTTGGGTTTTAGATTCATTGATTCTCTCTTAAAAGATCCCTAGGATCCCTTATGTCATCAAGGAACCACTCATCATTACCATGGCATGTATACAGAGACCTGAACAAGTCCATAGGCAGTCCTGAAGCGGCAGTAACAGGAACTACCGTTCAGAATTAACAACTGCAGTAGCCAGTAATGGGGCTGCAGTGAATTCACAGACGTGCAAGGCCAGCCATTTGGGGCTGGTTTTTCTTCTACTAAAAGGGTATGATTACTCAAAATGCATCTGGCCACTTCCTCTTCCGATGTAGACAGCTGGAATCCTTCTAACTCCCTCCCTTGACATGTTGAATGATAGTGCTCGGTCATTTGAAGGACAGGAAGTGAAATCAATTTGTAGGAGAGAAAGGCAAGGTTGTTGGAGACTTTGAGCACACCAAGGATGACACTAATGATTCATCTTTGATGTCTGTCTTTGGCTCTGTTTACCTGGTGGCCTGGATGGGTTAATACATTCTCTTTAGTTTATACATTCTCTTTTGCCATCTGTTGTCACCACAATTTGAATCTGTAAGGATGGAGGCTGAGCCTGGAGGGTGGAGGTGGGAAAGGCTATGATCTGGCTTTTAAAGGCAAATGGGTGATGCTAGCTAGACATCATGGCCTTGACTTTATGGTGCCTTCATCTGTGAGAGGTTATTGTACGTCAAGGTGACTGGAGTTAAGGATGACATATTATTTTCTCAAAAGAGGCAAAGAGATTAGATGTTAAGGGTCCTCCTATCAAAATATCATGTTATCAAACTCGCCGGGTGTGGTGGCACACGCCTTTAATACCCACGTGGGAAGCAGAAGTAGGAGGATCGCTATGAGTTCAAGTCCATCCTGAGAATACAGAGTGAATTCCAGGTCAGCTTGGACTTAAGCAAGACCCCGCCTCAAAAAAACAAAACAAAACAAAACAAAAAGATAACTGAAATAAAGCATTCATGAATTAGCAAGGATTAACAATTCCTCAATGCTTCAAAGCATGTTGTTGTACATAATAAATACCTTTGATGTTATATATTGCTCCACTGAAGAAATAAAGCATGAAAAGGAGGAGAACAATGGTTCTCAGAGTTAGTCACACCTGTATTGGAATTCCATGTCTGCCACTGACAAGCCAGGCATCATTAGAAGATCTATGCCAACATCCTGGGGAACTAAATATCCTTTGACTTAGGCAGAGGTGAGGAATTGTATTTTCCTGCCCCATTTGTTTCTGGGCATATTGGGAGACAGAGTATGTTATGTGAGATAAGGTAGTTGAGGGTACCTGCCACAATGCCCAGCACCAAGCAGATGTTCATCTGTTGATTGCTTTTATTCTTTCTTTATAACCAAACCAGAGAATGTTCTCTCTGACTCATGTAGCTCTGCTTGCAAAACACTGCCCCCTTTTTAAATCAGAAGCACATGAACAAATAAAAATCCAATTTCTTCCTGTTCTTCTAAAATCAGTAAAATTAAGCTTCACCTTTATGGAAAGTTTAACTGCTCAGCTTCAAACACCCAGTTGTTTGCCAGCCACTGTCTAATTGCTACAGTGTGCTCTGAAAGAGAGGTGGGTATTTTGCTGAAATACAAATGAAGACGCTCTGAATATATGAATAATACATATCCAATTCCTACCTGTCTGCCAGAAAAACATGTCCTCTGTGAGGCCAGGAGCTGGGAAATAGAAGGTATTGGCATTGATAACGAACGAACCTTTGCTTGACTCTATGTGTTGCACACGTGTTCCCTTTTAGTTGATGTCTTACATTTTCTTTGTTAACACCATAGACCATTTCATAGGTAGTAAGATGCGGAGGCAGGCCTCTGTGGAGAGAAAGGGCTTATTTACCGATCTGATTTTAGGCAAGTCTTAAGGACCTTGTGCTTCTTGCAATCATCCCTTTCACCTCACACAGTGCTGCCACATAGGAAGTAAATCCTCATTGATTAGAAATGAATGAGTCAAGGCACAAAAGTCTGACCAAGAATAAAAGAGCAGATGAGTCACGGAGGAGTCAGAATTTGAATGAGGCTGTAGGAGGAAGAGACAGGACACATCTCCAAGTGGAAAGAAACTGCTCTGGGTGTGGGAGACACAAGCCTACTGCAATCCAATCAGCCGGGTCTGAAACTTCATCCGAAAGACCCCATTTTCTATTTCCCTCTGAAACCAGACAGGCATGTCACTGTGATTGTCCATCATTTCAGCCTCCTCCCACTTCCTGGTCTTTGTTTACCTGTCAACTAATGAAGGGACCTTCTTTAACAACCTTACTTAAAATTCATCACTGACAATCCCAACCCACCCTCGCTATTTTAATTTACCTCCGCAGCATCTACCATCATTCAACAGACTATATAGTTTGCATACATTTCCTTTCTAATGTTGACTAGGGATTACAGAATTTATTTCGCTGTTAGATCTCCAGCATTCAAACCACTGTCTGGTACATAATGCTGAGCATGTGTGGAGTAAGTTGAGTGACTGAATGTGTGAGTGGATCAACTTAAAAAGGTATACCACACTCTTGCTGTGGTCTGATGTGGCACTGGGCATGCAAAGGCAATAAAAGAAAGCTCAAGGGGACTGTTAAAGACAGATAAGGAAAACAATAGACTCCAAAGACATGCTTGTCATGCTGCGGTCATGGTAGACATAAGCGTAGCCTTCTGGGGGAACTTAAAGGGTGGGTATTGAACATTGACTACGTGAGGACATGCATGAGAGGCTCTGAGAAGTCTTCCTCAGATGTGTAAAGGCTCAGCTGGGATCCTAAGTGCCAAAGCCCCCCCCCCCATCCAATAACAGGAGTCTTGGGTATGCATAGCCTCACTTGGAGAGATGAAACATAGTGCTGAATTAATGGGAAATATCAATGTAACCATTCATTATCATGCAGACGGGAATAGGTAAGGAGAGACCAGCCATTGGGGCTGTGACAGATTCAAAGCTGAACATTTAAGACGAAGTCCTGGTTTAGAACTAGGGAACAGGCTATATGACCATGAGAACAAGTCAAAGAAACCAGTTGAGAATTTCAGTTCAGTCCTATGAAACTTCTATGAAACGTGTCTAGTTGGGCTGGAGAGATGGTTAAGCACTTGCCTGTGAAGCCTAAGGACTCCGGTTGGAGGCTCGATTCCCCAGTATTTTGTATTTAGCTTTAGGGACATGAACCAAATAAAAGTGACAGGTATTCAAAGATTCCCTACTTGTTTCATGATATTTCACTATTCTGTTTGTAAGAGTATTTCTGTTGTATCTGTATGGTGGGAATATTAGTACATGGATTATTACTGAGCATCTTACAACACCATGATCAGTTATATCATATTCGTAGTTAGAATCAGACTCTCCTGTCATTAGGAAAGGGCACTTGACCTTGGAATGCACTATGTGATGTGGTATCCCAGAAATATTGGTGGGGTGGGGTGGAGGGACACTGGAAGGAGTGGTCAGTGGGTTCTGTCACAGCAGCATTGGTGGAGTGAGGTGGAGGGACACTGGAAGGAGTGGTCAGTGGTCTCTGTCACAGCAGCATTGGTGGAGTGGGGTGGAGGGATGGAGGGACACTGGATTGGTGGAGTGAGGTGGACACTGGAAGTGGTCAGTGGGTTCTGTCACAGCAGCATTTGGTGGGGTGGGCACTGGAAGGAGTGGGCAGTGGGGACACTGGAAGGAGGGACACTGGAAGGAGTCAGTGGGTTCTGTCACAGCAGCATTGGTGGGGTGGGGTGGAGGGACACTGGAAGTGGGCAGTAGGTTGGGCATTGGTGGGTGGGGTGGAGGGACACTGGAAGGAGTGGTCAGTGGGTTCTGTCACAGCAGCATTGGTGGGGTGGGGTGGAGGGACACTGGAAGGAGTGGGCAGTGGGTTCTGTCACAGCAGCATTGGTGGGGTGGGGTGGAGGGACACTGGAATGGGTGGGCAGTGGGTTCTGTCACAGCAGCATTGGTGGAGTGAGGTGGAGGGACACTGGAAGGAGTGGGCAGTGGTTTCTGTCACAGCAGCATTGGTGGAGTGGGGTTGAGGGACACTGGAAGGAGTGGGCAGTGGGTTCTGTGTGTGGAGTGGGGAGTGGGGTTGAGGACACTGGAATGGGTGGGCAGTGGGTTCTGTCACAGCAGCATTGGTGGAGTGGGGTTGAGGGACACTGGAATGGGTGGGCAGTGGTTTCTGTCACAGCAGCATTGGTGGAGTGGGGTTGAGGGACACTGGAAGGAGTGGGCAGTGGGTTCTGTCACAGCAGCATTGGTGGAGTGGGGTTGAGGGACACTGGGATGGAGTGGGGACATTGGTGGAGTGGGGTTGAGGGACAGTGCAGTGGGTTCTGTCACAGCAGCATTGGTGGAGTGGGGTGGAGGGACACTGGAAGGAGTGGGCAGTGGGTTCTGTCACAGCAGCATTGGTGGAGTGGGGTTGAGGGACACTGGAAGGAGTGGGCAGTGGGTTCTGTCACAGCAGCATTGGTGGGGTGGGGTGGAGGGCACTGGAATGGGTGGGCAGTGGGTTCTGTCACAGCAGCATTGGTGGGGTGGGGTGGAGGGGCACTGGAATGGGTGGGCAGTGGGTTCTGTCACAGCAGCATTGGTGGGGTGGGGTGGAGGGCACTGGAATGGGTGGGCAGTGGGGACACTGGAACTGGAAGGAGTGGGCAGTGGGTTCTGTCACAGCAGCAGTGGGGTGGAGGGACACTGGAATGGGTGGGCATGGGGTGGGGTGGGGTGGAGGGGGAATGGGTGGGCACTGGGTTCTGTCACAGCAGCATTGGTGGAGTGGGGTGGGACACTGGAAGTGGGGTTCTGTCACAGCAGCATTGGGGTGGAGGGCACTGGAATGGGTGGGGTGGGGTGCAGAGTGGGACACTGGGTGGGGTGGGACACTGGAATGGGTGGGCAGTGGGTTCTGTCACAGCAGCATTGGTGGAGTGGGTTGGAGGGCACTGGAAGGAGTGGGCAGTGGGTTCTGTCACAGCAGCATTGGTGGAGTGGGATGGAGGGACACTGGAATGGGTGGGCAGTGGGTTCTGTCACAGCAGCATTGGTGGAGTGGGGTTGACACTGGAATGGGTGGACACTGGAAGCATTGGTGGGGTGGGGTGGAGGGCACTGGAAGGAGTGGGCAGTGGGTTCTGTCACAGCAGCATTGGTGGGGTGGGGTGGAAGGACACTGGAAGGAGTTGGAAGTGGGTCGCTGGCCCTTTTGTGGCTTTCTATGTCCTTGGTGCCATGGGAGCTGCACTGTGCTCCATCTTCAGGGTGCTCGTAGACTGGCTTGGCTCTTCTTCATGGATAACCAGCCTCAGAGCTGAGCTTGGCCTGATTTGGTTCTGGGATATTATGATTTTCTTTTTAAATTCAATTATCTTCTGCTTGAAATACCTAGACAGGTTTGGAGGTTTGAAACAATGTACTTGGCTTAATTCAGCAGCTGATTGCTATTTTAGCACACATAAATGAAACCACATATTTTTTAAATACACAGGATTATATAACATATAATAGTTGTTACTGATTTATTTATATTTTATATAGGCACTGGGAAACAGGAATGTGCATTACCCGTGATTCATTACTGCTAACATTTAATCTCTTCCTTTCTATAGTACTATACAATCTATACTTCATATGTGTTTATTATGTGTTTTATGATTAGTTTCATTCTTATGTTTTAGCAGGAGCAAATTAACACTACTTAATTGCATTGCACTCCCTACATTGGTGAAATTAGTTACATATATTTAAAAATCATTATCTACATTTCTCTTTCTAAAACAAAATTGCATTAATTTCTAAATTTATATATAGCTTGCATGGAGACATTTTTAGAATAAGTGTATTTTTATTTTTATTGGTCTTAATTAGCATACAGTATAGGTATCATTCTGGCATCTCAAACACGATTTGTTTTAATTGATTCTCTTCCCCTCATCTCCTTCATTTCCCTGTCCCTCTTTGTGTCCTTCTCCCTTCTTTCTATTTTCATGTCATATGTTCCATTTTTGCCCTCCCAACCCTGTTCGTCTCTCTGTTTTTTTTCTTTTTTTGCCTTTGTTGATCATATTTGTAGCTTCCTAGGATTTTTCCACATTTGCTACCAATTATATACATTTGCTCACCAGTATATAAAGATACTTGTGCTTATAATACTTATGTGTATTATAAGCAAGGACCCACATGGGAGAGAATATGTATATATATATTTAGAGAGAGAAAGAGAGAGAGAGAAAAAGAATGGGCGCAACTGGGCCTCCAGCCACTGCAAACTCCAGATACATGTGCCACCTTTTGCATCTGGATTTTACATGGGTCCTGGGGAATCAAATCTTGGTCCTTTGGCTTTGCAGGCAAGCACCTTAACCACTAAGCCATCTCTCCAGCTTAAACATGTGTTTTTGATCTGAGGTTGGATCACCTCCCTTAATGTGATTTGTTTTTCCCCAAATCTTTTAAATCTTTGTTAATAAACTGGCCAATTTGTTGGGGAAGGTCTGATGTCCTGGAACAAACAGGGGTTTTATAATTTATTTATTGCAGAAGTGAATATTGAATATCCACCATGTTCATGACTCTGCTGTAAGTGCTGTATATATGAGAGGGAATACATAGTTTTGGTCATTTATGATTGTGATGACTATCAGGAGTGTGGCTTTTACAGTATTTGAAGTGGGAGCCATAGGGTTATTCTGAACAGAGGGGAAACATGATCTGAATATGTTGTAAAAGGTATCACCCTGACTTACAGAAAGTTTTGAATGTTAGCTTGTCTAGATATATTTGCCAGTAAAAATATAACTAGGGCATTTCTATTGGAAGTATTTTTGTACAGGTTTTTAAAAATATGGCAATTGGCAAGATTATAAACAAAACTTATAAAAAACTCTCATTTTTACTATTCAGAATGTCATCTGGGAACCATAAATGTAGGCATCTTCTGGAACGTGATAGAAATGGAGACACTCAGGTCCTATCTCAGATCTACTAAATATAAATTGACTTTTAACAAGATCCCCACATGACTGACGTGCATACATGGTTAGAGAGACAGTCATACACACTGAGGAGGAGGTTACAAGTTGGAAGCAGTTAAGAAGCTCTTGGTATCCTTCAAGTATGATCTGATGGCTGCATGGATATGGTAACATCAGGAGAGGTAGTTAGAAGAAGAACCACAAGTAGATATAAGATAAAGGACAACCCAAGAATGATTCCATGAGTTTTGGCGTAGGTGCAAGGATGGAATTCTTGTTACCAGAGTTAGGGAATATTGTAGTTACCCTCTGGTTGCTGGAACAAAACACCCAACCAAAAACAGCTGATTAGAGTAAAGCATTTATTTTGGCTTATAGTGTCAAGGGGAAGCTTCATTGACGGAAGAAAAGGCGGGTAGAGCAGAGGATGAACATCACAACCCTGCCACAGCAGGTGGAAAACAACAAAAAGAGAATAAGCTGAGCACTGGAAAGGTGGAGCTTGCTCTAATACTTCTAAGTCCACCCCCGGAAACACTCCTCCTACACTAAGCCTCCACCTCCCAAACTGCCACAAGCTTGGGGCCAAGCATTCAGCACACATGAGTTTATGGGGGACACCTGATTCAAACCACCACATTCCACCTTGACCCCCATAGACTCACATTTATCTCATGATGTAAAATAAATTCAGTTCAGCATTAAAGTCTCCATAGTTTTTGTCAAACCTAACACTATTCAAAAGTCCAAAGTCTGATCTGAATCAGTCTCTTAACTATAAGCCTGTAAAATAAAAACATAAGTTATTTACATATGTCATAGAGTAAACATTACCGCTGTAAAAGAAGACCTAACAAGAAAAGTTTGAATCAATGCAAGACCTAAAATAAGCAGGGCAAATATAAAATCCTGTAGCTCTATGCCTAGTTTGTAGGACTTACAACAAGTGTCTGGGGTTCCAGTTCAGCTCTTTCCATGGTACTGCTTATAGCCTGGGGAAAATCCAATTCCAAATCACAAATTCTCCTTGGTTATTGTCTCATCTCCAAATTCCTGGGGGTCTCCACTGAAACCCACAGTACATCCTCATGTCTCCAGAGCCTACATGCAGGGACTACAATAACCATGCCCCATATCTCCCAGTGTCCATCTCCCAAAAAAATCCACATTTCAAATCCAATGACCCTCTTCCCTCCATTTGTTTTACTTGCCATAGTACCGGGTGGGCTACCGAATTTGTTTATTAAGGGAACAGTAAAGCAGAACTTGAGGGATGAAACTCCTTCCATCTTCCTTCAGAACCCCTCTCTTCAAGAGTCATCCTTCCTGCATTCTCAATTCAGAACACTTGGCCCAACCTCAGTAGCAGTAGTCTCTCAAACAGTCATAGATGAACTGGGATGTAGTGTCCAGCCCAACCTTCCATCTCTTTCTGTGCTGTGTCTTTCTGCTCACAACAGTCCATTTCATCTAAACTGAATCTTGCTCAAATTCTCAGGACCTCAAAAGAGAACAGCCAGCCTCTCGCACAAACTGCCTGTACCCCAGTTTTTACAAAGTTTTCTTTTCTCTTGTAGACAAAGCCTCTACTGTCCACAGTCCTTTCCCCATCTAGGCATTTCAAGTCTCATAATGGCCCATCAAGCTCTCCTTAGAGCCATGCAAGATGTCACTTATGCAAACTTTCAAATCTTTCCATAATCCTCTCAAAAAACAGTTCCAGGACTGAAGAGATGGCTCAGCAGTTAAGGTGCTTGCCTGTGAAGCCTAAGGACCCATGTCCTACTCTCCAAATCCCACTAAAATAAAATAAAATAAAATAAAATAAAATAAAATAAATCAGTTCCAAAAGCCCCAAAGCCACACAGTCAGGTTTCTAGTAGAAATAACCCCACCTCCCTGTAAACCATTTTCTGTTGTAGTTGCCTGTGCATTGCTATAAGAAAACACCCAACCAAAAGAAAAAAATTTATTTTGGCTTACAGTATCAAGAGGAAGCTTCATGGTGACAGAAAAAGATGGTAGAGCAGAGGCTGGACATTACAATTTTTCTAAGGCAGATGAAAATACCAACAAGAGAGTGAGAAGCTGGGCATAAATATGCCTAAGCCCACACCCAGCAACACGTCTCATCCAGCTCCCTTGGGGAGCAGGCATGTAAAACGTGAATGTATGGGCATCTGATTCCAGTCAACATAGGGAAGAGAGAAGAGGGAGCAGTGTAAAAGTCAATGTCTTAATGCTGTGACAAAATGCCCGAGCAAAGAAACTTAAAGGAGGAAGGGCTTATTTTGGTTCATGGTTTCAGTCTATCACAGCAATAAGGGTGTGACCACCTCATGGTGGTCAAAAAGCAGACAGACCATTTGCGCTAGTAGGCTGCCTCTTCCTTACTTTATTCTTTGTGGGCCCCCAGATTATTGAGGGATGCTATCCACAATCAAGGAAAATGTCCCACTTTTTTAATCCTTTCTGGAAGCATTTTCTTAGAAATGTGCTGTAAGAATTTCCTGTGTGGGCCGGGTGTGGTGGCTCACGCCTTTAATCCCAGCACACGGGAGGCAAAGGTAGGAGGATCGCTGAGAGTTCGAGGCCACCCTGAGACTACATAGTTAATTCCAGGTCAGCCTGGACCCAGAGTGAGACCCTACCTCGCAAAAAAAAAAAAAAAAAAAAAAAAAAAAAGAATTTCCTGTGTGCTCTCAGTGTAAACATTTTGATTATCAAGATTGACCACCATCAGTAATATGATAAATTATATGTGAAATGTGTGATAGTTGATGCTATATGCTAACTTGGAGGGTTCTTTGTATGATACTAACATTTAAACTGTCAACACTGATAAATTGGCATGAGATAGATACCATTTGGTCAACGGATTGGCCTCTGTGATGCAGATGGATGCCATTTGATCAACTGATTGGCCTCTATAACATGGATGGATGCCATTTGATCAACTGAAGGCCTAAATAGAACAAAACGACTCTGGAGAAGAGGCAACTCTGGCATCAAGCGTGCAGACTGGTGTTGTGCTCCCAGCTCCCCTGGTCTCAGGCATGACAGTGCTTAGGCTAGAACTGTACAGCTGGCTCTCAGGCATGCCAGCCCACATAATGTGTGAGCAAATGCCATATTCCTACTGATTCCGTGTTTCTGGAAAACCTGTATGGACACAAGATATCTAGAGTTTAGGAAAGATTCAGTGTGAAGATACATTGAGAAATGTCAGCATATCTTCCAAATTAAAGTCATCAGATTAAACAAAATCCTCTGGAGCCCATCTGTGTACAGTACAGGTTAGAGAGAAAAGAAGATACAAACAAAAATTGAAAGAAAAAAAAAGAAGACAAAGTGAACAAAAGCTAAAAATTATGTTCCAAAGAAGGAGACTGTATTAATCTGAAGGCCATGGGAAAGACTACTTTAACAAAGAGGTTGTGATTGACTTGTCTAATGCTATTAATAATTCAGGTCAGATGAGCATTAGATGCTACAAGGCAGAGGCCCCAGGTGACCTTTACAAGGACCGTGTCCACAGGGATAGAAAATATGACTAGAAATAAGTTGGGAGATAATTAGAGGCAAGTGATTAATAGCTAAATTTATTTATGTGTGAACATCTTAGTTATCAAAAACATCAACAATTTTATAGCAGTTTTAGGTATACCAGAAAAGTTGAACTGATAATAAAATTCCTACATCTCACCTCCCACACAGTTTTCCCTTTAATTAACCTCCTTGAATTACTATAACACATTTATTACAGTTGATGAGTGAGTATTGATATACCCTCATTAACTAAACATTAGGGTTCATTCATCCTTTGTGTTGTTCAGTTCTATGGATTTTGATAAACCTATAAAGTCAGGTATTAACTATCACATTTAAATTTTTGGATCACAGATCAATTGCTTACTAGCTCTGTGACCTTTAGCAGATTATTCAAAATGAGTCCCAAAATTGTTATGGTTAACTAAGATAACATAGATGAAAATGCCTAGTCTAAGTACTGGCAGCTATTAAATGTTAATTCCCTACTGCTTTCTCTTGAATAGAGGCCAGGAGATGTAACTTACTACGTACAGTTTTATTGAAATATTAACATCAGGGCTGGAGAGATGGCTTAGGGGTTAAGGCGCATGCCTGCGAAGCCTAAGGACCCCTGTTCGATTCTCCAGGTCCCATGTAAGCCAGATGCACATGGTGGCACATGCATCTGGAGTTCGTCTGCAGTGGCTAGAGGCCCTGGCATGCTCATTCTCACACTCTCTCTCCCTCTCTCTGTCTCTAATAAATAAACAAATAAAAATAAAATTTAAAAAATTAAACAAAAATAAAATGTTAACATTAATATTCTGTAAGAGCTTACATATTTCCTGGGTAATGTGACATAGATGATGGAAGAGGACCAAAGGAATAAGATCACACAACAGAGGAAGGACCACATTGAAAAAGGAGGGTCCTCAGTGGGTGGTGGGGAAGGGATGGAGAAAAGGGCATAGAAGAGGACAGATAGCATGATGGGAACATGACAAATTCCAGGATGTTCATGTATTAAAGTTTCCAATAAAAATTTGTTTTGAAAAAGAATGCTAAAAGGTTTTAAAAATATTATAACTAATGATTATTAAAGAGTAATTCATATTTGTACATGTGATCCAGAAACAAAAAGGATATCATATGACATTTAAGTGGAGCTCTACCAGCCATAGGATTTCTGGACCATTTCAAATAAAGATTGCTTAAAAGATACTATGAAAATATTCAGGATATCTGCCTTTCTAAAAAAAAAAAATGGTTTTACTACCATAACCTAGTTTCAGGTCAGATGACCCTTTTGGGTTCAAGTGGATAAAATGGCCGAGTCATCAGCTGATCACTCTAGGTGTTAGTTAGTTCTACATGGCTACATTGTCACAGACTGAATGAATCCTCGGCCTGAGGATGCAGGCATCCTCGGGTAATCTGATCCCTCGGAGAAAAACAACAAGCACTGAGGCTTGCCAGGCCGGTACTTGTTCCTCAGTGAAAGCCATTTCCATGCAGAGTTTTTGGTAGAAAGAGTTTAATCACAGCATAGGAGGTTAATTAGATAACCTCAAAGAACCCGGTGCCTGCACAAAATTGACTTAAACTCTGGTAAAGAATGGTGATATCTGTGGTCACAGAACTTCACTTCTAAGGGAGGAAAGAATGGTCTATTGGAAGTCAGTTTATTTAAAAGAAGTTTTGATTAACCTGACAGAGCAGAGGAAAAGTAAATATTTCTGTGTGTGTATGTGCGCTATGCATGCATGTTTATATGTGTGTAGACACATGCAGCATAGGATATGGGTGCACTTGTCACGTGTGTGGAGGCCAGAAGTCAACTTCCGGCCTCCTCCTTTATTCTCCTCACCTTCTTTAGATTTTTTTCTTGCACTGAACCTGGAGCTCACTAATTCAGCTGTCTGTCCCTCCAGCACCGGGATCTCAGGCTCATGCCGCCACTCCTGGCTTTTATGGGTGCTGGGACCGGAGCTCAGGTCTTCTTTTACTTATGCAGCAAGCACTTTACCTTCTGAGTCATTGCCCAGCATCCCCCACACCCTACCATGGAGTGTTAATAGCCCCGTTATCACTACACTGGCCCAGCTATGTCTGTATTGTTCCGCTTTGTCTCGTTTCCATGGCTACTCCAAGATGGTAGTGGGATGTTCATTTTGTGCTGTGAGGAAAAAGCCACACCACAGTACCTATCCTCCCAGCTCTCAGAATGCAGAGGCTGGAGGATTCCTGCAGGTTAGAGGCCTGCTTTACATACATAAGCAGTTCTAGGCCAGGCAGCATTACATAGTAAGACCCTGTCTCAAAAAGTGGGTGATAGTAAGTCCAATATTTGAGGGAGACATCGAGCTTGTGGAATGATTGTCGCTCATAACTAGGCTGGGCTGAACAGGTTTGTTTACTATGGATGTAGAAAATGGGCAGAAGTAGAAATCACTATTTTGGATTTGGAGTGGAAGTGTGACAGTAGTTATAAGGTGTCAAACTGACAATCTATCCTGGCAGGGAAGAGGATCAACCAGGAGTGAGAGTCCTAGAGAATGTGGTGCTAAGAGCTCAGCACGGGACACTGTCCATCGTGCAATGTCGGCAGCAGGTTCTGTAGCATCAGTGTTTGGGGTGATTCAGAAGTGGACAAGGGAAGATAGAGTGGACACAAGTGGCACAGTAATAGGGATTGAAAGGTAGGCAAAATTTAGGGTCAAGTTCACCACCGCAGTGGCAAAGGCAGCCAGGAGCATCATGATCAAAGAGCTCTCAAGGGTGTGATGAAGTGTCTTGCCTGCACCAGGTCATTCCACTTTCAAATTTTATTGAGGCTTCCAAGGTAGAGCCTTCTATCAGATAATTCTTCGTGGCCCTCATACAGTAAGCTTTGGTATATCCAAATGGATCCATCGGAATATAGTTCATACAGTTTTTACATGTATTGACTTTTTAAAAATCTTGTTTATTTATTTGAGAGAGGGTCTTCAGCCACTGCAAAGGAATTCCAGACACATGCACCTTGTGCCTGTGACTTCTGGGGAACTGAACCAGGATCCGCTGGCTTTGCAGGCAAGCTCCTTAACCACTAAGCAACCTCTCTAGCTGTATCTTTTTTATATGCATGTGCATGTGTGTATGTGTATGAAGGCCAGAGGACAACTTCACGTGTTGTTCCTCAGGAACCTTGCCCCTTTTTTGAAATACGGTCTCTTTCATTGGCCCAATTAGGCTAAACGAGCTGGCCAGTGGTCCTCCCATCTCCGCTTCCCCAGTACTTGGGAGCATAGGCATGTACCGTCACACCTGGCATATTTACATGGGTTCTGGGGATTGAATTCAATGTCTCAAGACAAGCACTTCACTGACTGAGCTATCTCCCTGGACTGAGGGCATATTTTTTAAGGACATTTACATCACCATTTTACATGGATAAAATAACTACAAGTTTGTGGGGAGCTGAGAGCAGGTATCACTGTGTAGCACAGGTCAGCCTTGGACTCCGGGTCTCATAGCCTCTCAGCTTGTGTGTGCACCACCACACCCAGCTTAGAAATATAACTTCAATATCAACAGGCAATGTTATGAAAGTAGAGCTGATTATACTTGGACTCGTGGGAGGCTCTGCTATTGATATCCACCACTTCTTTATTAAATATGAGATCACTTTGGTGTTGGATCACTGATAAACACTATTAACAAATGGGCTCTCCATCTTTAATCAGAAAATAGCAAGGAAAGTGGAAAGGGGCGTGATAACTTTTCTCATTGTTATTCAGTATTATTTATTATCTGGTCTAGACATGATAGGAAAAGTTCTCATTTGCTATATAAGATCACTCCCTGTGCCTCTCAAAAATCATCTCCCATGGCACATTTGGAGCAGGAGTATATTAGAAGAAAAGCTGGAACAACAGTTTTCGAGATATCTGTGTGAAGAGCTTATCTATGAAAGCATTATTGTTGGTCTGCACTGAAATTAAAAGTGAAGAAAATAGGGGGCTGGAGGGATGGCTTAGCGGTTAAGTTGCTTGCCTGCAAAGGCTGAGGACTCAAGTCCGGCTCCCCAGAATCCACAAAAGCCAGATGCACAAGGTGACGCATGTGCAGGAGGTGGCACATGCACACAGGACAGCACCCACATCCGGAGTTTGACTGCAGTAACTAGAGTCCCTGGCATGCCAATTCTCTCTCTCTCTCTCTCTCTCTCTCTCATCAAAAAAAGTTTTTAAAAATGCTGATTTTTTTCTTAATGTTAAGTTCTTTCAATTCATGATTATTTTGGGGTTCTCTTTTTAAAAATTCTTTAAAAAAATATTTCATTTACTTATTTATTTATTTGAGAGAGAGAGAGAGAGAGAGAAAGAATATTAGTGCACCAGGGCTTCTACCACTTCAAATGAACTCCTGACACATGAGCCACCTTGTGCATCCAGCTTTACGTGGGTACTAGGGAACTGAACCTCGTTCCTTTGGTCTTGCTGTCAAGTGCTTTAACCACTAAGCTATTTCTCCAGCCCTTGAGGTCATCTTTTAATGTTTACTCATGAAATATTGATAATGGTGTATGATTTTCCCTAATTGTATGAAAAAATTATTAAAAATTTAAATGTTTTTAAAAGCATTCCCATTCTTCCTTATTTAGGATTTTAAAACAATATTTTTTTATTTGCAAGGAGAGAGAAAGAGAGAGAGAATGGATGTGCCAGGGCCCCTTGCTACTGCAAATGAACTCCAGATGCATGTGTCACTTTGTGCCTACGGCTTTACATGGGTCCAGGGAATCAGACTCAAGTCGTCAGGCTTTGTGAGCAAGGGCTTTAACTGCTGAGCATCTCTCTAGCCTGATTTTTGTTTTCTTTTGTTCTTGTTCGTGATTGTCCAATACCATTCTCTTAGAAGCTGTTGGCCTGGATTTTTACTGTTGAAACACTATGGATAGTTTGTTTTTTTCTTGCTTCCTTTGTTCACTGAGATCTTCTGGCTAGGTTAAGAGAGTGCCTCAGGAAAGCACTCATTTGTCTATGATTACACAAACACACACACACACACACACACACACACACACACACAGGCAAACGCCTTAACTGTTGAGCCATCTCTCCGGCTCTATTATGATATTTTGACATCTTGGGAACCCTTTCTATTTGGGGATAGACTGGTCAAGGTTTCATTTTTAATTTCAGACTTTCCATTTGAGTCTTTATTAGTACAGATTTATTAAAACACTTCACATGTCATAGTTATGCACATCTCATACAATCCAGTGATTTTTTTAGCAAATTCACAGAGTTGCACAACCATCACAACAAATTCCCTACATTCTTATGACTCCGAGAGAGAATCCAGTGCTGTTAAGTAGTTGCTCGCTAACGCCTCTCTTCTGGGCCTCTCCAACCAGCAGTCTACCTTCTTCACCACAGCCTTACCTATTCTGGGTATTTCATATAAGTCAATACAAAAAAAAGTGTCTTTTGCATACTACAGTATTCTCAAGGCTCTTCCATGTTGTGGCTTGTTTTAGTACGTCGTTGTTGGATGTTATTATACGACATATCACATTTTCTTCATCCATTCATCAATTGATGGATATTTAGATTCTTTCTACTGTTTAGCTGTTAGAAATGATGTTCTAAGAATGTGTGATATGGGTTTCTGTGTAGACACATATTGCAAGTCTCCTAGAGTAAAATAGTTGGGTGATGATAACCCCAGAATGCCTTCCTACAAGGCTACATCATTTTACATGCTAATTAGCACTGCTTGGTTCTTCTGTGCACACATTCTTCCTCTGTGTCAAGATTCACTCATTGTGAAGCCACTGGCACCAAATTGTGGATACTTTATTCTCATACATTGAATGGATTTGTAATAGTCCTTTGAAACCTTTGTTGACTAAATTTGACATCTGACTCTATTCAGAGTTGGTTTTTATTTTTCCCCTTTAGAAGAAGTCTGGCACACTTTTGGGGGCTGGAGAGATGGCTTAGTGGTTAAGGCGCCTGACTCCTAAGCCTAAGAACGCTGGTTCCAATCTCCAGCGGTTCCAATCTCCAGGTCCCACGTTTAGCCAGCTGCAAAGTGATGCAAGGGTGCAATGCCTCACTTGCCCACAAGGGGGCGCACACATCTGGATTTCGTTTGCAGCAGCTGAGAGACTGCTGGCGCCCCCATTCTCTATCTGTCTCCCTCTCCCTCTCTCTCTGTCTGTCTCTCTCCGTGTCTCTCTCCAAAAAAAAAGTATCACACTTTTTGTTGTTGTTGTTGAACTTATGTCACATACTACAGCAATTCTAGTTTCTGAGCATTATTTCCCAAGCACTTTTTATAGTAGCCTACCAAGACTTAAACTGACTTCCCCATAGTGTTTCCTTACTACTATATCTGCTTTCTGTGTGTTTTATTTTTGTTGCTATTTGAAGTCTGGCTGGCTGGCTGGCTGTCTAGTGGCTATCCTAAGGCCTGCATAGCTTTGGAGCTCTGCCAATGATGCGGGCTGGTGTTAGAGCCTCTACAGGGCGTTTAGAGACCACTGATGACATTAGCTAGCTCTCAATTTTATCTCATTTTTGCTTTCAGCTGGGCTCTTTCAGATCGCCCCTTTGTATGTGAACCATTTTGTACTTAACCAGAGATGTGTGAAGAGCTTGTCTAGCCTTTTTGCGGCCCTTTCATGTTCACAATCTGCTGGTTTTCTTTCTGGCTGACCCACTACTTGTGTGAAATAGAATTGCAGCCCCAGGTTTGCAGAGCTTTGGTTTTTCTTTGTTTCCTCTTAGGTCCACTGCTTCCTGAGGTTTTATTTTTCTATTGACCTAAATGAAACCAATTTCCTCTTGTAGTAAAGTTGACCACTTCTCCAGCCAGCTCCAGAAGGGTACCACTGATGGACCTCGTGAAAAGGCTGAGGGGTGGGGTTAAGAGTGTCTGTAGAGGCAAAAGTCAAAGATTCATGCTATTTAACCTGAATAAGTTAATGAAAATTCTTCATAATAATGACTCTTTTATTTTTATTTTTAAAATATTTTTATGTATTTATTTAGAAGAGGGAGAGAGAGAGAAAGAGAGAGAGAGAATGGGCATTCCAGGGCCTCCAGCCACTGGAAACAAACTCCAGGTGCTAGGCCACCTGGTGCATCTGACTTACATGGGCCCTGGGGAGTTGCACCTGGGTCCTTTAGCTTTGCAGGCAAGTGCCTTAACTGCTAAGTTATTTATCCAGCCTAGAAATGGCCCCTGTGGTAAATTTTTATTATTTTTCAATGATGGCATTAGATGATCGTGTTAAATGTTAAATATTTGTGATGAGAAATTTTATAATCTTTTATTTCTAACAGCCATAAATTTTGTGTGCTCTTGCCTTTTACTGCAGTGTCCTCCAATGTGACTTTTACCCTTATAGTGACCGTGTCTTGTGTTTCAGAATGGTCACTGTAGTAGCTCAGCCATCACACTGACGTTCTAGAGAAGGGGAGGGGGAGGAAGAGGAGCCAATGTAACACTCAGTTCCTGTCTCTGAGGATTGCTCTTTATTCAAGCCGCCCTTCTGGCACCATGCAACACTTTGCTTCTGTATTTATATCTCATTGGTCGGAATGCTAATCACTCCCAACTACAGGTGTTATGCTGGGAAACTTAACATTTTGACGTGATTCCTATAAATGAGAATTTGATTTCTTTGACTACAGTAAAAGAGATACTACCTAAAACTACCAACTGGCAAATCTAGCACATAACCTTTCAATTCTAGCTCAAGTCCCATGGTGCTTTCTGAAAATGCTCAATTTTCTGCCAGTTCTCTCAACTACGAAACTTTACCTTTACTTTGCAAATTAATTTGATATTTATCATGTTGTTCTTTGCTTGTTCACTTATTTTTTAAAAATATTTATTTGGGGGCTGGAGAAATGGCTTAATGGTTAAGGTGATTGCCTGCCAAGCTCAGGTTCAATTCCCCAGGACCCACGTAAGCCAGATGCACAAGGGGGCACACACATCTGGAGTTCATCTATAGCAGCTGGAGGCCCTGGCGTGCCCATTCTCTCTGTCTCTGTCTCTCTCTCTCTCCCCCTGCCTATTTCTCTATCTCTCAAATAAAGAAGAATTGTGTGTGTGTGTGTGTGTGTGTGTGTGCATGTGTGTGTGTGTGCGTGCGCATATGGGCATGCCAGTGTCTCTTGCTGCTGAAAACTGATGCTGGTCTGGCTTTAAGTGGCTGGGCAATTGAACCTGGGCCAGCAGGGTTAAGAAAGTGCCTTTAACTGCTGAGTCATTGCCCCATTCCTGCTTCCTTACCTTTTTTATTCAACCGTTTAAGAAGCTTTTTGAGCACAAGAGCGATTTCTATGCCTCATTGGGTCTATAAGCAGCATCTAGCACACCTAGCATAGGTGATGTCATGTCAGCTTTAGTCAATCCTTCATTCAATTATGAAGAATGAGTAAAGACATTTCATAGTGTATCTGGGAGGCTCTCAGAGGAGATCTCAATGCTGTGTTCTGTGGGTTTTCTAGAACTGATCCAGTTGTTGTTTCTCCATATAATCTGATTGCCCACATTTCCTTTGGTAACTTTTGCCAGGGGTGCTTTTATTCATGGGGAACTTCCTGCTTAATTTTGTATGGTTCATTACCAGTTAAAAAACTTCTCGGGGCGGGGGGTGGCTGGAGAGATGGCTTAGCCATTAAGGCCTTGCCTGCAAAGCCTAAGGACCCAGGTTCAATACTCCAGGTCCTGCATTAGCCAAATGCACATCCTGGCACATGCATCTGGAGTTCATTTGCACTGGCTAGAGGCCTGGGCACACCCATTCTCTGTCTCTCTCCTTCTGTCCCTCTGTATCCAATAAATAAATAAAACAATAAAAGAAAAACCTTCTCAGGACTGTCCTCAATTCTCTTTAAAGCAAGATTGATATCCATCCAGTTCCCCCAGGCAGATATCTATAACACAAATGTGACTGTCCAAATTGGCAAAAATTCTCTGATTCAGCAGAAAGGACATAGCCAGGACAGAAAAAAGAATTCTCGTCCACGTTGCCTCTTTTCTTTGGATCTCCTACCTTAAACTCGTTGTGTCATGAGAAGATCTGTGTGTCCCACTAACTTTAGACACAACTTCCGACACTTTCCCATCCAGAAAGAATTACACTCACTTTTTTCTCTTCAGGTCACATTTTGAAAAGGAAGAAGACAATGAAGAAGTGGGTTTGGTCAATTATCTGCAAGCCTAAGAGGAAGAGAAACATGACTAAGATTATTTTCAATAGCTGCAAATGTTGATTTCTGACCCTGGCTTACATTTTGGGGGGGATGTAAAAGATTTCTTGTAAGCTATCTATTCTTATTTTACTGTGACCTTCACAGATTCACATATTTAACAGGCAAGCTCCCACACTTTTTTTTTTTTTTTTTTTTTTTTTTTTTTTTTAGCTAATCCTTCCAAATAATGAATGCTAACTAGGTTAAGGCAAGAAAGACTCTCCAAGACAAGAATTCCTATATGCATTTAGGACCCGGCCTTGCACACATCCAGATTGCCTCACTCCTTAGTTTGTTATAGTTATAAAATTACTGTGGCAATTAAAGAAAAACAGCATCATGGACATGTAGCCTTTACAGCGTCTCCAGAGAAGACAGTGACACTGGAGTTGAGAAGTTCTGTAAATGGGGTTGTTCTAACTGCTAAACTAAGACTGGAACTTTTGGAACATAAGATAATTTTTTTGTGTGTGTGGTTTTTCGAGGTAGGGTTTCACTCTAGCCAAGTCTGACCTTGAATTCACTCTGTAGTCTCAGGGTGGCCTCAAAATCACGGCGATCCTCCTACCTCTGCCTCCTGAGTCCTGGGATTAAAGGCGAGCACCACCACACCCAGCAAGATAATTTTTAACAATATTTTATTTTTATTTATTTTATTTGAGAGAGAGAGAGAGAAGAGTGGGTGCACTAGGGCCTCTAGCCACTGCGAATGAACTCCAGATGCTTATTCCACCACGTGCATCTAACTTATGTGGGTGCTGGGGAATCGAACCTGGGTCCTTAGGGTTTTCAGGCAAGTGCCTTAACCACTAAACCATTTCTCTAGCCCAAGATATTTTTTAATAATTGGGACCATGGAAGGAGAGTGTGCTAAGACAATTTTCAAATAAACATGTTCTTAAGGTATTTGGGTTTTAGTTCTTCACTTAAAAAATGATGGAGTTGGACTTAACAAGTCTGAACAGGTTGCTTCAGCTCTGTGGTTCTATAACATAGGCAGAGTGGAGCGGTGTGCACCCACTTGGATGAAATGTCTGATAGCCCCAGTAGGATTTTCCTGACTGAACGAACACAATCACATCCACACTGATTACATTATACTTCTTACTCCTCCTCATTTCCTCATCAATACGGGCTGTTGCAAATTATTTTCCAAAGGTTTAGACGGGGGTTTGGTTGAGTTCCTAGTGACTCATTTGGATGCTATATCATTACCTCATTTTGCTCATTGCTCACTTAATCAGGGGCTTCTAAGGAATGGCAGTCTCTAGAATGTAAAAAGCAAATTGTTAGTCAGAGCAGGAAGTGGAAAACAGGTGTGCTGTGCTCAGCTCTGCCAACTTCATTTATATTAAAAAATACTATAGTCATGTTTCTGGGGGGCATTGAGCTCCTCTGAACACAACCTGGGTAAAATCATGACTTCGCCTTCATAACGCCGTTACTTGCCCTCACTGTCAATCTGTATAAAGCAATAACCACGTCGATCAATACTGTCTCCGCTTCAGGCCCCCAACAGTCATGTTTTCTCATCACTGATTTCTTTTCTTTGTTTTTTTTTTTTTTTTTTTTTTTTTTTTGGAGAGAGTCAGAGAGGGAGAGACTCAGAGAGAGAGAGAATGGACATGCAAGCAGCCTCTCAGCCACTGTGAACGAACTCCAGATGTGTGCCCCCTTGTGGGCAAATGCCGCATTGCACCCTTGCATCACTTTGCGTCTGGCTTAATGGGCATACTTAAGTTTCGCAGACAGGTGCCTTAAGTACTAAACCATCTCTTCAGCTCTCATCACTGATTTCTTATCACTTTAGAACTCCTTTCTTCAAACTCTCTCAATAGAATGTTGAGATTTTCTTTCCCTTTTTATTTATTTATTTATTTATTTATTTATTTTTGAATTAGGTAATCGCTGTAGCTCAGGCTGACCTGGAATTCAATCTGTAGTCTCAGGATGACCTCGAACTCTCAGCAATCCTCCTACCTCTGCCTCCAGAGTGCTGTGATTAAAGGTGTGTACCACAACGCCATGCTGAAATTTTCTTTTTAATTAAAAAAGATTAATCTTAAATGCCTTCACTTCCTCTAGTTTCACTTCTCTTCCCCACTGATTTATAACCATTGTTGAAAATGGTGTATTTCCTCTTAAACAGTAAAAGTGTGTACAATCACCTTCGTTTGGAAACATACCTCGAACTGTCCAACCATGACATTAACAAATATTTATTGAGCACCTACCATGTAGAAAGCACCATGGGTGCTAGAACAAATAAGAGAGGCTCCCCTATACTCTCTCTCTCTCTCTCTCTCTCTCTCTCTCTCTCTCTCTCTCGTGGCAAACTGGTAACCATTAACACTGTAAGGATTAAGCCAGGAGTGAGTGGTACTTTTCAGAGTTCTTCAGGGAAACAGAACCCACAAACTAGAATGAGGGGAGAACTATCATACGAGTATGTGATTATGAAAGTCAAACAGCGCCATGGTATGCTGTCAGCAAGTCTGATAGCCAGGAGAGCCAGGGTCGAAACTCAGGTCTGAGAAAGAGGGCCCTGTTACCAAGAGTGGGAAAAGATGGAAGACTCAGCTCAGGGGAGAGAATGCACTGTTTCCTGCCTACTCTTTGTTCTATTTGCCTGGGCCCTCAGTGGATGCAATGAGGCCTTCCAGTATCATTGAGAGCGACCTTCTTTAATCAGTCCACCAAGCCAAATACTTAGCTCCTCTGGACACACTCACAGGCACAGGAGAACCTTCAGTTCCATTTCTTCCCCTCCTTTTTGACTCTCATTCTCCATTCTCTTGTTCTTTTCTAATCTTTTTAGCCCCCTTTTTTCTCTTGTTTTATTCTTGAGTTTTGCAATAGAGAATTCAAAAAATTTGTCAGTCTATCCACAGTGTAAGTGATAAATAAAAATAATGGACAAATATGGGCTGGAATATCTGGGAAACAGGCCAAAGAAATTCCACTAGTCAATGCTGTTCAATTCTTTTCAACAACAGTTAAGTACCCCCTACATGCAAGGCATTATACATACTAAGCACTGGGGACAGAAAGATGAACATAACGCTTTGTACTAAAAGTGATGGCACTCTAGCACATTTAATTCAGAAATTCATTGACTTTCCTTTTGCTGGAGAGGATTGGTGTCTTTTTTGCTTTTCATCTAATGTTTACTAAAGAGTTTATGGAGAAGCATTTGAGGCCTGAATAGCTAACGTCTGGCTAGGATGACGGCCTCTGTTCTCTTGCTGGAACAATACGTATTCATCAGAGGAACTCATTATGTACCTAGCACAACCTTGACATTTGAGATTCTAGCATGATGCCGTCATTTAATTTCATCCTCCTGCAATCAAGAACAAAGAGATAAGATCAAGTCAGGCCAAGGCTTCCTTCTTGTCCTTATTGTAACTGTGTAAATATATATATATATATATATATATATTTGCAGTAAGGTATCTGAGCTGGAAGCTGTGGTTAATTGGATGTGTTTGGCGCTTTCCACTATAGAAGGAATAAGGTGGCCATGATGGTAGTAGCTACTGAGGACATTCTATTGTAAACATTCCCCCTCTCTCTTTCTCTCTTTCATTCACGTGTGTGTGTGTACACACACACACACACACACACACACACATACATACATACATATCTATATATATAATTCAATAGTAGTGTTCCCTTACTCTACTCAGACAATTCAAGGACTACCATGAAGTCTGGAAGCACAAAGCAGAAGAATTATGTAAGTTAACACATTATCTGTTAGCTTCCGTATATAAATTTTAAGTTCATTTTAAGTCAGTGTTAAATATAAGTTGTGTTGAAGGAGTCAAAAACTGACATTTGAAAATTGGCAATGCCCTACACCCCCATTTTCTGCTCTGCAGAAAAGCAAATTCTTTTAATACTTTTCTAATGTTTATAATTTACCTCAATGTTTCCAGCATGCCTAAATTGCTACTACTTTTCTTTCTTTTCTTTTTTATCATATTGGCATTACCTATTATTGTTCCACTAGTTTGGCAGAATGGTCTATAGTTTCCTCTTATCGCTGTCTTCTAGTGACGCAGTGAGTCGGGGGCAACCCTTAACCACGAAGCCCGAGGACGTCTGTTAAGAGACGTGTCTCCTTCATGTCTTCTCAGACCACATCTTTGCTTTAGTCCTAGACTCTGGTTTGAATCTTCTTTAAGAATGTGCTCAGCCATTCTGGAGCTGAACTGGAAGTTGGTCAGAGTTCACCTCCCCAAGTCAGTCCTGTCTAATGGGGGCCAGGGGTTGGAAGACAAATGTTACTTTCTTTGTATTGGCTTGACAGTAGCAAAGATCTGTCTACATGGGCTTTAGAAGCCCAGATGAAAGAGTCACAAGGGTCTGTGGGGGTAGCCAGTGTAACACAGCATAACACTGACTTTCTTCTCATTTCACTCATGTCAGTCGGCCTCTTCCAATAACTGTTTCCATGAAGGCTCTTGACTCAGGACCCTGTTGATGAGGAAACCTAGGTTACTCCAGAGGCTTTGAGGGAATATGACCCGATGTGATTACATGAAAGGAGAGACGTAAAATGCAAAAGGTCTGTGTCTTGTGTCTTTTAGACACAGCTGAGAATGTGATGATGGTTGGAGCTGTGAAAAGAGGACAGAAATTACAAAAGGTGTGGGCAGGGCACCAGGGGCTGAAGTTTCAATGCTGTTCTAAAACTGGTTTCTTTCAATTTCTTGTTACGTGAAAATCATAGCAATTTTAAATTACTGCTACATGTGAGTTTTTTACTTGCAGACGAAAGCGAACACAGTTATTTTGTGATCTTCTCTGGCTTGCTTTCTGTCCTGATGGGCATGAAAACAACTCCCTCTCATGACCCAGTCTTCACATGCTATGCCTGGTGCTTGGTGATGCTCTCCCTTCTTTGGTTTCTTTTCTTGCTTACTCCTCTTATGTATTTTATTCTCATTCTTCCTTTAAGATTCAACTCAAGCTCCACGTTTGGTTTGGATTAAATACCCTTTCTTCTTTCTTGCCTAATACTGTCCTCAGAATATTTGAAACAGTATCATACTCTCAGATTTTAATATTTCCGAAGACAGGCACTCTTAGAGGTTAAAACAATACGTGGCATTTGACTATGTACACTCACTAAGCAATCAGGTATGATTACTGTTGTGCAGTACTGGACGAATGATTATATGATTATATAGATACAAAGTCAAGGTTATTTGGTAAACCACTCCTATTTCAAGTGAAAAAAAAAAGAGGCTGTATATGGATAGTAAAGAATCCCTGTTGTATAGAAGTGATCAGCTACTGAAAAAAATGACTGATATTAAGTGATATTTATGACTTTTTAAAAATTTTTAAAATTTATTTATTAGAGACAGAGGGAGTGGGGGAGAGAGAGAGAGTGAGAATGGGTATGCCAGGGCCTCTAGCCACTGTAAATGAACTCCAGATGCATGTGCCACCATGTGCATCTGGCTTACGTGGGAACTAGAGAACTGAACCAGCATCCTTAGGCTTCACAGGCATGCACCTTAACTGCCAAGCCATCTCTCCAGCCCCTGATTATGACTTTTTAAAAGAAATAAATTAAATTATTTTTCTCTCAAGGGATGTTTTTGCCAGATTCGGAAAAGAAATCCCTAAAATCAAGAATTCTCAACATTTATTCTTGTTTTTAAAAGACAATTCCTTTGTCACCAATGGATATATGAATAGACATCATTGGTGACACTGGACAAAACTTTTCAGGATACCTGAATGGTACATAGAAGGGTGTTTCACAAAATATTGTTTTTTAAACCTGTTCTGTTCTACTTTCAATCTGAAATTGTCTTTCTGTAGCTCCCATGGTAAAGCTGTGTGCAAGCTGAGGGGCTGTTAAAAAATGACGGGATCCTGAGGGCTTTGACTGACAGATTCATAGTGATGGCATTATTGAAAGGAATAAAACTCGGAGGTGGGGCCTGGCTAGAGGAAGTGAGCCACTGGGTGCGTGTCTTTGAAGAGCATGCCTTGCCTCTGGCCTCTTCCTCTATCTGTCTCGTGGCTTCCTGGCTTCCACATGAGCAGCTTTTTTCCACTACAACCTACAGTGTGAGATTCCTCCTCCTCCCCTCCTCAGCCTATTGTGATGGAGCCAGCTAACCATGGACTAATACCATGAGTGAAAAGAATCTTTCCCATTTTAAGTTGTTTTTTTTTGTTTTTTTTGTTTTTTTTGTTTTTTTTTTTTCTCATGTGGTTACCAAGTGACGGGACACTAACTCATGTTCTAAACTCTGCTATTTGATGCAGTGGCTGGGATCCTATAAACTGTGCTTCTATTTTTTCCTTCCTATTCTATAAGCTCTGCTAACAGAGAACTCTAGAGGGAGATCAGCCAGCACGAGGAAGGAAAGGGCTAAGCTCTTCCCCTTGGTTTTCTGTGCCCATAGTTGTCCCCTCAAGGCTTCTTGGTCCTAGCAACAGTAGTAGTTGGTTCTAGTAACAGTTGATTTCATTTCCCCATTTTTTGTTTGTTTGTTCATAATCTCAAACTCAAACAGCTCTTCCTCACAGATGCCTTTACTAGCTGAGTCCCACCTTAATGGGACCCTTCTCTGAGGTCCAAAGACAGCAGCAGTAGCCTGACACAGTCTCCTCTTCATACTTCTGGCTTCAGCTCCATAGGACCATACTGTGATCTCCATTTTTTAAATGACCCCAACAATTTATCTTTGTTACCCAAGTTCTAGAGGTCAGAGCTGCATTCTGTAGTTATCATCTATTTGTTATGCCAGTTTTTTTTTTCTCTCTCTCTCTTTTTTGCTTCTTCTAGTCTTTTTATTCTGCATCAGTTAACTTCTCATTGCTGGGACAAAATACCTAACAAAAATCAGTTTAAGAGAGTAAGGATTGGGCTGGAGAAAGTTAAGGCTCCTGCCTGCCAAACCTAAGGATACCCATTCAATTCTCTAGGTCCAATGTTTAGCCAGACCCAAGTGACACAAGCACGCAATGCTGTGCTTGCCCACAAGGGGGTGCATGCATCTGGAGTTCATTCACAGTGGCTGAGAGGCTGCTGGTGCGCCCATTCCCTCTCTCTGCCTCTTCCTCTCTCTCTCTCTCTCTCTGTTTTTCTCTGTCTCTGTATCTCTCTCTCAAAAAAGAGGAATAGAACCAGGGTCCTTAGGCTTCATAGGCAAACATCTTAACTACGAAGCCATTTTCCCAGTCCACGGATTCTATTTCTTTAACTAGAACCACAGAATGAGACATATGAATCTATGATAAAACATAATAATACAGTTCTTAAATATTAGTTGTACATAGTCATAGAAAGAAAGCAATTCTCAATGATTGTAAACATTCATTACTTTAGATAATCACAAGCTTCTTGACAGAGGGATAAGTATATCAATTTTTATATCTGTTGAGCTAGTGCCATGTCTTAAATAAGCTCACATGGTGGAGTGAATGACGTCAAATTGGTGTAGTGCACGGTGACGGTACCAATGACAGACTGACACGTGACGTCACGACCACCTCAGTGGGAGTTTAGTCTCGGGTGGTGCAAGGTGGTGCAAAGCAGATGACAGTCTCTGAGGTGTGTGAAGGAGGTGAGCTGTAACGCCGGAACAGGATCATTTGAATTTTACAATCAATTTGGAAAATAGTTTTACTTATGACTAAAAGAAGCTGAACTTAGAAATGAATTTCTGACCAAATGGGACTGACATGTGAAAAGTTACGACCATTCATTGTGTTGCTGCTTGTTCCTGGTTTTGACCTTATCACTTTGTAGAATGTTGTCTCTAGTTTCCTCCCTTGCTCACTCTATTCCTTATTGTGAAGAAACAGACGATGGTAGTCTAAGGACGTTGCTCAGGTGCTCGTAGCTAAGCAGTGACTTAGACACAAGCTTCTTACAGTATTTGAAATTTACTTTGCCATGTCTTCCCAAGGCCTGCGACTTTAAGTTTATTCATTGGCATAAACAGATGAGCTTGAATTTGATAGCTTCATATAAAATGCAAAGTTCCCTAACAAGCATTTAAACTTATTTTGGGCCAGGATGAGATAACGATTTAAAAGCAACTGCTAGTTTGAACTTTTTTGCATGTAGAAATATATACAAGTTGAAAAAAAATTGTACTTTCTCACACTTTTCTTAACTAAAATTAGGTATACTTTAATTTGCTCTTGGCCTAGTGCATAGGTCTTGGCCAGATCATTCCTTTGAATCTGAATCTAATTCACTGTTGAAATTTGATTGTGAGTTTAGCTTTGATGAGCTTAAGGTCAAATGTGTTGGGGATTTTTCTTCCAGGAAACAGTGTTTTCACCTTCAGCATTTCCAAGACCCAGAGAAAATCAGGATGAGTCCATTCTTGTCGAATTAGAGGAGCACACATACATTGATCCATATGTAATAACAGAAAGATCATCCACCCACCAATACTACAGCCACTAGTTTCACAGGCCCACTGCATCAATTCAGGGGCCCTCTTTGTTTCCCATGGAATATTCTGGACCAAAAAAAAAAAAAAAGTGACAAAAGTTTGAAACTAATACTTCCATAGTCCCTGTTGGCAGAAGAGAAGTAAATTTTGACAATATGGCAGGTGGGTGAACATTATTATAACATAAGTTGGCATAAGAAGAGGTTCTAGAAAGCAGAAAGGAAATTACATTCTCTTCAGACCCCACTAGGAATCCCCTAGGGACTGAGAAAGGAGTCGATTTGCAAAGGGAAATGAGGTTGGGA
Organism: Orientallactaga sibirica; assembly: GCA_036365145.1. Classification (NCBI taxonomy): domain Eukaryota; kingdom Metazoa; phylum Chordata; class Mammalia; order Rodentia; family Dipodidae; genus Orientallactaga; species Orientallactaga sibirica. The sequence goes on from JAEOAD010000050.1 coordinate 6,921,745, forward strand.
TTCAAGCCAGGTTTTATTTGCACTTCAAAGTTTCTTAGGATTGGCTCTGTCAGTAGTCTGTCTTTCCTAGAATAGAGCTAAGAAAAAAAATGATTTTTTTTTCTGTTCTCAAAGCACAGATGCAAAGTAACAAGACTTCCACACATACACTCTGTTTCTTATGGTTTGGGGATAAAAGGGGGTGCTCATGTATGGTACAATTACACAGTAAGAAAAGAGATTAGAAACAGGAGTTGCTACAAAGAATAACTGAAAGCATATGGGAAGGATCCGTGATTTACTCCTGGGTTGTTATGACTTTGTTCATAGTCTCTTGCTCCTTAATTGCCACAGTTACTCTTCACACTAGTGTCTTGGAGGTAGTGGAGCAAAAGAACAACTGGATATTTAATTCAAAGCTAAATGAGATTTGCCTTAGAGACAAATTTATGAGTACCTACCAATAAACTGGAGGACAAATGAAAGAAATGATGCTAAAATGAAGTAGGGATGGCAACAGGAAAGCAATCATTATTGAGCACCTGCTACACACCAGTCACTGAACTAGTTATTTAAAGATAAAGCTTTCAGTTTTGAGATAGCTGTAAATTTATATGAAGTTGTCAAAAAAATAAAGGGTTTTTTTTTTTTTTTTTTTTTTTTGGTGAGGTAAAGTCTCACTGTAGCCCAGGCTGGCCTGGAATTCACTATGTAGTCTCAGGGTGGCCTCAAACTCACAGTGATCCTTCTACCCCTGCCCCTCAAGTGCTGAGATTAAAGACATGAGCCAAGAGAATAAGGCTAAGAGAATAAATCTTTTACTGTTTCTATCCTCTCATGATGTCATCTTATCAAAACTGGAATATAGGGCTGGAGAGATTGCTCATTGGTTAAGGAGCTTGCCTGCAAAGCCTAAGGACCCAAGTTGGATTCCACAGGACCCACATAAAGCCAAATGCACAAAGTGGCGCATGCATCTGGAGTTCATCCACAGCAGCTGGAGGCCCTGGCCCACCCATTTGCTTTGCTGGGCATGGCAGCTCACACCTTTAATCCCAGCACTCAAGAGGCAAAGGTAGACGGTTTGAGGCCAGCCTGAGACTACATAGTGAACTTCAGGTTAGCCTGGAAACTGGAATAGAGTATGGAGATTTTGACAAACTTTGACTGGGAAAATAAATCCAAGGTAAAATTGAATTAAAAATTTAGATTCATATTCAAAAGCAAATACCTTTAATCCCAGCTCTCAGGAGGCAGAGGTAGGAGGATCACAGTGAGGTTGAGGCCACCCTGAGACTACAGAGTGAATTCCAAGTCAGCCTGAGAGAAAGCAAGACTTTGCCTTGAAAAACCAGTAAATAAGTAAATAAATAAACAAATAAAGCAAATAATATCTATGGAACACTAATGAGATAATAAATTGGTAATAAACATGATTGTGCAGCAAAGAAGGCAAGGAAATTTTTAAAAATTTTTAAAAACTAGAATAATGCTGGAGAGATAGCTTAGCAGTTAAGGTGCCTGCCTGCTAAGCCTAGGAACTCCCGTTGGATTCCCAGGTCCCATGTTTAGCCACATGCAAAAAGTGATGCAAGGGAGCAATGCCTCACTTGCCCGCAAGGGGGCGCACGCATCTGGCATTTGTTTACAGTGGCTGAGAGGCCACTGGTGCGCTTATTCTCTCTCTGTCTCAGTCTCTCAAAAAACAAAAATACAAACTTTCTATTAACTATGAAAAGATAGCAAGGTTACCATAATAAATAAAGCCATTTTTTATAGTAAAGAGTAACAAAATAGACCATTAAGATAGAACAGAGTCCACAATAGAATCAAACAGTTATATGCTATTTTGGTTCTTATAGAAAATGAATTTAGAGTGAGTGGGGATAAGATGGTATATCTGAATGTGAGGACATTTGTTTAAAAAAAAAAAACACAAAAAGGCAAGCTGACATCCTGGCTCACTATTCACAGAACATAAATTGCAGATGAAATCCAAATCTCAAAAGAAAATACGTTGTATTAGAATATAGGTTATGAATATGAAAATTAGTTAAATATGAACTACCAGTAGCATTGAGAATAATTTATTAATCATGACACAAAACCTAGAAACTGTATTGGAAAAGAAGGATATGTTTGCATGCAAATTAAGACTATTGAGTGGGAAGATGCACCAAAAAATGTAGAATCAAAACCACAAATAGAAACACATATTTAGAGCAATTATGGGAAAGAGTTGGTTTCCTTTGTAACATCTCTGTCAAACAGGAAAAGGACCAAAACTTTGGTAGAAAAGGGGGATAGAATGCAAGCAATAAGTCCATAGTCATGTACAGATAATGAGTGAAGTTCTAAAATAATCCTGAACCTACTTCTAATTAGGAGATTGAAATTAAAATATGAGTGTCCTGTTAGGTTGGCAGAGACCGAAAGTCAGTGGTTGAAAATATATTAGAGGGTAGAGAAAAGAAACACATCCACTGATCTTGGTTGCCCAGCTATTGGTGAAGACAGATACCACACACGTTCAGTTCCAAGACACGGAGAAGGCAAGCCGAACGGAGCTGGATGGAAGCTTCCTCCCTGTTGGCTAGTTGTCATACTGCTGGAAGGTTCTATGCAGGCTGCTGGGAAACAAAAGTGGTCATCAACAATCTTACCCAGCAGTGGACCCTGGGAGCTACACCACTGACCATCCAGGGAAGAAGTGTCCAGTGGTCAATAGTGGCATGGTTGTTACGAGGACAACCAACTGCTTTCTGATTGGACTTGAGGCCTGCCTCAAGGGAGGGCATTCATTCCAAGGACTGAAAACCTAGTCAAAAGCTGAGGAGGGGGCCTGGAGAGATGGCTTAGTGGTTAAGTGCTTGCCTGTGAAACCTAAGGACCCTGGTTCGAGGCTCAATTCCCCAGGACCCACATAAGCCAGATGCACAGGTGGTGCATGTTCGTTTGCAGTGGCTGGAGGCCCTGGTGCACCCATTCCCTCTGTCTCTGTCTTTCTCTCTCTCTCTCTCTCTCTCTCTCTGCCTCTTTCTCTCTCTGTCTGTCGGTTGCTAATAAATAAATAAAAACAAACAAAAATTAAAAAAAAAATTTAAAGACTCAGGTTCAATTCTCCAGCAATTATGTAAGGCAGATGCACAAGGTGGCTCATGTGTCTGGAATTTGTTTGCAGTAGCTGGAGGCCCTGGTGTACCCATTGTCTCTCTATCTGCCTCTTTCTCTGTCACTCTTAAATAAATAAATAAATAAATAAATAAATAAAAAATTCAATTCCAAAAGCTGAGGTCTTAAGCTCTAGGAAGGAAGGTGCTACTTGCTTGACTGAGTAATTATGCTGTGCCCATCAGATTGCTTTCTTAAGTATTTGTCCATATGTTAGAGATGCTTCTGGGGTTTTTTGCAGATCATGGTGACTGCTAGACTCAAACCTCCCATTGCTAAAAATAAGTGAGTATGGAGTGCTCAGGGCTAAGTGACACATCTATGTCACTCCTTCAAGGATCAGGGAACAGTGAGGAAGAGGGGGCAGAAAGAATGTAAGCTGGAGTATAGAGAGGAGTGATGTGGAGCACCGCCTTCTGGGAGTGACAGGGCCACTACACTCGTGACCTCACAGTAACTGCCATTACCTGTCCAGGACCTGCACAATATTGGGCCTGTTAACATTCTGCCACGAATGAGGGAGGAGGGTGTGAGGTCCCCGTCCCTCTCCTAAGGAGTTACTGGCAGTTAATGGTTGCTGAGGGAGTGCAAGGAATGTTCTTTATTGCTGTAGTCGCTGATAAACTGCATATGTTCTGGTAAATAACTTTCCATCCATGCCGGCAACCCTAATTAAACTCTCTCTCTCTCTCTCTCTCTCTCTCTCTCTCTCTCTCACACACACACACACACACACACACACACACACACACAGTGGTGTTTTGATGCAGGTGTCACCCATAAACTTAGGTGTTCTGAATGCTAAGTTCTCAGCTGATGGAGATTTTGGAATTAATGCCTCCTGCAGGCAGTGTGTGGTTGGGGGAGGGATTATGGGTGTTATTGCTGCTTATGGGTGTTATAGCCAGGTTCTTCTCACCAGTGTTTGGCACACTCTCCTCTTGCTGTTGTCCACCTGATGTTGGCCAGGAGGTTTTCCCCTGCCATCATGGAGCTTCCCCTCTAGTCTGTAAGCCAAAATATACCTTTTTTTTCCCCACAAGCTGCTCTTGGTTGGATGATTTCTACCAGCAATGTAAACCTGACTGCAGCACACACGAACACACACACACACACACACACACACACACACACGATCCAAGTGGAATAGGGACTAATTAGTAAGTAGAAGAGGATAGGAGAAAAGAAAAGGTAATGGAGGAGGTGCAAACAGGAAACTTGTAGGAAGATGCTAATTGCTGCAATGGTTTTAATAGAATGACAAAGCACAACAAAATAGAAACATGCAATCTGAATGAGCCTAATACAGAAAGTCTTAGTTGGATAGAAATGCTTAGGCTACTTATTTATTTGTTTTGTTTCGTTTTTCCAGGCAGGGTCTCACTCTCTAGCCCAGGCTGACCAGGAATTCACTGAGCAGTCTCAGCCATCACGCCCTCCTAGGCCTTTGTGTGATGGTCTGGTTGTGTTCGTTCTAGACTCAAAAGTTGAGGCAAGCTTTAGAAACTGTAGGCTGTCAGCTCATCCTGTCTATGACTGGCAGGGAATTCTTCCTTGAAGAGTTCAGAAGAGCAAGCTAACAGAATGTCATTTGCATACCATGACTATACATATGTGCACTCACACGCAGAGAAAAAACATTTGGAAGCAAACACAGGGAAGTGGTAACAGTATTGTTGTTAGTAGTAAGACTTGTGGTTGGATATTGCTTTTATATATCCTAGTACATAATCAATATATTTGAGCAAGTGCATGCACTACTGTCACAATTATTTTTGTCAGAGGCAGTTGATGAATTCAGTAATGGTTTCCAGGCATCACTGAACACTTCCTCATGTCTAGCAAGCTCAGAAGCACTTCATCCTTTACCTATTTAGAGACTCTGATTTTTCTGCCTTCATTTTCTTTGCCCTATCTTAACAATTTTTTTTTTTTTTTAATTTGAAAGAGACAGAGAGAGAGAGAGAGACAGAGACAGAGACAGAGAGAATGGGCACGCCAGGGCCTCTCAGACACTGTGAATGAACTCCAAATGTGTTCTCCCCCTTATGGGCATGTGCGACATTGTATGCTTGTGCCACTTTTACTTCTGGGCTAAATGTGGGACCTGGAGATTAGAAGGAGCGTTCTTAGGCTTCGCAGACAGGTGCCTTAACCGCTAAGCCATGTCTCTAGCACTCTTAACAATTTTCTAATCAATTACCCGATTTTGTTTTATTCTTAACAGTTACCATCTGGGTTCTTACCTATTTGTTTCCATGTTCACATCCTGCATGCTTCCCGCATGGAGTCAGATCTAAGAGAACAAGACTTAGCACTTTGTATATTACTGTATCCCTACCTGCTAATCAAGTCCTGGTACACTGTGAATGCTCAGTGAATACGTGTTAAACAGATTGAATGAATTGTCAACAATATTAAAAAGGATTAGGATTCATATGGACCCGTTTAAATCAGAACTCAAATGAGTTTCTCCAGCACAAATATTGGCTTCATTCTCAATTCTACCTTCAACACCATGCAGTTAGTGTCTGCTTGGTAGAAGAGCCATGAACTAGCTGTCTGGCATAGCAAAACAGTGGGCGGCCTGTCCTCAAGAAGCTTACAATTGGCAGGGAGAGAAACGTGCATCGTGACCTACCAGTCTGCTACCGAATGAAGAGGCCCTGAGCCAGGAGAGCAGGCTAGAGTGAGGGAAGACTAGTGGCCTTTTTTGTTAGCTGGTGCGTGTGGGGGGCAGAGTAGTTTCTGCACCTCCATTTTTTGGAAAACACCTTCACCTCCTAGCTGTTTGAGTTACCCCCACACGGAGAGCATTCTTCCATGTCATCCCTCTTCTGTCGGGTTTTTCTCCCATATGTTTTCTAGGTCCCTCTCCACCCCCCACCCCGAATCGCTAATGCAGGGGAGGGATTGCTACCATACGTGCCAGCTGGCTGGTGGGCTCTGTTTTCTCACCTCATCACTGCCAAGCCTGTTTCAGAGAGCTGGGCCTCATTCCCACTTTATCCAAGCTTTATCTCGGAGTGAATTCCCTGAACCCAATCATCCCTAGACTGGGAAAAGAGATAGGATCAGGATGCAGCATTTTTTCTCCCCACAATCATTGGATCTTTAGCATGGCAATTTCTATTAGAGACACAGTTGCTGGAGCTAATACCTTTACCTCTTTTGATATTCAGATGCTTCTGATAACAAAGATAGGCACAATGAAGCATCTAAACCATAAAGTAAGACAAAAAGTGTTTTTTAAAAATCTCAGCATGGGAAGTGTGAATCAGATACCCAAGTAATAGGCTTTGGGGTTTCAGATTACCAGAAAGGAAAGGAAGCGTGTGTGTGGTGTATTGTTTTCCATTGTTCTTGTTTGGATGAGGACACTGAACCCCCACAGAAAGTAAAGTGACTCGGTTACAGTCATAGTCAAGTTTTGTGAAGCCCCGGGAGTGAGGAATAGACTAGCGAGTGTTCAGCAGAAGTCCTCAGGCAAGCCGTTGGGAGGTTGAGTCGTGGAACACTTGTGAGACTCACCAATACCATGTTTCTTTTGGCCCCAAAGTTGTGTAGAAGTTAAAGTTCTAGATTCTGGTTTGTGGTTCCATTGTTTTGGTCCTTGGATTCAGTCTATGGATTGTGTAAGTAACAATATCTTTCAGAGGCAATTTACTCATCTGAAAGAGACAGATGGTCAAAAGCCTCCGCTTCATAGAATGAGAAAGATTAAGTAAGGTAACTCACGAAAGCACATAGCGAAATGCCTGGCTCACAACAGCACTTGATGAACACTGGCTATTTAGAGCGAGGTTATTAAAGGCAAGGCTTTCCTACATAGCAGTGTTGGGAAGTGCCCTCTGCTGTCGGGGACGCTGGATTAGCCAGCGTTCTCTCATCCCTATTGATACTCTGCATCTCAGTTATCATAGCTTCAGAATGCACTTGACTGTCCATTTTATCTCCCTTCCTCCCAAGAACATCTCACCTAAAAAATAAAGCAGTTAATTTTACTTTTTATTTTTATTTTTTATTTATTGATTTAAGAGAGGGTGGGGAGAGGGAGAGAAAGAGAAAGAGAGAGAGAGAGAGAGAAAGAGTTAGAATGGGCATGCCAGGGCCTCTAGCCACTGCAGACAAACTCCAGACACATGCTCCACCATGTGCATCTGGCTTACGTGAGACCTAGAGAATGAAACCTGGGTCCTTAGGCGTCACAGGCATGTGGCTCAACCACTAAGCCCTCTCTCCAGCCCTCAAGCAGTTGATTTTAGATGTGCAGTGTGTCCTTGAGTATCTTCAAGTCATGCTGTCTCTGGGGAATATGAAAGGGCTGGAGAAAATGAGTGCACAAGAAACACTAGAATTTGGAGATACTTGAAGTCGTCACTCTACCTTGTCTCCTGAGATGATCTGAGTATGCATTGGCTGAAATATGCAAGAATCCGACCCTGAGTCTTTGAAGACCACAGTATTCCCTGAATAGTCCAACCTAAGGTTTAGAGAAGTGATTTCATGATTCTGGTATGTCGTGCAGTTCTCTGACGCATGACTAGAGGTGCTGAACTCATCCATCTGTCTTGTTCCAGCACATGATATGGGCTCAGACCGCATGTCAAAAGGAACCAACTCCCTTTTTTTTTTTTTTTTTTTTTTTTTTTTTTTTTAAAAAGTCTATGCTCTTAATGAAAAGGTAGTTTTGGGCAAGCAGGTTATGAGAATTTTTCATGACAAACTACCCATATGGCTTTTCTAGTCATTCAATCCACTCGTAATACCAGAAACTCTAAAGGTCTATGCAGTCATCTGTGGACTCGAAAACACAGATGCCTTAGCTCTGCCCCACGGGGAGCGAGGTACAGAATGTCAAGAGTGGGCCCTTGATGTAAAAATTTGTAATGAGCTCCCATATCTCATTCAGAGTTAGGGCCATTGAAACAGACAGAACTACATTGTTCTTTAGCGCGCACACACACGTGTGTGTGTGTGTGTAGCAGTTTACATCTCACTTGTATATCTTAACTCTTTCTTATGCAAACTACTCACTTTACCTACAGTTGAGATGTCATTTCATTGCCTAAATAGCTGACTAGGACAGAACCAAAGTACGCAGAAAGCAGTTTATATTGTTATCATATTGAATAAAAAGAGAGGGTACAATTACTACATTACCAATATTGTAAGAAAGAACAAATGAAGAGCATACACACACAACAGACAGAGAGACACACGTAACACAGAGACACACACACAAACACACATACACACACACACACACACACACAGACACACCTGTAAAAGAAAATGAAATCCAAATAAATTGGTAGAATGTGAGTAGACATAAGTAGAAGAATAGTAAAGGGATAGTATTTTTCTATATATCTTTGAAATACATCTCTTGAACCCTATTAATGTCTTACATATCCTACAAAGAATATTTATCCATAAGGTGTAAGCTTCTCGAATTGAATGCACATAGACTCACATGGATTGAGTTGCAAAGTCAAATCAATAATATGAGCACAAAGAAGCAAATCCAGAGAAAAGTCAAATACGTTTAAAATTGTATCCTATCATTTGGGGGATATTTTCTAGAGACAAAAAAATTTTGTTGGTAGTAATATAGTTTGAAACTATTTTGTTCTCCTTATAAGAGAATCAAAATAGGAAGGAGCAAAGAGAACTGTTGCTTGTTTCACTGGAGTTGAATTAAACATGTGAGTATTAACTTGCAGCTTCATCAAAACTTTCTGGGTAGAATGACAGGCCTTAGACACAATTATATCTCAGCAACAAATGTATATCATTCCTTATCCTGGTTTGTAATTACCATTTTCTTTAAGAAAAAACTATTTCACATCTGGAATAATGAAGAGCAAGATGTACTTGAGTACTGAATTGCACAAAAATGTAAAAATGTGCTCAAATGTTGATAAAAATATTTTAAAATATTATTTATTAATTGTGAGGGGTGCAGGAATGGGTACACCAGGGAGGACATTTAGCCACTGCAAATGAATTCTGGACGCATGAGCTACCTTGTGCATCTGGCTTATGTGGGTACTGGGGAATTGAATTTGGATCCTTGGGCTTCGTAAGCAAGCCACCTTAACTGCTAACCCATCTCTCTCTTCTTGATAAGGAAGAGGGGCCAGAAAGATTGTAAGAGCCACGGGATGAGACATCATGCCCAGAGGGTTTTCCCCCCCCCCACACCCCCACCCAGATAACTGACTGCTGCTCCCACAATGCCACTGAGGAGGGTCCTCAATGGAATGGGGGCAGGGATCACAGAGAAGAGGGTACCAACATATGATATATCCATATGAAATATGTTGTTATTAAAAAAGAGTAAAAAAAAAAACCCCACAGTAATTATTTTCAAGGAACTCTCATTGGACTTCCATATTCAGGACAGCAAAATTTGGTACTTGAATATCAGGACAAATAAGTATAAGAATGGAATGCAAGACATTTTTTCTTAAAATTGTATACACCGAAATTGTACCAACAATATTGGAGATGAGTGAAGAAATAAAGTTTGTCTCTACAGAAGAATCATAAAAGCAGAAATGATGGAAAATGATGACTTTCTAAGTCTATCAATCACAATGATAATAACTGACTCAAGAAAAAGTCATCAAAACATGCTAAAATACTGGTTTTGGTCTGGGGACATAACTCAGTGTCACAGAGCTTGCCTGGAATGCATGAAGCTCAGATTCAATCCCCAGAGTTGCAAGTAAAAACAGTCTTTATATTTATCCAGATTTAGAACTATTTATTAATTACAGAAAAAAATAGTACATTTACAATGGAGAAATCTGGCAGCATTATTTTAACCAAATGATCAAATTCATAGTCACCAAGTTTGACAAACTAACAACATATGCTTCCTAATGTACTAGGCAGGATGTAACATCTTGCTGAAAATGTTTAATTTTATTCTAGTCACAATGAAGTGATAAAATAAATTCAAATTGGAAAGTGAGCTGCAAAACAAATGGTCATGACTTGAGCCTACAAATTTATCAGTACCTTGGAGATTTTATTTTTAATAACAAAAGGGCTAATGATGAAAAGTTAGTAAAGAGACAACTTTGCAAATTTGTTTACATCATATGTGTTATATAATAGTATATATCAAGTTTAAGGTTAATGTTTTCTGAAAATAATACATCCTGTGCAGGATATGTAAAAGGCTGGCTCTGTTTTCAAGAGATTATACCACAATATTTAGGGATATGGATTTAATAGTTCACCATAAAGAGAAAAAATGAAACAAAGTACATGTGACAAAATAATAAATAAAATAGTAAGTCCAAGCCAGGCATGGTGGCAAACACCTTTAATCCCAGCACTTGGGAAGCAGAGGTAAGAGGATCACTATGTGCTTAAGGCCAGCCTGAGACTACATAGTCAATTCCAGGCCAGCCTGGCCTAGAGAGAGACCCTACCTCAAAAAAACCAAAAACCAACCAACCAACCAAGCAAAAACTCTGAATAATGAGTCCAGTTAAAAGTATCTTGTGTTTATGTTAGTACTACTAAAACATTTGGATATTTGAAAAGTTTTTAATATAAAAAATTGAGGATGGAGTAGTGGCAAAATCCAAAAAATAAAAATAAAAAAGAGCATTATTGTTTAGAAACGGTATTGGGTTTCCAGAATGGTGCAATATACGGATATTAATTCTGATATTCAATAACTGCTTTGTTCCTCTATCTTGCCTTTCTCCAGTTCCCCACACTCCACCGGCAAGTGTTTAGGTATGCAGCACAGGGGATGGGCAGACGCATGCTGAGTGCTCTCGGCCAGCCTTACCATCTGAAGGGGACAGTCCCCACTTTAGGCACATCTCTAGAGGGCGAATGGCCACAGAGCATTATTCTATCCTGAGAGAAGCTCATTTTTTTATGATAGCAATTTGTTACACTACTTTGCCACTTGGCTGCTGCTTCCTTGTTAATCCAATAATCTATATGAGAAAAGCAATTTGACTTACTCCTGCCCATCTGTTACCCATCATCCAATCTATATCTTAACTATCAGTGATTTATTAGTGGCGTCCGGGCATCTCGGCTCCATCAGCATCCTCCTCGGCTCCCTGCTTGGGTACACTTCCCTGAGCGTGTTGGAAAGCAGAGTCCGTGTGGAGATGAAAAGCAACAGTGGGACCATAAACCCGACTGCAGTTACAGAAGCCGCTCTTCCAAACAATCAAAATTCATGCAGATCCACATGCTAACATCACCCAGAGCCTGGCATAAGAAATGTTTAAAACTAGGATTTCTTAAATCATTTTTTTTTTAAACCAGGGGTGTCAATTTGATTTCCTTAGCAAACATGAGCTAGCCAATTGGCCCATGTGTCCCACCTCAGTGCTGCACTTTTCACCGAGCCTCTTGGATTCCCATGCACATGAGCTGAAGACCTCTTGCATAAGCCCGGGACCACGATCTCTTTCCTTCAGACAAAACCTAGGTAGCTATGAGCTAGATGTGTCCCAGCAGCTCTGAACACGGTACTTTGTTCTCAACACTATGAGGCTCGTTCTCAGCACATTAAGGCATTACCTGTGCTTACTGAGTTTGGTTTTTCTTCTGTCACTCATTTTATTTTATTTTATTTTTAAATTTTATTTTAGAGAGGGAGGGAGAGAGGATTGGGCCCCAGGGCTTCAGCCACTGCAATCAAAGTCCAGGTTCTTGTGTCACCTAGTGGGCATACATGACCTTGCGCTTGCCTCACCTTTGTGTGTCTGGCTAACGTGGGAGCTGGAGAGTTGAACATGGGTCCTTAGGCTTCGCAGGCAAGTGCATTAACCACTAAGCCATCTCTCCAACCTTTCTTCCATTACTCTTGCCACTCAGAAGTCCAAAGGTTCTAGGATGACATGTCTTGAGGAGGGCCATATGGGAACTGGGCGGGAAGAAAATGATGGTGTGCAGCAGGGTCTAGCTGCTGCACATACAAACTTCCTGCACATGACCCCAAACAAAACATGTGACAATAAAAGCAGCATGGTCTGGGGTGAAAATCCACGGGGCCCACTACTTCCACTGTCCATTTGCAGCTTCGAAGAAGTGGGAGTCCACATTATCTAACAGTCATTGGCTAAAATTTAACTTTGTGCAATGTGCTGTTTCTCCACTCTATAGAAAATTTATCAATTTGTTCACATCTTGGTTATTTCTTTAAAATGGACTGTTACTTTCCCTTTACAGGTTCATGGTCCACAGTAATAGTGACTGATTTTAATTGTTTTTATTCTCCATGTCTTCTCTCATGTGCTCTGATTTTTAATTCTGAATTGACTCTCATTTTCCTACACAACTCTTTCCCCCTCGTGTTCTGAGTGTCCTGATTGTAGGTACTTTGCTTCTTTGGGCTCTGTATTAGCTTTTACTGGGCTTGTTTGGCTGTTTGCAAAGCTTCTATCTAGTAATGCTCCCCAGGTCACCATTACAGACAATGGCCTTGAACTCTTCTGAATGAATGACACTTAGCTGACGGTGGGGTGGAACGAGCTGACAACAAATTGGAGAGCAGGTTCCTGAGATGTTGAATTTTAAGGAAGGGACAGAGGGAAAGGACACTCTTCATGATTTTACGTCTACATCCTTTTCCTTCCCAAGTCACCTTTAGTTGTCATCCCTTTACAGAGCTCACCTAGAAATGTACTTTGAAAAGCAACAGCTTTGAGCGTGACGCGTTTCATTTCTGAAGTGCACGAGAGTTGCTGCAAGTGTTTAGTCCCGCACTTACCTTCCCTCTGTAGGGAACACATGCACACGCCTGGTATTCATAAAGTGCTTAATAAGTGCTCGAAGAACAAGGGACTATATTTTAACTTATTAAAATGTATTTAATTTATTTGCAAGCAGAGAGATAGAAGACAGACAGACAGATAGAATTGGACAGTGCCTCCAGTCGCTGCAAATAAACTCCAGATCATGTGCCCCTTTGGGCATCTGGCTTTATGTGGGTACTGGGGAATCAAACCTGGGTCCTTAAGCATTGCAGGCAAGTGCCTTAACTGCTGAGCCATCTCTCCAGCCCCAATTTTTAACTTATTGAGCAGAATAGTATTGTTGGCTATGACTTCTTTTCCTTGTGTCATGTTCTCTCAAAAACCCTCCTTTACGAAATCCTTTCTTGTGTCCAAGAGTTGCAATTCTTTCTAAAGAAATCATCTCCTGCTGTCTTGTCTTAATTACCACCCCCTTTCCAGTACCTTCCCCTCCTTCTGTGACAGTTTCCCACTATTGTCTGTTCGCAGCTGCTAATGGTTGAGAGAGTAGACATGCTAATGAATGCCGGGTGTGTGGGCGGAGCACCTTTGACTGCTCCTGGACTGGCCAGGCAGCCTGTCCTTCCTTATTCTTCTAAAATAAGCTATAGTTGGCAGGCAAGGGATGGGCTATTTGCAGTTTCATTCTGTGGAGGAAGTTCTTGCTTGCACTATCTATCTATGCTTCTATTTAAGCATAAACACTCCACTGCCCCAAAAGGCCTTCCATCTCCACCACGCATCAAATACCAGATCCAACCTTGCACACAAACTTGTATACAACATGGTTAGTTCACTGCATCCCTTAATTCAGTGCAGTCTCCTGCTTTCCTCTTGTCCACATCCATCTCTTCCTACACGGATGCTAGCTGTAGGTTGCAGAAGATCAAAAGACATTGTGTCACCGAATGGATTGGGGCTCTTGTAATTGTCATTAGAACTCTTATGGCTGAAATTGAATGTTTCCTTCTGGGAATTTTGCACATTTCGCTATTTGTTTATTTATTCTTCCCAAGAGCTTTGAGGAAATGATGTGCGGATGGCCTATTTTCCAAGAAAGGTTACAGGGGTGTCTAGATCTCCTCGTGCCCAGGATGGCATCTGCAGCTCTAATCTGAGATTCTCATCCTGAGTCATGCATTTCATCGAGTAGGATGGAATCACACTATTTAATCCTCCTCCGGGATGTTTTGCAGCTGTTAGGACTTTGTGACCTTTACACAATGACGCAGAGCATCTCACTGAGCAGAGAGCAAGCTGGAGGGGACAGGTTGGAGGCCTGGAAAGACTGTAGGCTTTTGAGTAAGATGCAGACGGGGGCTGGGGGTTGTCAACTCTGTTGTTGATGTGGGCAGGGTCTCAATGAACATGATAATTTTAGTGTTCGAGTCTACTCTAAGAATATTCTTTTTCCATGGACTTTCTTTCTTTCTCTCTCTCTCTGTCTCTCTTTCTTTCTTTCTTTCTTTCTTTCTTTCTTTCTTTCTTTCTTTCTTTCTTTCTTTCTTTCTTTCTTTGGAGAGAGACACAGAGACAGAGAGAGAGGGAGAGGAAGACAGATAGAGAATGGGCACGCCAGCAGCCTCTCAGCTGCTGTGAATGAACTCCAGATGCGTGCGTCCCTTGTGGTCAAGTGCAGCATTGTGTCCTTGCGTCACTTTGCATCTGGCTAAACGTGGGACCTGGAGATTGGAACTGGCATTCTTAGGCTTAGCAGGCAGGCACCTTAACCACTAAGCCATCTCTCCAGCCCTTACGTGGGCTTTCTAAGGCCAATTGTTTTATAGGGGCAGGGAGTATAAAATGCTAGTCTTATGGCAGATCTTAACCTTATTTCTTTGCGTAGGCCTTTTCAGACCATAACTACCTTGTCCATTCAAGATTGTACTAGAAGAAGCTGGAATGGTGAGTTTCTTTGACCTGCTGAGATATCTAAAACTCTGAGCATGTGTAAAACCTGTCGTATAGTCAGCTCCACATTCTTGTGATGAACCTTTAACCCAGACACCATTTATGGGAAGAACAGGATTTACCTGTAGCTTACAGATCCAGGAGAAGTTCCATAATGGCAAAAGAGGCTGAGCCCCTTTCACAGATCCAGGCTAAGAGAAAAGGCTAGTGCGGCACCACAAACAGGCACAATCCACAGGGCCCTGGCAAAGCTGACTCTGTATACCACAGGCTAGAATTAAGATCCCCAGTGACAGCCCCCTCTGCTGTAGCAGAAGTCGGCCTGCTAGGGGCAGAAGCTGCAAACTCAATTTCAACAACACCTGAGTCTACTGGGGGACATAGATTGAAACTGCCACAGCAAGCCTCTCCTCTACGGTACGCTCTTTCCTTGAGAAGGTAGGAATAAGGGAAAGAATGCTAAGCTCCATGTGCTTGTGCACAGGCTTTTCTTATCTTCATGTTCTACTTCTTGGCCAGCTTATTCTTGTTCCTGCCCTGTGCAGAGAAACACATCTTTGCATAAGAGCAACACTTGGAGCTGGGCGTGGCGGCGCACACCTTTAATCCCCGCACTCAGGAGGCAGAGGTAGGAGTATCACCTTGAGTTCGAGGCCAGCCTGAGACTACATAGTGAATTCCAGGTCAGCCTGGGCTAGAGTGAAACCCTACCTCAAAAAAAAAAAAACAAAACAAACAAACAAACAAAAAAACAGGGTGGTAGGGTTGCTGGAGATATGGCTTAGTGGTTAAGGCATTTGCCTGCAAAGCCAAAGGATCCTGGTTTGATTCTCCAGGACCCATGTAAGCCAGATGCACAAGGTGGTGCATTCATCTGGAGTTCATTTGCAGTGGCTGGAAGCCCTGGTGCGCCTATTCTCTCTATCTCTCTCTGTGTCTCATTCTCTCTCTTAAATAAATAAATAAATAAATAAAATATAGTTTAAAAAATCAAAAAGTAACACTTGACATTTTCTCGAAGCATTCATATCTATATGACATTGGTGCTAATTTCAACTTGAATCTCTTTATTCTTGTGGGGTATATAGGATATATTCAGTGAGGGCAATACCAACTTCATTTACAAGTTCTAAGAACTGTTGACCTCCTCACCCCCCCCCCCGAATTCTACCCCATGGCTCAGTTATACCCCTTGGAGCTCCTCTGAATAAGTGTTCAGGTTAAGTTGTCAGTGAGTGGTTATCACATTCTCGTTGTTTGTCTCAGCTGCAGGAGTCCTTTGTTGAGCAAACCAACAAGAAAAGTAACTCTCACAGTTGGAGGAGGCACAACTACGTGATGAGATAATCAAACTAATTGGCCACGTCTGGTAGTCAGTAGGTAATCCAATAATTTTGACATAGAAAACAAACAAGAGATTGAGTGGAGGAGGTTGATTTTTTTTTTTTTTTTTCTAACCAAGAGGAAAACATTCATTTACAATAGGAAAAGCTATTCTGGCAAAAAAAAAAAAAAAAAAAAAAAAAAAAAACTAAGATATTTAAATTTCTTTGTATTGCACATGGACTTTACTCACAGACTGTGAAACTAGGTACAGATGGTTGGCTGAGTAAGTATGTCTATGATGCAGGCTAATGTGGAGAAAACTTGAGAATGTGTATCAAGCCAGTTTACGGTAGACGTTTGTATGCCACCCCACGAGAATGTACATGAAGTGGACAAAGTATTGCCGACAGTAAAATGAAGGTGGAAGTAACAAATGCCTTCCCGCTTGTAGTTACAAGTCTCAGGAGCCATAAGTCCAGCTTGTCTTTGGTCCATTACTTGCATGAGAAATATTTGTCTGTGTTTGAGTCCCCCTTACCAGCAACAACATGGGGCCATTTTAGAAAGACATATTCTCAGGCCCCACTGCAAAAAATGGGACTTAGCATGTCATCCAAGTGACCAGTCTCTGAGGAAGGCTAGTCCTCAGTGTAACTGCTAGGATTAGGGTCTGCAGGCTAGCAGTGGGGGATCCTTCAAAACCATATGAAACAAAGTCTCAGGCACTTCCCTCAGTGTGCATTTCAACCAGATCCCCATGTGATTACCAAGCCCACTGCCATTCCCGTGGCACGGTCCATATGCATTATTCACACTTCCTCAGGGTTGATTTATAGCCCATCTCCAGCTTCGACTTCGACTCTCCAGAAAGTGTTCTCAGGACCTCTAGAAGAGATGCGAAATCACAACATCCAATGGCTGTTTTCCCATCAGTCTGTACATCCCTCTCTACTGCATTGCACACAGCTGCCCTTTCTCTCTTTGGACACACACACACACATACACACAGCATTTTTATTTTGGAAAACTTTTATTTCTTCTTTACCTACTTCTTACACAATTGTATAAATGTTGGTAACCTCCTTCCATCCTGCCCAGGGTTCTGTCTCGAGCTCACAGTTTTCATTCTGTACAGTTTCTTGATCATCTGACCTCCTATGTTGCTGATATCTACATTGATATCATTCTCTGGTATTTATCTGTGTGTAGCATAGTTATAACTATCTCGCAGGCATTACAAACTCAACATTCAAAGAATTAAACTGACCATTACTCCACCTTCAGCTTCCTCCTGTTTTTAGTTCTTCATTCGATGCCATCACCATGTATCCTGTCTCCCAAAGCAAATTGAAACTTACCCTGATTCTTGTTCTTCTTTACTCCCAATAGTGAATTGCATTTGCCATCTATAGCAGACAGCTTTAGGTTTGCTGAGATGAACTTCCAGACCAGGCTCATTTATGGAGGAAGGGATATTTATTGAAGCTTACAGATCTGGGAGAAGTTCCATAATGGCAGAAGAAGCTGCCCTGCCTTCACAGGACCAAACACACAGAGAGAGAAGCCACAAGCCAAAAGCCACACAGCAAAACACACCTTAAGAACTCCAGCTAGGCACACTGCATATCTTTACAATGGAATCTCAAACCCACCACCACACCTTATGATCTGCCCAGTGACACTCCAGCCAGGTGGATGCAGATGCAAACTATAAACTAATAAAACACTGAATATATTGGGGGTCATCTATTCAAACTACCACACCATCCAATAAAGAGGCAAAATGTTGACTCTAAGACTTAGCATAAAGCGTACATTTCATAGTCTACATTGTAACCAGGTCTAGCAATGTGCCTCTGTTTTGGCCCTGACATGTAAGCAGAAGTCTTTACTTTTCTCTACAATGGAGGAGTTCACTGTTCTTGCTTCTGTATCTCTTCCTTGGTGAGGAAGTGGAAAGAACTGTGTCTCTTATGCGAGTAAAGCCTGAATTCTCTGTGTAAAAGAAATACATTGCTGGGGGTATAGCTCAGAGGTACAGCATTCAACTGCACAAGTGATCTCCTTCTTATAAGTATTTTCAGATATTCTGTTCTCACAGTTGCGTGTATCCTGGTATGAAACACATGTCTAGTTATCATCAAAACCTAGGGATTTTTACCTCAAAACTGGTCTGGTTAAAAAAGAAAATTGCAAGAAATCTAGCTTTACAGATCTGAATTGGCTTTTAATTGAGATTTAAAAATTGGGCAGCAGCCCAAACCAAAAATGGTTCAGACTATTCCACTCTGCCACATGTACAGATTATATTTCCAGCCTGAGAAAAGGAAGTGACATATGGAAAGTGGAAGTGAGGTACAGAGATAGCTCGATGGGTTAAAGTTTAACATTTGTCTTCGTTGAACCTGGTTTGAACAGTTAGCTGCCTGTGGTTGGCGGAAGGTTGGCAGTTGTGATTGGCTGAGTTTCAGATATTTGGTATAAGAATACCTTACAGTCTGTTAACACATGAAGTGAGCTGATAGTTTCCTATTCATGAAGAAATATTTAAACCAAACTTATATGTGGAGGCAGCCGTAGACCAAACATAATTCATTTAATAGCTACATATCGATCTCCTCTTTTCTAATCATTATGATCCAGGCCTTGTCAAGATGACTCCTCTTTGACTGAAATTATGAAAATATTTCTTTTTAAATATATTTTATTTTATTTATTTATTTATTCATTTATTTATTTATTTATTTTGGTTTTCCAAGGTAGGGTCTCACTCCAGCTCAGGCTGACCTGAAATTCACTATGTAGTCTCAGGGTGGCCTTGAACTCTTGGCAATCCTCTTACCTCTGCCTCCCAAGTGCTGGGATTAAAGGTATGCGCCACTACACCTAGCCTATTTATTTATTTTTGAGTGAGAACAGGTAGAGAGAGAGAATGGGCGTGCCAGGGCTTCTAGACACTGCAAACGAACTCCAGATGCATGTGCCACCTTATGCATCTGGCTTTATGTGGTACTGGGGAATCAATCCTGGGTCCTTAGGCATCACAGACAAATGCCCTGAAAATATTTCTTAACTGCTGTTCAAATATCCAGTCCTATACCCATTCAAGTTCATCCTCCTTTAGGTGAATACTCTAATATAATAATTATATAATATATAATAATATGTTAATATAATAAAGATTTCATCTTGCCATTCCTTTACTTAAAACTCTATCGATAATTATCTATCAAGATATAGCTTAAGGCTTTAATAGATCTTTCCAGGTGTAAACAGTCATTTTTTGATTATTTATTTATTATTTATTTATTTGAGTGCAACAGACAGAGAGAGGAAGAGGCAGACAGAGAAAGAGAGAATAGGTGCACCAGGGCCTCCAGCCACTGCAAACAAACTCCAGATGCATGCGCGCCATCTTGTGCATCTGACTTCTGACTTACGTGGGTCCCTGGGAATCGAGCCTCAAACTGGAGTCCTTAGGCTTCACAGGCAAGCGCTCAACCACTAAGCCATCTCTCCAGCCTGTAAACAGTCATTTTAATTGCATACCACATGAGTACTCAGCGTCCATACAGGCTCATGGGTACATGTTTGTGCATAGAGGCTGGGGGTAGATATGCAGTGTTCTCCTCAGTTATTTGCCTCATTTTTCAAGACAGTCTCACACTGAACCTCGTGCTCACTGATTAGGCTAGGCGACCTAGCCAGCAGGCTCTGGTAAGCCTTCTGCCCCTACCTCCTGGCATTGCAAGTGTGTGGCACCATGCCCGTGTTTTACGGGGATGTTGGGAATCTGAACTCAGGTCCTTATCCTTGCTCAGCCAATACTTTACCCACTGTGTGAGCTCTCTGGTTAACCCTTATTGTTGGTTTTTCTGAGTCAGGGTCTTGCTATGTCATCCTGAAGGGCCTAGAACTCACCATGTAGCCCATTCGGGCCTTTAACCCACATGCCTCCTCCAGCCTCGGCTTTCTGTGTCCTGGGGTGATTGTAGGTTTTGGCCAACACGCTTAGCTCAGAAGGAAAACACTGAAGTGACATCATTTGAAACAGACCTAAACTGAGCAGTATTCTTGTGTATGGTTGACGACCACTTTGAGACATTAAATGGCAGTGTAGCTCTCTGCATATGTCTACATGTGTATATCTAAACATATGCACATATGTTTGTGTGTATCTATATGCACATGTATATGTTTAGTACCTACTTTCCTATCTCAGCAGAAAGTGTGAATCCTCATCAATATGGTAAATTGCTGGGAGATGCAGATTCACAAAACGGAGGCTCTTTTGGCCACAGTTGCTCATAAACCACTGTTTACTTGGCCCGGAGCCTCCTAGTCACTAACAAGGCCTTCTCATGAGCCTTCTGTGCCTAATATTCTGCTTTTTATTTTTATTTTTTTTAGAGAGAGCGAGAGAGACAAAGAGAGAGGAGAGATAAGAGAATTGGTGCACCAGGGCCTCAGCCACTGTACTTGAACTGCATTCTCTTGCACCACCCAGTGGGCATGTGCATTTGTGCATTTGTGCATTTGGCTTACATGGGATCTGGAGAGTAGAACATGGGTCCTGAGGTTTCACAGTCAAGTTCCTTAACCACTAAGCCATCTCTCCAGCCCTGGATTTTGTTCTGGGCCTAGCCTGCATTTAAATCCATCTCCTTAGTGGCATCTGCCTCCCTGTCTGGTTCAGCCATGGCATGTAGAAGTCCCTCCCATAATTCTCTCTACTCTGGTGCCAGATCCTTAGTACCTGTCCTTTGATCAGGGGTGAGCTTTCATTTGTCTTTAAGCCTGCCTCCAAAAATTTCTCCGAAATTTTGGAATTTTATTCTGGCATGCCATTTCTATCTCCAGCTTCCCCAATGGCTGTCTGTCTTTCCTTCCCTTGTCTCTCAGGACCGGAAGAGGCTGTCATATTACCTTTGCTTCACTGTCGCTGCATTCAGTTCAGTCCTCTATGGTAGCATCTTCATTAAGACGCTTCCATTTGATTTCACTCTTTCCTTTCTTGCCTTGTCATAGAAATCCACTCATAGCCAGGAAACCTCTACCACTAAGTTTAAGACAAGATTTATGATTATTCTTGATTTTTTTTTTGTTAGGGTAATTAACAAATTTCCTGATTTAGTTTTTGTAACACTAGCTATTCATGTAATTTGGGATGGGACTTTATAATAAAGATCTTGGTGCTGTACTTGAACTCTTGAATTCTATAGCTAAAGAGCTATGTGCTTTGGTCTTCAGATCCAGGTTGCCAACTCTAAAATCTTCCTTTCTGTTGCCTTCGTTCCTATGAACTGTGTTTTGTCTCTATGATTTGCAGGTCTTTGACTTTTCCACTAAGCATAAACTTTAGCCTCATATGCCCCCCTCTCTATGCTCTCCAAAAGCATGCCTGCTGTGACCCAGTTTCACTAACCAAACCCCTCCTCTTAATTATGCATTCAGGTATTAATTTGTAGTTTATGGTTCAATCATAACTCTATTGGGCCACCAACTAGTAACACACAAGCCCTTGGAGGACATTCCATATTCAAACCAGAATCATGTTTTCAATGTATTTTAATATTTGTAAAATAAATTTTAATTACCTCATCTTAAAGATTTCTTTCAAAAAGTGCCATTAATTTTTCAAATTAACTTAAAAAGTTTATTTTTAGTTTTATTTTTTGATAGAGAGCCAGTGAGCGAGCAAGTGAGAGAAAGAGAGAATTGGCATGCCAGGGCCTCAGTCACTGCAATTGAACTCCAGACACTTGCACCAACTTGTGGGCATGTACAACCTTGCACTTGCCTTACCTTTGTGTGCCTGGCTTTCGTGGGATCTGGAGAGTTGAACATGGGTCCTTGGGCTTCACAGATAATCTCCTTAATTGCAAAGCCATCCCTCTAGCTCTCAAGTTAATCTTTTATATGTTTTTGCTTGGTCCACACCCAATCCAAGCCAAGCCACACCAAGTTCCAATAATTACAGTCACAAATTTGTGTTCTTCAAATTTATTATTCAATGTTATACTTTAGACTTTTTAATATTGTCCTCCTAGCTGGTGGCTTGTCTCCTGTCTACTTATCCTCAATCCATAGTAAGTACGTTTAAATATTTCTTCATTCAAGTCCCTGTAGATAGAGTCTCCTGTCATCCCCTAGCTTTATAGGTTCTTCATGTCTCAGCCTCTTTGCCTCTATGTTATTCATCTTTCTAACAACCTAAACTTCAACCAGACTGGAGTACTTGTGCTTCCTGAAGCATGCTT
Source organism: Orientallactaga sibirica (assembly GCA_036365145.1). NCBI lineage: Eukaryota > Metazoa > Chordata > Mammalia > Rodentia > Dipodidae > Orientallactaga > Orientallactaga sibirica. Next base: position 6,944,177 of record JAEOAD010000050.1, read on the forward strand.
TTTCATGAATGCCTTTCCTATTTTTCATTAATGTATTTGCAGTGTCCCTTAAGTTTGAATTGCCTTTAATTGCAGTTCTACTCTGTTTCCAAGGCTCATCTAAAATCTTGTCCCTTCCCTGAAATCAGTTATGTTCCTCATCTCCACCTCTCCTGACTTTAAGAAATGTTCTGTTAAGAGGGGAATATGACACTGCTCAGATTACAGCCAGTCATATCGTTGTTGACTATATCTATCTGTCGAAGAGCATGGTTAGTATTTCAGTGAACCTTTACCCCACTAGTGCTTACCACACACTCTCATGATTAGTATTTATACCACAAATTTTTGTCAAATTGGCTTAAATCTGTAGAATACAAACTTCTATTAAATACAAATTTTAAAAAATATGATTTAGAAAAGAAAGAGCAAATTATGGTTTAGTTAGATTTTTTTCAATATAAAAACAGCCAGAAACAGGGTATACCTTAAGGTCAATATAGAAATGACTAAAGCAGTTTATACTAAGAAAAAGCTGAAAGCTTACCGGGAATGGAGAATCAAGGATCATGTTATTAGATCAAGAGGGAAAAGACTTATAGACTAATTGTTCGCTTCAAGGATTCTCATTGAAACAAAAAAAATTAAGAATAAGATAATAAAATTGTGACATGATTTGGTAAACTAGCATCTTTTTGTAGGGACTCAGCTGAGCATTATAGCACTCCCAGGTAAGCTAAAATTACAGAAGTAGAAACTTTTAATATCTGTGCTAGGAATATATGTACACAGAGAGTAGTGTGTGTTATATACCTGTGACTCAGTTCTTCATTTTTAAAGGTATTATCCCATTAGAGAGCTCCCCCTTGACTCATGTAATAAATAGCATATACCTGTCATGTTGCCTTCCTTCTTTCCTTCCTTCCTTCCTTCCTTCCTTCCTTCCTTCCTTCCTTCCTTCCTTCCTTCCTTCCTTCCTTCCTTCCTTCCTAACTTCCTTCCTTCCCTCCTTCCTTCCCTCCCTCCTTCCTCTCTCTCCTTCTCTTCTCTCTCTCTCTCCCTCCCTCTCTCTCTCTTTCTTTCTTTCCTTCACAGTATATACAGTGTTCACCTTTGTTCTCTGGATCACAGCCACCACAGGGGTAAATTATTACTGATTTTGTTCTCTGTAGATTCACCACTCTAAACTGGAACAGTTTGGTACTTGGTGACAGCTCCGTATATAAATATTTGTCAGATGAATTAAAATGTCAAAAATATTTGATTCTTCTCTGACATGTTTGTTTTATATCCGAGTTGTTTGGATTCTGAATCCATCATTTTTGCTTACCTTGAAGATACAATTGCAAAAGCACTCCAATCTCATCTAGATATCTTCTTCCACAAATTGACCAATCTACTCCTTTCCTTAACCTTCCCATGACTCGTCCTGCTTATTCTTTAAAAGAATACGGCTTAAATTCTCCCAGTAAGCGGAAACAGGTTTCTAATTCAGGCTTTGGTTGCTTAGTCGTTCCTCTTCATTCACGGCCATTCTTGTTCCTAGCTGGTCCCTGTTGACCTACTCAGAATCATGACTGGGAACCGAAAGATGGTACGTAATTGAATTGGTATCACTGCTGTCACCATCAATTTGTGCAGGGAAAAAGGCTGAGGAAACACAAAGGCAGAACTATAATTGAATTTGGTTACTCCAAAGGTAAAACACAGTTGCAATTTTCAGAGAGCATGGCAGGTCACATGGCGAAGAGGGTAGGGCTGAATGAGATGGATTATCCCTGGGGGAGCGGGTATCACAGCCAGACATGGACTGTGGCTAAACTGAATGCTCAGAACAAGGTCAACTTCATTTTCTAGGCTCTTGAGGTCAGCTCTGTGTTCTAGGCACTCTTAAACAGTGAACACAGTGGATTAAGAGAAGGGTGGGAGAACAAAAGTAAATGCTAATTTCTCCAGTAAAGACAAAACGATAACCCAGTGATTTAATTTCCCCTGGACCATAGTCATCTCATCTTTCAAATTGCAACAATCATATAATCCCTGTGTCTCAAGCTGCTAAGAGGATCAGATGCTATATCTTGTTTTTCTCTAGTGTCTCATAGTGTATATGATCGTTAAAGTTAGGACCCAGTATTCCTTTAGTGCCAATTCCTTATCCTCACAATGACTAATTATTTCAGTTAGCTTTGTTATCATCAATTACAGAAAGCATACCACAAAGAATTGGCTATCTCAAATTATATTTACTTTAACTTCCATAAATATGCATTAAAATGAGTGGGAATTCACCAGCCTATATACCAGAACTATGGAAATGGTCTCTACTGAAGATCCTGACTCTTTCGGTATTTATCTTGCCATGGAGAGGAATTATGTTTGCTTTGATAATATTTTTTCAATGTTACTCACTTGCTCTGCTGCTTGAACTTTCATTTTTTTTTGTGACTGTTCATTTAAATACTAAATTAGGAGGGATCATGTGACTTGATAGTTCAGTCATCATAAACCCCTTCTTTTCCATTCTCTCTTCTACCGAGAATTTTTTTTCCGACTCTTGTTTTTGATTCTTTACACTTTATTTCATTTTATGATATTCTAGAGCCCTTTTAATGTTTTGTCCTAATTTTTGGCCTTATCCATTTAATAGGAAAAACAATTGTTTTCAAATGTTTTTATTTATTTATTTGGAGAGAGAGAGACAGAAGAGAGAGAGAGAGAGACAGAAGGAGAGAGAGAGAGAGAGAATGGACATGCCAGGGCCTCCAGCCACAGCAAATGAACTCCAGATGCATGTGCCCCTTGTGAATCTGGCTTATGTGGGTCCTGGGGAATCGAACCTGGGTCCTTTGATTTTGCGGGCAAGCACCTGAACCTCTAAGCCATCTCTCAACCCTGAAAAACTAAATTTCTTAAATGTTGTTCCTCTCTTTCATATTATCTCCACAAACATGAAGAGGCCAAGTGAACATGACACATTCCTTTTGTATCACCTATTTTCTTACTCAGAAAGATTGACAGCTGGAGTAAAGCTAAATGTTTGGAATTCCAGTGAGAATCTGGAAATCTCTTTTAAGGATAGGGTCCTCATTATCACACAACCCAGTGCCCAGAGAGTTCTGGTTGGTACCTTTGTCTGGGAATAATAATTCTCAGTAACCCCTCCTTTGACTATAAAGACACCTGACTTTAGAGAAGAAATGACATGATCAGGCTGGAGAGATGACATAGTGGTTAAGGCACACGTCAAGAAGCCTAAGGACCCCAGTTCTATTCTCCAGGTCCCACGTAAGCCAGATGCACAAGGGGGCGCATGCATCTGGAGTTCGTTTGCAGTGGCTGGAGGCCCTGGAGCACCCAATCTCCCTCTCTCTTTCCCTCTCTCTATCTCTAATGAATAAATAAACAAATAAATAAATAATCTTTAAAAAATGAAATGACATGATCATCTTATTGCAGACAGCGTTTGCAGAGCCCCTTCTAACTCTCAACCTTGTGGGCTGGGAGAGCAAGAAAGGGCTTTGCAACCATTTGTCAGATTCTAACCACAAAGACACCTATCGAGAGCTGTAATAACTCTGGTCAATCCGTCACTTTTAAGTTTTTCAAAACTAGCCATGTAGATTTGGATAAACCAAATTTCTCTCTCTGCCTTTGAGGTTTTAGTTCTAAAACTATAGAATTAGCCTGGAATCTTTGTGCTCTGTTTCTTAAGTTTATTGATAATTTTAATTATAAAATTATACTTCATCTTTAAAAATTGAAACACCATAGTTTATGAATACACAGAAAACTTGCCCTGGTAAGTACACTCTGTAGATGTAGCCAATATTTAATATTTTTAGCATGTGTTTGAGATTTTATTAAGCTTCTTTTTAAAAAAATTATCTTGTGTTAAGGAACCAAGGAAAGCTGTCTTTCAGAGATATTTTAGAGATATTTCCAAAGGAGTATGCGCCCTTTAACATGAGTTTTTAAGACATCTGCTGTATTCAGTACTACGTGAAGTAGAAACAGAAATAGGGTGGGACCATCTTTGCTGTTCCCCCTCTGTACTTCAGTATCTCTGCGTCAGCACCTACTGGTTGATGATACAATGAGCTCACTTTGACGGATTCAACATGGTATGAGTTACCTGCTAGCTGTGTGGTTACTCTTGAACTTAGACACTAATGGTCCTGTTTGGCTTCCCGATGGCTGTGCTTAGTTGCAGTGATCTGCTTGAGCTGATCAATGGTGACAGGAGGCAGATGTCCTGAGAGTCCTTGTTTCCCAGGATGGGCTGTTGTGGTACACCGTCTCTCCCCTCTGCAAAGCATTGGGCTTGGTTACCAAAAGCAGGTGTCTACCATGGAAATTTGTCATTTCCTAACAATGAAACTGATCACAGAATTCATTAGAAAATCTACGTCTTTTCACAGTAATTAATGTGGCAGGAAGGGAAAAGAGATAGCATGTCGGGATGGATGTAACAGCACTGTTGTATTTGTCTTAGTGATCGAAAGAAGTCAGGAGGTCCTTGAAAACATTTTGAAGAATAGAGACAGCCACTCAGATGCCGTGCCTAATTAAGTTTCTTGTCTCGACTTTGTATGATTTAGATGGATATTGTGGATATTCTGGTATTTCATATTGCCTAAGTAAAATGAGATTGTAGCTTATGTCAGTTTGGTCTGCCTGGGCAGACACAGAGCTCACAGATCAGCATAGGCAGAAGGATTTTAAATAACATTGATTGCTTTAGTTCTATGAGCAGATGTGGTATAGAAAATAATTTCCTCTCTTGGATGTAATAATTTATCAATCAGGGTGATATATATATATATATATATATATATATATATATATATATATGCATACATACATACACATACATACATACATACATACATACATATATGTATGTATATGAAGCCCTGTTATCACACTGCAAAGGCAGAGGTGGGTGAACTCCTGTGGCTCATCAAACAGTTTAACTTATTTGGTAAACTCCAGGCAATGACAAAGCCTTTTTAATAATGCTGGACTATGCCTGAGGAAGGACACCTGACATTGTCCTCTGGTCTCCACACACACACATACCCACACCCATATCCACACCCACACACACACTTGTGCATAGATACACATAGCTAGAGAACCGTTTTTAAAAACTGAGTCAAGTTATGCCATTCAATTTCTCATTAAATGACAATTTGGAAATATATCATCTCTAAATTGCTTCTCATATTGAAATGAACTTCATGGTATTTCTCTATTATTTTTCCCTTACCTTCTAGTTTCTTAATTTCTCATTTTCTAAGGCTAAGATTCACACTTCCTTGGGGTGTTTGGCGCCTGCTCTATTTCAAGCTATCTGTGTTCTGATCTTTACCCTCAGTGGCTAACTGCTAGCTCTATGCTGGCATTATCTTTTGAACTCCTTGGGGCTGGCTTATTAATCCTGACAAAAAGTATTTTCATGCAAACCACACGTGCACTCTGTTAGAATCACAAAAATACACATCACAAGGTTGTTGATATTTCTCTGATTATCCACTTCCTCCTGACATGGATCGGATGTTTAATAAAAAAGCAGCAGAAGCAACAACAGGAACAGGTAGAGGGGTTTTGAAAAAGTCACAATGCATAGGATCACCCCAGCTTTTCCTAGCCTTGCTCATTCAGCTAATCAAATCCATGATGCAATCTTCTGCATTTCCCAGAAGGCCCCCTTCTCTCCATAGTGACAGAGAATACATTTGATGCTTCTTACCATGCCCCAGAACCCTGACCCCTGTCCCTTTGAACAATTGCTGTCGCTAAAACCCCCCAGTGACCCAGTGGCATTTAGCTTCAGCTGGGCAGCCCATTCCATCTCTTCCCCCCTCCCTTACTGTATTGAATTGCAAATCTCCGTATGCCTCAGCAGAAGCACTTATATCTCTGATCTGCATCTACACTCCCTAACCCCTCAGGGACAACAAAAACACTAAGGAAATATAGTCAGCCCAAGATCGCTGGGCCTCTGAACAGATTAGCTCCCTGTTTAATAATACCACTTGAAGTAAGCATGCAGCTGCACCCTGTCTCATTTCACATGAGCAGAGGGACCAAGGGGTTTTGAAGGCCCTTATATGGCAGAAGATATATGCAACTTTGGGATCTAGTTGTCTAGTTTGATCTTGAGACTCAGACCTGAAGGAATATTTGCAGGTTTTAGTGAGGGGAGTTTAAATATATTTTATTTATTTATTTATTTGAGAGAGAAAGGGCCTCCAGCCACTGCAAATGAACTCCAGATGCATGCATCCCCTTACGCATCTGGGTTATGTGGGTCCCAGAGAATCAAACTGGGATCCTTTGGCTTTATAGGCAAACGCCTTAATAGCTAAGCCATCTCTCCAGCCAAGTGAGGGAAGTTTAAAACATAAGAACAAATTGATGAAAATCCTTATATAGGAGAGGTGACAGCATAAGAGACTGATAAGCCTTTGGGTCTTTTACTTTCAAGCATTTTGTGCAAACAAAATGTTCCTTTACCAACATAAAGTCATAACCCCTGTACCTCTCTATCCCCTTGGCTTCTTTCCCTAATATGTACAATGTGTTGAGGTAACACACGATCATTCTGTTATTAAAAATATTTATTTATTTATTTATCTATCTATCTATTTATGAGAGAGAGAGAGAGAGAGAGAGAGAGGAAAGACTACAAACAAACTCCAGGTGCATTTGCCACCATGCGCATCTGGCTTATGTGAGTCCTGGGGAACTGAACTAGGTCCTTTGGCTTCACAGGCAAGTGCTTTAACTGCAATGTCATTTCTCCAGCCCCAATCGTTGAAGTCTCTCTCTAATCTTGAATCTGTGAGGTTTCTGTAGGCAAGATATTTTGAAGAAAGAATGAGGAGCCACAGCTTTAGTTATTCATCCATCTCTTTGTGTGTAAGGCAAGTATTCAACTGCTGCTACTAGAAGCAGGCACTCAGGCATGCGCAGCATCTGGCTACAAAGAACCCATCCTTGTGAGAAGATACAGGACCACACAATCCACAGTGGTCACAAGACCCAGATCCATCCTTGCAAAGTATTATGGGCATTAAGATGACAGATCATGAGATCTATTACAGGCAAGTCATTGCCATGTCCTGGGTACAGGTTAAGGAGAACAGCAGAGAACACTTTTCATGATCTCCCTTTGGGAGTCTTCATGATTAATTGGCTTGTTCTTTGTCTTACATCCAGGATCTGAATTATAGTCATTTTCTTCACTATAAAGGTGATAATTTCTAGAAATCATGTAAAGCACTATAAAGTTTATGTTTAGCTACATTCAACATTACAGAATCTCAGAAGGGAATCGATTAAATCTGTCTTGAGATATTTTTGCAACCTAAATATGGCATCAAAAATGTAGTTGGTATATCTGATTACATACTTAAGGAAAACACGAAACCAGCATTATTTTTAAAATATTAGATGTGTCCTTGCTTTTGAAGACAAACCAAAAACCATGGAATGAAAATGTGTTGTTGAATGATTTATTACCCTTGGACTTGTGTGCTGATGTGGAGTGGTATACATTCATCCCGGCTGTGGACTTAGGTCTGCTTATCCAGGTAGTGTGGTTGTATGACAGAAAAGAAAAACACTAGATCGTTAAACAAGACAACCACAACCAGGATTTGGTTTTGGTCCTGCTGTTAACTAGCTAAATATCTTAAACTGAAAAAAAAATATGAAATTAAGAGGTTTGATGGCCTTTCCCCCAAGTTGTTTGCAGTTCTGAGTGTCTGTGTTCCTCTGTCAGTCAAGGATGTTCAGTTAATGCCTGCACTGACAAGACAGGCTCAGCACATAGGAATTAGTATGAGAATATAGCACAGGGTGAGGTAGGGCTTGGTAAGCAGGTTGTTTATAAGGGAGGGTTACAGGGATGGATCCCTATACGAAGGCAATGGAGTAGGAGTGAGCAGAAGATCAAGTAGAGCCATGAAGACTGTCTCAACAGAAAACAGACTTTCTTGAGTTGACAGAGTAGATGAAGCCTTGATAGTTTTGTGTCTAACGACCACTGGATGCTGCCTGGCCTGAGAGTTCTCTTTAGCTGAAGCAGCCACCCAAAGAGAATGGGCAACTGAAGTCTTTTTCTTAACTCTCTTTAGCTGAAGAATAAGTCATTCAGTGCAGAGCGGAAGGTATGAGTGCCAACCACAGGAGATCTGTGTGCTTTCACGTATTGTGGGCAGTAAATAAATGACATCTAACACTTATCAAATGCTCATCCATGCACGCATGCACCCATCATGTGGGGGTCTGAATCAGATGTCCCCCATAAACTCAGTGGCTGAATGCTTAGTCTCCAGCTGGTGGCAATTGGGAGGCAGAGCCTTGCTGGAGGAGGTGTGCTAATAGAGGTAGACCTTGGGGTGTTATAATCACCTTGCCCTTGCCAGAGAGTGACTCGCTCTCCTGCTGTTTTCAACCTGTTGTGGAGAAGTGATGTCCAGCTGTGCTCGTACCGGGTTTCCCCTGCCATCGTGAAGCCTCCTCTTGAGACTGTAAGCCAAAATAATCCATTTCCTCACATTACCTGCTTTTGGCTGGTTTTTTTTTTTTTGTTTGTTTCAGTAATGAGATGGTAACTATAGCAATCCTATCCATCTACCCACTCACCTATCCCTGTATCATCTTTTTGTTCCTTTTCAAAGCTCATAGAATTGAGGTGGTTATCTCTCTTACTACTAAACAAACAAAAAAAGCAAAGGACTCCTGTGTTCGATAGAAGATTGAATATATTTTAATTCCTTTCAAATCTAAAACTATTTATATTCTCTAATTTTATACTGATAACAATAATGGTCAACAATTGGGGAGATGAACAAGAGTGATACTTCCACGGGGAGCCTGACAGTCAGTGCCAGGGTGAAGGAGACAGACCCTGAAGATAATCAACACCTACCAAAGCAGAGATCCAGAGGCTCCTAAGAGCTCATCACTGAAGGAGAGATAAAACTCACCCACCACAGCTCAGGGAATTTGGCAAAAGGTGGGGGGGGGGGAAGATTGTAAGAGACACAGGTTGAGACATCATGCCCAGAGGTATTGCCTTCCCCTCCCTCCCTCTCTCCTTTCTTCCCTCCCTCATTCCCTCCCTCCCTCCCAATATCTGACTGCTGCTCTCACAACACATACCCCACAAGCCCATGGGGAATACCAGCAACCCACTGAGGAGAGGCCTTAGCAGAATGGGGGCAGGGATGAGGGAAAGGAGGGTACCAACACATCATGTATCCATATGAAGTATGTCTGTAATTAAAAAAGAAAAACAGAACCAGTCAACAGTCAACCAGTGTTATTTCATTATCACAAGTAGTTTTCATGGTGGGTTAAGCTGATAGAAACCATCTCAAGAGAGATGAGGAATCAGAGAGCGAGTTTAGGGATTTTTCCCAAAGTCACAGAGCCAGTAGTATTAAATACATGAAAAGTCGACTTTGAATCCAGTTCTGCCGACTTCTGGGCCAGGATTAGCCTTCTTATGTCAGGATCAGCGTAAGCTATCAGCAACTGACACGGTGCAGACTTGAGGCAACTTGGAGTGCTAGAATCTTCTCCATGGAAGCTGAGTTAAGGAAGGTTGTGAGGGGAGCCTCTGACTTCTGCTGCTCACAGAGCCTTAGCTCAGCTTGGGGTCTGTACTGTTAAGTGACCCACTGGGCTTGGTAGATCTATATACCATCAGAGCCTGCCCTCTGTGACTTAGCAAGGTCTCATGCTAAGGACGTGCTGGCAGGAGGCTGGGGATATGGCTCAGCAGTTGAATATGTTCCCACTCTGGATTCTATTCTATTCTATTGCCACTTACCTACAAAAAGCTACATCCACAAAGTTACACATGTGTCTGGAGTGCATTCGTGGCAGCAAGAGGCCCTCATGTGTCCATTCTCTCTCTCTCTCTCTCTCTCTCATAAATAAAAATAGTCTTTAAAGGAGGAAGTCACAGATTGAGTATAAGAGCTGCATTCATCGTTAGCCTGGTAACTTTTTCCAGGGAGATGTCTGTCCACACTAAGGAGACTCAAAACTCAGCCCAGCAGAAAATTCGTGACTGCCTAAAGCACAATACTAAAAGAGACTTACCACACATCCCCCAAAGCTCAGGAAACATGGCTGACGGTGGAGAAGAAAGAATGTAAGAACCACAGGGTGGATAGGTATAGCCTGAGGTGCTGTCTCTCCAACATGGAATGATTGGTGCATTTGTGACCCCACAGTCAGTCATTACTGATAATCCTACTGAGGAGGGCTCTCGGTGAAATGGGGGTGGGGGAGAGGGGATATAGGAGTATAACATGATGGGAATATGACCAGTTTGTAATATGTTGATTAAATGAGGGGGAATGAGTCAGGAGAGGGCCCAAAAGAGAGATTAAAAAAACAAATAAACAAAAAAAAAAACACCGTCTGCCTGCTCCAGTGTAACCATTGCACAGCATCTGATCCAGTCTCATCCATTCAGTTCTCTCTCATCACCACCAATGCGTGTCCACCCTTATCTGAGCCTGGATCTGTCAACTCTCTCTCTCTCAGGTCACCTGAGCCTGAGGGTAAAGCCCACCACAGTAAGATTATAAATAGGTCCTTACCCTGGATGAAAGGCCTCTTTCTGGTTTTTCATTTGTCCTGAACTTATAGGTTCCTGCTCTGGTAAGCCCCACCCCCCATCTCGGCCCTGCTAGAAGGAGACCCCCATCTGGGATCCCTGCCCCTCCTCCCTTCCACATGGCAGGAGCTCTTGCTACTTTCTCCTCTTCTCCTAATCTAATAAAGTCTCTCTAAGTCTTATCCTCTGGTCTATGAATTAATGCTTTTAAATTCATAAGATAAGATTCTGGGGATACCCTAAATTGATTGATTCATTGGCCTTTGCAAGAAGCCCACGACTCAGTTAAAACAAACACAAAAAGTTCTGCCAGGGACACATCACGTGTCACCATTACCATGCCATGGGCCAGAGCTTCTCCAACATTAAGTCTGTGTTTGAATCTCTTGGAGATCTTTTTTTTTTTTAAATGAAGACTGAGGGGCTGGAGAGATGGCTTAGCAGTTAAGGGGCTTGCCTGCTAAGGCTAATGACCCGGCTTCAATTTCCTAGTACCCACGTAAGCCAGATGCACACACATCTGGAGTTTGTTTGCAATGGCTGGAGGCCTTGGAGTGCCCACTTTCTCTATCTGCCTTTCTCTCCTCTTACATAAATAAATAAAGAAAAACAATAAGACAAAGATTGACACAGTAGGGATGGTGAAGGTGCTGCCTCAGAGAACAGAATCCCTCTGCTCCAGTGAGAGAAACCCCAGAATCTTTCATGAACGGAACTCAAGATTAGTCCTTGCTTTGAAGGCTCATGAAGCCAATGATCTGAAAGAAACAGGTCATAAGATACAGGTCACTGTAGTTACGTCTACCACTTCACAACGTCTATGTATAGAAGAAAGTAAGGAAAGAGGTGGCATACAGGGAAGAAAGAAGGAGAAAAAAAGAAAGGAGAAAGAGGAGAAAAAAATAAAAAACAGAAGGTTCCTGGTAGGCAATGGAGTTTCTTGTCAGAACAAGTCCAGTTGTTTAATTGCTGCTAGTCACACATGACCTACACTGATTTGGGACCTCTTCTTACTTAGCAGGGTCACCATCATCTTTTTATGAGAAGAGAAGAAGTCAGACAGGATCTGTAGAAGTTGACGGAGAGATGCCGCAGATAGCCACTGGAGTAGAAGGAACCCTCGGGGTTGGCAGCCCCCAAAGCCCCGTGGTCCTGTTTACCAGCTCCATTTAATGGGCAGTGGCTGGGTATTTATGCAAAGCAGCACCCTCCCTGCCATCCCGCCCCAGGGAGCTGTTCCACTGGCTCTGTACTGGAGAAGGTGGCTCCATTCCTAGGCTTCTCGGCCTGTGAAGGGGGCAGGTGGAAACTGATGCCTTTGAAGTGACTTCCCTGCTAAAACCCTCAATTGCTTTACCCTAAGGGGACTGATAGATTTCCTTGGTTTTCATAGTATGATCTCTCCAGCAGTAGAAGGAGAGGGGCAGAGACTGGAGGCTGGAAGCCTCCTTAGTCAGGAATGTTCTTGGGAATGGCACCAGGTATGGTGGGGAGGGGTTCTTTTTCCTACCCTATGGCCAGCTCTCTAAAAGCTCAAAGGGATGAGGAGCAATATGAAAATCAGGGCTTTATAACCAGGGAGCAGCAATATTTTTTTTTAATTTTTTTTATTATTTTATTTATTTTTGGAGAGAGGCACAGAGAGAGACAGACAGACAGGGAGAGGGATACAGATACAGATGGGCGCGCCAGCAGTCTCTCAGCTGCTGTGAATGAAATCCAGATGTGTGCGCCCCCTTGTGGTCAAGTGCGGCATTGCTCCCTTGCGTCACTTTGCATCTGGCTAAACGTGGGACCTGGAGATTGGAACCAGCGTTCTTAGGCTTAGGAGGCAGGCACCTTAACCGCTAAGCCATCTCTCCAGCCCAGCAGCAATATTTTTTAATTTTTTAAAAATATTTTATTTATTTGAGAGAGAGAAAGAGGCAGAGAGAGAGAGAGAGAAAGAGAGAGAGAGAGAGAGAATGAATGGGCATGCCAGGGCCTCCAGCCACTGCAAATGAACTCCAGATGCATGCACCCCCATGTGTATCTGGCTTACATGGGTCCTGGAGAGTCGAACCCAGATTCTTTGGCTTTGCAGGCAAATACCTTAACCGCAAAGCCATCTCTCCAGCCCTTGAAAGCAATGTTTTAAACGGGCTGGGCCAAAGCCCTCCCCAGTATGCTGTGCAGGGCAGGCACCACTGCCAGTCACTGGCTGAGCATCTGCAGTCAGGTCTCAGGTGGTAACAGTCGGGTGGGGGCTGAGTTGATGCTTACAGCCATTGTCTGCTCTGTGTCCTCAAGGGTGCGTCTCTCTCTCTCTCTCTCTCTCTGTGTGTGTGTGTGTGTGTGTGTGTGTGTGTGTGTGTGTGTGTGTGTGTGTGTGTGTGTGTGTGTGTGTAGTGCGGGGAGGGAAGTGGCTGAGGCCTTCCAGTAGTATGTGTCTCCAGAGACTTGGGGGGAGAGCTGAGTTCAGGCTGTGGCGCCAGCCTTCCAGAGGGAAAACAGAAGCATACTAATAAGGCATCCCCCGCCAATATCCTGCATTAGGCAAATGCGAGAAGGAGTTTGCTTTACTTCAGTGCCAGCCCACAGAGGAGAAAACCAGGAGAAACAGCAGGATGTGCCTTTCAATCCCAGCTCAGCATTCCTGAAGCCCATGCTGAGGGGCACTGTTCTGCCACAGATGCCAGTAGCAGTGGACTTGACCATCTTGGGGCCTTCTTCATGACCTTCTTATCCACTTGTTTGAATGATTTACTGCCAAGGAATCACGCCCAATGCTTGAACATCAAACACTGGCTTTCTGAGAAAATAGCACAGTGTGAGAGGCAAGGAGAGACAGGGATGCATAATTTTACTTACAGGAAATCATTATGGAACTAGAAATATTGAAAAACACAGAACAGCCTATTTTGCTAGTTTTCTGACTGCTTTGCATTTATTATTCTGTTGAGTTTTGCAGCAGGCTGAGGGCTAGGCATTGCAATGACTCTTTCATAGATGCCAAGTTTGAAACTCAGAGAGATTGTCACTGGACCAGAGTCACATAATTACTAAGTTGCAGAGCTGGGACTCCATACAAGGTGGTTTCCTGGCTTCTACTGCACTGTGGTCCGTCTCTCAGAACGATCTGTTGTTGTCTCCCACATGACTTCCGACCTGCTTCAGGGACCTAGCTTACTATTGCCTGTAGAAAATGGGCTCCCATTCATTTCGTGCCTCGGCTGTAACAATCTCATTTGCCTTACTAAAGACCAGAACTTACCTAGTTGATTCTAAGACATGATGTCCGAAAATCAGGTTGACACACCTAACCTTTTGTTCACTGTGATTTTTTTTAAATGTTTTATTTTTATTTATTTGTTTCAGGGACAGAGAAAAAGAAAGAGAAATGGGGAGAGAGAGAGAGAGAGAGAGAGAGAGAGAGAGAGAGAGAGAAAGCAAGCACAACACCAGGACCTCTAGCCACTGCAAACGAACTACAGATAGACTCGTGCACCATCTTGTGCATCTGGATTACTTGGGTCCTGGTGAATTGAACCTGGGTCCTTTTGGCTTCCAGATGCTTCTGGTCTCTCCTTCTCCCTATATATGTAATGGAACTGGGTTAGAGACAAATTAGTTACTCTAGGATTTAGAATTACCATAGGAGACACACCTATGAAAATGTCTATGAGGGCATTTCCAGAGAGGTTTAACTCTCTGAAGAGGGAAGGCCCACCTTGAATATGGGCAGTGCTATCCCATAGGCTGGGCTCTGGGACTGAATAAAAAGTGAAAAGCAAGCTGATCACCAGCACCCATCTCTCTGCTTCTTACTGTCAGACACAAGACTGGCTGCCTCATGTCTCTGTCACCATGCCTCCTTCCCCATAGTGGACTAGTCATAACATCAAACTGTGAACCAAAATAAGCTCTTCCTCCCCTAAGTTGCTTTTTGTCAGGTGTTTGGGCACAGCAATGAGGTAAGGTAACTAGTTTATAAACATAATGAGGTGGAAGAAATATATTTCCTTATAAACTTGACCTTTTACTGTCCTATGATTGCATTTTAGAAGCTCTTCTCTGAGTTCAGGCTTTTAGAAGCTATCTGTTCCTCACCCATTCATTCTCATAAAATTCTCAGAAAATGACCTGTAGTAAAATATTTGATGTGATTTGACATTTGACATTTGACATTCATCATGGAGACTGGGGGCAACACTGTGTGTTCCTCTCTGTAATGGCTAATGTAGGTTGTCACCTTGATTGAATCTAGAGTCAACCAAGGCGACAAATCTCCGGGCATGTCTGTGAGGGAATTCCAAGATTGGGTTAATTGAAGTGGGAAGGCCCACTTAAATATAGGTGAGACCCTTCCATTGCATAGGGCCCTGTTCTGATTAAAAAGGACAGAATGAGCTGCACACCAGCCCGCATCCCTCTGCTTCCTGATCGCAGACACACTGTGGCCAGCTCTGTTTCACATTCCTGCCACCATGCCTTCCCTGCCAAGATGGACTGCACCCCTCGAACTGTGAGCCAAGCTGAAGCTTTCCTTCCTTATGTTGCTTTCATCAGTGATTCGTTGCAGTCATGAGAGAAGTTGCTCACATGCCCTCCATAAATCAGAGGGAAAATACCTCACTCCTTTGGAGTCTGCAGACACAGTAAACAATTCACGGGTGAATTATCTTAATCCAGATTTTCTTCAGTTAGAGCCCAACTAGTGAACTTACCTGTAATGCATAATAGCTTAAAGCAATTTCACTTTGAATCCAACATCTTTTATGCCAAAATATTAAAATATAATTTTAAAAAAAGTACTCCCCAACAACAACTCAACATCAAATGAGGGAGGAGCCCAAGAAAGGCAGCAGCCACCTGGAATGCCTGACAGAGCAGGAGATGTGCCCAGTGAAGCACAGTAAGTGTGAAGTCTTTTTTTGTTTGTTTGTTTTTGAAAGAAAATTCTTATTTGGGCTACAACATTGATTTAATTTTTTTTTTTTTTTTTTGGAGAGAGAGACAGAGAGGGAGAGGGAGACAGATAGAGAATGGGTGTGCCAGCAGTCTCTCAGCTGCTGTGAACGAAATCCAGATGTGTGCGCCCCCTTGTGGTCAAGTGCAGCATTGCGCCCTTGCGTCACTTTGCATCTGGCTAAACGTCAGACCTGGGGATTGGAACCAGGTTCTTACGCTTAGCAGGCAGGCGCCTTAACCACTAAGCCATCTCTCCAGTCCTTAATTCAATTTTTAAAAAGAGAAGGAAAAACTGTTTTAAAACAATCTTCTTTCCTTATAACTGAAGGAAACTGGCTGTCACAAGGAAGCATCTGATGAAGGAGGGATTATCCAGAGACAACCTTGTCTGCTAGATAGAAGCAAACACAACTAGCTAAGGCCTAATTGGAAACCTTATTATTTTACTAATAATTATATCCTCATTTATTGAGTAGTTGCAGGTGTTGTTATATATTTAATTCCTGTCACAATAATACCAACTGAGTGTTGAGGTGCCTGTTATTTCTATTAGAAACATATGGAAGACATCAAATTTATATTTACAAGAAGCCCATATTTGAATCCAAAGTCTGTTCTTGTCTCATAACATCTTAGTCTCCCGTCTTGCTGGTTCTACATGCGAGTGTTTTGTGATTAGCCATGTATTCTAATTACTCATCCAACATTCATTTAGCTAACATTTGTTGGAAAGCTCTTACTTGTCAGAGATTACAACAGATGCAAAAATTCATAAGGCCAAGTCCCCATTCTTGAGGAGCTTATATTCTGGTTGGGGAAAGAAGTCCACTTACAACACAGAGTGCAAAATATGCCATAAAGGAAGTATGCATCCTGCCTTTCCCCATTTCTCATTTCCACAGATAATCAAAGATTAATCCTGTGTTGTATTTTGCTCATACCTGTCTTTCAAAGGAAACTGAACGCTCTACCTGTATTTTCCTGTGAGCACTCCCCATGGCAGAACTGCCTCATCGCTGAGTTCTGAAAGCCTCTCAGCTTGAAAACTGTGTGCAACCAAAACTCCTGATCCCCCATGCCCTAGCAACACGATGCATTGCCAATGACGTGAGTGGTCCGCACTACGCAGCACCAGCCCTGGGTTTACTTTTATCGAGATCTTCGTGAGCACACACAGGAATTTTTCTTTTATGTAGTATAGACCAATAAACCAGTCAGTGGGAGAGGAGAGGGGAAAAATAGATTCCATTGATCAGTATCAAGAAGGAAGACCCAAATGCGAGACCTTAGAAGCAATGGAATGCTGAGTAAAATACCATGGCTGAAAGACTGTGCAGGCATGTTGCTAAAGGCATGACTTTCATGATCTTTCTTTTTTAAAAAAAAAAAAAATCTTTTATTTTTATTTTATTTGTGAGAGAGAAAGAGGCAGAGAGAGAGAAGGAGAGAGAGAAAGAGGGCACGCATGGGTACGCCAGAGCCTCCAGCCACTGCAAACCCACTCTAGACCCATGTGCCACCTTGGCTTATGTGGGTCCTAGGGAATCAAACCGAGGTCCTTTGGCTTTGCAGGCAAGTGTCTTAACCACGAAGCCATCTCTCCAGCCCATCATGATCTCTTTTAAGCTTCTCTCAACTTTGGAGGATACTTACTTTTGGGTAAGCACTCTCCTGACTCTTATTTTTTTAAAAAAATATTTTGGGGCTAGAGAGATGGCTTAGTCGTTAAGGTGCTTGCCTGTAAAACCTGAGGACCCAGGTTCAATTCCCCAGGAACAATGTAATCCATATGCACAAGGTGGTGCATGTTTCTGGAGTTTGTTTGCTGTGTGCCCATTCTCTCTTTCCTTGTCTCTGCCTCTTTCTATCTCTATCACTCTCAAATAAATTTTAAAAAGTAAGAAAAAATTATTTGTTTGCAAGCAGGGGCCTCATGCTACTACAAACAAACTGCACATGCATCTTGCCTTACATGGGTACTGGGTAATCAAACCCAGGCCCACAGGCTTTGAAAGCAGTGCCTTTAACCCCTGAGCCATCTCTCAGACCAACTCCCATTTCTTTATAGGGAGAAGAGCTGAGGCTCCAACAAGTTGAGACATGTAGCGCAGGCCAGGAAGAGAGAGTGGAGCGAGCTGTTTTGTGTGCTCACGTCTTTAATGACTATTGCATCTCCTCTTCCTACCACTGAGAGAAGCTCCATCTAGACAGCTGTCACAAGTCTGAGGAGACTTGGCACCAATCCAGAAAAAGAGTTTGAAATAGGGACCCACCTGGATTTAAGATGAGACATGGAGTGTGTAACAGCCAGGCCTCGTGGGCGGCATTGATAGAAATTCACCTCACACTATTATAAACCATACGGGACAGTTTTTGGTTCAAGGAAGAGAATTGTGGGAGCATAGTTGGATCATCAGCCTTGATTTAGGGAAACTAACCCCAGGTATATCTGTCTGTCTAAGTCTCTTCAGTGCTTAGCTCTGCTTCATGGTCTCTCTCTCTCTCACACACACACACACACACACTTGATCTATTTCCCCTTTCCTCACATTGAGATCAACTCTTTCCACAAGGCTAATTCTATGATTAGGATGTTGTTCTTCATCAATCCCAATTAAATTTCAAATCCCAGTAAGAGTTTCTGATTGATTTTACGTAATTATTTTCTTAAATTTTAATTTTTTTTTTTGTGGTTCTGGAGATCAAACCCAGGGTCTCAGACATGCAAAGCAAGCACGCTGCCAGAGGGACATCTCTAGCCCCAGTTTTGCTTAGATTATTTACCCTTCCTGTTGGGACCAGAACACTATGATTGGAACTCACCCTAGTGAGAGAACTGTTTTCTCTTCTAGAAAAAGCCGTTCAAGAAAAGTTGGACTGACAATAATAATAACAAATGTGTGTTGTAAGAAAAAACTAGATTGCTCACTGGGATAAAAGACCTAAGAAACTAACCATACATGCAAAAAAACAAAAAAAAACCAAAAACCCTCAAGTCAGTTTTATTTCCTGTCCTGTAAGTATTCCTGCTGGGCCAGAAGGTAAGCGAAACCAATCCAAGATCTGCAACTTCATAGAACTATGGAATCTTCCATCTTATATTCTCCTTATTGTTCTCTGTGATTCATCCAGATGGTCTCTCCTCTGTCTACTTCGTATATGCTTGGAGAGCATTTCTTCTCATCCTAGACTAACCCTACCTCTCCCCGCAGTGTCTTCCCCCGAGTCATTCAGATCTCAGTGTAGTGTCATCTCACTCCTGAGGATTTCTCTCACACCTCCATTATTAAGCAATATCCTGCCAGTGTCATTTTTAAAAAATATTTTTATGTATTTATTTATTTGAGAGTGAGAGAAAGAGAGAATGAGTGCACCAGAACCTCTAGCCACTGCAAATGAACTCCACATGCATGCGCCCCCTTGTGTATCTGGCTTACATGGGTCCTGGAGAATCAAACTGGGATCCTTTAGCTTTGTAGGAAAATACCTTAACCACTAAGCCATCTCTCCAGTCCCATGTTGTTTTTTGTCATAGTGCTTATCACTACTGAACTATTCCTCTTTGCTAGTCTCATCTTCTATTCTTTTCTCAAACATATGAGTTTATGGAAACAGTGATCTTTCCTGTTTTCTTGCCAGCTGTGATGTCCACTCCTATAATAATGTCTGACATATTCTATAGGTCCATAAAACATACTTGTCAAATAAATAATTGAATGAATAAATCTAAGACATAAAAGAGATCATAGCATTCAGCATGGAGATTTTATATATATATGGGATGTTTCTACTGAAATATGCAGGGAATACCACTGAGTTTGAGTAGTGTTAACAGTTACCTTTGTGTTGCTGGGACAACAGCCAACCAGAGCAGCTTATGGAAGAGAAGGTTTAATTTGGCTTATAGATTTGAGGGGAAGCTCCATGATGGCAGGGGAAAGTGCAGCATGAGCAGAGGGTGGGCATCACCTTCTGGCCAATATTAAGTGGACAGCAGCATTCAGAGAATGTGCTGAACACTGGCAAGGGAAAGCTGGCTATAACACGCATAAACCTGACCCAAACAACACATCTCCTCTAGTAAGGCTTTCATTCTTAAATTGCCATCAGCTGGGGGCCTAGCATTTAGGACTCATTAGTTTATGGGGGATACCTAATTGAAACTAACATGAGTAATATAGCCAAGACTTCTAGTTTCACACTAAGGCAGACAGGTGAACACACTCCTTCCTTATCTGTAGTCCTCTAGCTTGTGAGAGCTGACGGAGTGACATTTTAGACAGGTCTCTTACATGGCTACCTTTTATTGAGCAAATGGCATATGCCAGATCATGTCATAGGCATTTTACATGGATTTGCTATAACTTTGAGATGTGAATGAGTAATAACTTGTTAGCTCCAATGCTTTCAGTAGCAGAAACGGGCTCAAAAGCCTCACCACTCCTGTATGGGTTTTCTCTCAAGCATCCTACCAGGTCGTGGGGGTGGGGTTTCAGAGTTATGTACTGTAGTCTGGATGAGCTTAACTGCTACTAGGGTACAAGCCTACCTCATTTTCTTAACTTTTGTAAAACAACATTTATTTATTTGTTTATTTGAGAGAGAGAGCAAGAGAGAGAGAGAGAAGCAGATAGAAAGAGAGTAGGCACACCAGAGCCTCTAGCCACTGCAAACAAACTCCAGATGCAAGTGCCACTTTGTGCATCTGGTTTATATGGGTCCTGGGAAATGGAACCTGGGTACTCAGGCTTCTCAGGCAAGCACCTTAAGTACTAAGCCGTCTCTCTAGCCTCCTACTTCATTTTCAATTTATGCCTGGGATGAAAATTACCAGATAAAATTCAATTCAGAGTGGTTTTTTATTTGTTAGTTTTAAGTCTCACCTTAGTGGTTCAAAAGTATATCCCTAGGGCTGGAGAGATGGCTTAGCAGTTAAGATGCTTGCCTGAAAAGCCAAAGGACCCAGGTTCATCTCCTCATGATCCACGTAAGCCAGATACACAAGGTGCTGTATGCATATGGAGTTCATTTGCAGTAGCTAGAGGCCCTGGAATGCCCATATTCTCTCTCTCTCTCTACCTCTCTCTCAAATAAATAAATAAAAATAAAAATATTTTAAAAGTATATCCCCAGACCAAGGACATGAGTATTTCCTAAAAACACATTAAAAATGTGCACTCTTGGGCTTCATTTCTGTTCTGAGTCAGAAAGTTTGTGGTAGGCCCAGCAATGGGCTTTAACAGTCCTCGGTGAGATTCTGATACTCTCTTGCTTGAAAGTCACAGCTTCAGGACCTTTTCATGGCCAAGCTACTTCAGCTGAAGGGCACCCAGATACCTGGGGGAATTCTAGAGCCCAATATTAAGGCATGGGAATTGGGGATAGGGTGACCAATGGTCCTGGTTGGCTCCACTGAAGGGGTTCCCAGGATAGATAGAAGTTCAGTTTTTAATGTAGAACAATCCTAGGCGAAACAGAATGAGATTACTATCTTAATTTCCTATTGCTTTGTTATTATGATTAATCCCACAAATGTAATGGAATATTGCAACCCATTTATGATCTTAACAGTCCTATATTTCCAAAACTCAATGCAGACGCCACTAAGCTAAAATAAAAGTATTGGCAGGGATGTGTCTCTTTCTAGGGACTCTTGCCATTTCCATTTCCAGAGCCAGTTTTCTTCTTTAAAGCCAGCAGCAGTACATCTCTGTGACCATCCTAGACTCACATCTCCCTGTCCATAGCCAGACAGTGCTCTCCAATTTTAAGAACTTAGCTGATTGTACAGGGCACATGTGAATATTATAGTATAACCATTCTTTCCCAAGATCCTAATGTTTGTTGCTTTTGCAAAGTCTCTTTTGCCATTTAAGGTAATATATTTATCAATTCTGGGGACTGAGATACAAGCATCTTTGGAGTGCCTTTATTCCGCCTACCATTGGTTAGCATATGTGGAATCCTGGGGCACAGGGTATTCCATATGAAAATCAGGAAAGTCTCAAGCAGAACCAGGACAAGTGTGTTCCTCAGTTGGCATGGTGGGTACAGGGGATTTCATGGAGGAGGCCACACCATGTTTTGCTGAGACACTCAGGAACTAAAACACAGATCTGGCTTCCTGAGTGGCTTATTCTAGGATTGTGTTTTTCTTTTAAACTTTTTAAAATATTTATTTATTTATATTTATTTATTAGAGACAGAGAGAGAGAGGGAGAGAGAAAATGGATGTGCTAGGGCCTCCAGCCGCTGCAAATGAATTCCAGATGCATGCGCCACCTTGTGCATCTGGCTTACATGGGACCTGGAGAATTGAACCGGGATTCTTAGGATTTGCAGACAAGCACCTTAACCGCTAAGCCATCCCTCCAGCCCCCCCAAACTTTTTCTTTTAGATTCTGTGACAGATATTCCCAGCTGTGGACTGCACATGCATGTGTGTATGTGTTTGTGTGTTGAGAGTAACTATCCTGATTTATCATTAGTCACTAACCACGGGTAATTCATTGCTGCTTATAAAATGCCACATTAACTACTGCCACCATTGACTCATCTTGTTCTGATGGTAGCAAAAACAAATCATGGTGGTAATTGTCTGAGTCTGGAACTGTGTGTGATGAGCATGTGATCAGGGCCTGGCTGAGTCCTAGAGAGGACCAGTGAGACACAGACCCAGGAATGTAGCGGCAGCAGTAGCTCTTGTCAGGAAGCAATATTCCACAAGAATTGATTGTGTATAGCATGTACTGAGAATGTATTTGTCCCGTGTCAATATCCAGCTGTCTCTAGTTCTACCAGGTCTTTAGATGTGATGCCTCAAAACCAAACGCCTCAAAGGTTGGAAATCTGTACATAGAAAGTATTAATTATGCAGGTGAAGATCTGGGAATTTAATATCAAGCCAATGGGTTTTCTTTCCTGTGTTGACCTGCTGGATTACAGCTGTGTGAAGACTTTGCCTTGCAAGGTGGTACACAACAGCCTACTGGCAGTGTGGTTGCTTTTCTCTAATGAAGAGCAAGACCCTACCTTGGAAAACCAAAAAAAAAAAAAAAAAAAAAGAAAAAAAAGTTGTTTAAATTAGATGTAGTGCTAAATGATGGTTCATAGGTAAAAATTACTATGACTATTCTATTGTATTTTTGTTTATTTATGAGAGAAAGAGAGGAGGGAGGGAGAGAAAAAATGGGTACACCAGGGACTCACTGCAAATGAACTCCAGATACATGAGCTACCTTGTGCATTTGGCTTTATGTGGGTCCTGGGGAATTAAACCTGGGTCTTTTGGCTTTGCAGCCAAGTGCCTTAACCTCTAAGACAACCCTCCAGCCCAACCATACTATTTTAAAGGGGCAAATATACATATCGAATCACTATGACTGTGTTGGCCGACTGCATTGCTGTTTTGTACTGTTATTTGAAATCTATAAGATATCAACAGGTACATGGTCACAGCTTTCTGGCATGATATCAAGATCTAAGTGTCATCATTAGTGACATTTCGTATCTTTCTGTAAACATCTGGGCTGCAGAGTAGCACTTCACTAAATGACAACACCCAGGAGACTGTCTGATGGCTTGGGAAACAATTTCTTGGAACGGCAAGGGCAGGCAGAGTGGTCCAGGAAGTTGCCTGTCTCTAGCATATGATTCCATTATGATTAACTCACAGGTTACTTCCTCCAGCAGCAGCAGGAAATGCTGGTAACCTTGGCAACACGGGTAGCCCTTCCCATCTTTTAATTGAAATAGCTGTTGCTAGGATACATCCTAACACCAAAAGGAAGGAAAAGACAAGGAGCAAGGGATTGAGAGAATGAGAATGGGAGGGGCTGAGAGATGAAAATAGAAGAGGAGAGAAACTAAAAGGGGAGAGAAGAGGAAAGGAAGAAAAGCTAAGCACAGGGTGGAATTTAAAGGGTGACATCAGACTGTTGAGTTGTCATCAATATCAGAGAGCACAGAGTGGGGGGAGGGGAATGCTGATTTCTGAATTACCAAAAATCAGTCATTCAGGCTTCACTTTGATTTTGAGTTT
Source organism: Orientallactaga sibirica (assembly GCA_036365145.1). Taxonomy (NCBI): domain Eukaryota; kingdom Metazoa; phylum Chordata; class Mammalia; order Rodentia; family Dipodidae; genus Orientallactaga; species Orientallactaga sibirica. Next base: position 6,967,792 of record JAEOAD010000050.1, read on the forward strand.
TCTCTCAAGCAAGCTGCTTGTCTCTAATGTGGGTGCCTTAATATTGACTAGGAAGGAAAATGTTTATTATTTCACTTTCCCTTACTTTTAACCAACTCCCAACCCCCATCTGTTTCATTTCTCCCCATGCCTCATTTTTTTTCCCACCGTAGCTTGAGAACAAACTATCTGCCCAGAGTCGCCCTATATTGAAATTCAGTGAATGCTTCTCTGTCAGGAGGTCACGAGAGAAGTTTCCCCGGAGTCTAGAGGAAGCCACGACCCTGTCATCCATTCCTCTGCCCTCGTAGTCTTTTTTCCATCCATGCAAATGCTTGGAGACTGGGCAAAGACAAACAGTTTAAACAACTGACATTCTCCAAGTTCAAGGAAAAGGTTATGCTTGCTCTGGCTGATGGGAGCTTTTTGTGACAGGAGCATCGCACAATGTAAGGCTAATAAGGAAGAAAAACTGACAGCCCCATGAGTGGCTTTTCTCTCCCGGGGTATTGGCTGGAATCAAGCTGAGTATATCTTTAATACCCCCACCCAAAAAAGTAAAAAGCATGCTACTCAAGATAGAGACGTAAGGCAATGATGTGATTTTGAAATCTTGGGCAATTTTTCTGTAATTTAAGAGCATTTTGTTTGTTCCCCGTTGTATCTCTGGCACCTAAAGGAGAACCAGGAACACAGTGGGTGTTCAGTAAGACTTGATGAATGGATGGGAAAAAAATCAGAACAACAACATCTTACTAAACCTTTTGAGCAACCGTCATTTCACTGCTCCGAATCTCGGCCCTGTTCTCCAGGGGTGTTTCCAGGGCTCAGCTCATTACCAGAGCACATCTCCTCACGCCGGCCTTGGCTGATGGAGGGGTCACCAGCTGAGTCAAGGCTGGGGAGACAACTGCTCTTTCCCCAGCAAGAAACTCTCCTCGCCTTTTTACTTTCTTCCCATCAGATATGAATGAAAGTCTCCCTGCTCGAATAGTCACTCGTGAGCATGGTGACCTGAAGCAAAAGTTAATTCTAAGGAGACAGAGCTCAGAAGAGAGATTTCATTCCTAAAAGATCTTCCTCAGGGTCTTCAAAGCTGCAAACAGTTGAGGGTCAGAGGGCCTTCCTCATATCACACTCCACACCGCACAGCAGCCGCAGGCCCACAGACATGTGCAGATGTCCTTTTCCAATTCGGTGGCTTACTTTCTACCTGGAAATTGCTTGTGTATTTCTGCTTTACCACATTTTTGAAAAAAAAAAACAAACCAACCAACATCTATCTGTTTGCTTCTTCCAGTAGATTCTGTCTGTACAGTTGTGCTTCTTGTGCCGGGGATTTGACTGAAGAACAGGGACGTCCTTTATTCCAACATTACTCCATATCTGCCCCTAACTTCTTTGGATTTTCTCACAAGTTTTCTTCTTAAAATTCTCTTCCATCAATGCAATTCAAGGGATAGAAACAAATAAGTTACCTACATCCCAACTTATAACCATGCAGTTATATCTGAATTTTAGGTAGCGTTCAACCAGGACGCAGTACTAGATATTCCATAAAGATCAGTCATTGCTGACAGACTGTGGCTTTGGCTGTTCTGAATGCTTTGTATAATCACCCCAAAATGTGTAACATATTATCAGTCCTCTTGTCGACCAGACACTTCACTGGTGACTTACCCTCACATATAACTAGGAAATTGAACTGGCTGTTTGAGTAATCTAGTAGGGATGGGTAATAGATAGATGATAAGCACATGAATATTATTTCAGGTCATGAAACATAGAAAACAACAGGATGAGATGACAAAGGGTGTCTGGGATGCAGCTCAAGGTGAGCCTAAGGTTCACCTTAGCTAAAGTGGCCAGGGAAACATCTTGGAGGAAACGAGAAATGAATCATGATCGTGGTGATGAAAAGGACCTAATGCGGAAAAGAGCAGGCAGAGGCTGTGCAAGACAGAAAAACCAGTTGATAATCCCGAGAAAAGAATGAGCTCGGAATCCTGGAGACAATTGAAAAGGACCAGGATGACTGAAGCAAAGAAAGGACAGGCATATAAAATGGACAATATCACAGAAGGCCTTAAAAACCAGGAGAAGCTTGGAACCAATGGCAAAGTGAGGGAGATTTCTCTCTGATTTAAAAAGTCACTTTGGGGCTGGAGAGGTGGCTTAGCGGTTAAGGCACCTGTCTGTAAAGCCCAAGAACGCCTGTTTGAATCTTCTGGTCCCACAGTTAGCCAGACGCAAAAGTGATGAAAGAGCACAATGCCGCACATGCGCACAAGTGGGCGCACGCGTCTGGAGTTCATTAACAGCAGCTGAGAGGCCCTGGCATGCCCATTCTCTCTCTGCCTCTGCCTCTGTCTCTCTCAGATTAAAAAAAAAAAAAAAGTCACTGATGGGAATGAAGTACAGGAACATGAGCAAAATGCTCTGGTCAGAGACTAGGGAAGCAGTATAGTTGAGAGTTGCTGGTAGCTTGCATGGGGACATGAAGTAGAGGTAGACTAGATATAGACAATGGCAAAGGGGAGAGGAATTGAGGCTATCAACTCACATAGATGCGAGCAACTGAGGGAATGGGGTCATACTCAAAGAAAACACAGAAACATAATATTTTGAGGAGGCTGTTAAGGTCTGTATTTTGGTATATTATGTTCACACAGGAAGTTCAGTACAATAAGTTGTGATACAAGGAAGGGGCCAGAGCTAGTGGTATAAATTTAAGACTATCATGGTCTGGTAATGATAGGATTAGATGCGATCATGTGGGAGATTGTTGGTGGAGATGTTCAAAGGACCAAAGGATTGCCTTGTTTAGAGGAGCTCAAGTGGAGGATGGGATTTCAACAAACAAGAATCTGGCAGAAAAAAAATTCATAAATTGGGGAGACAGGTGAGTTGATTTCAAACAATCAGAAAAAGGAACAGTAAATTTTACTGGTTGGAGCTGAGAGGTCAAGTCAGAGGTGCCGAATGCTGTGGCCCTTGAGTATGACAGCACTGGTGAACTTGGCCAGCTGAGTTCCAACAGAAGAGTGGGCTGGAATGCTTTCTAAAGTTCCACAGTGATCTGAGAAGGCAGAATGTAAAACTGTGTCAGTCTGGCTTCTCATTTTCTGCTCCCTAGAACATATTTCTTCAGACTTCCACAAGGTCACAGACAGAACTTGAAAAGAGACTTTGATTTGGGAAGGTTTCACGTATGGACCTGGAGCGAATGCTGCCCCAACCACCCATCTGAAGGACTCAAGTATTCAGTGGGATGTGAGCATCGAGTGTATGAACCACACTGCAGCCAAATCTCATATATTAGTTGTGATTGACGTTTATATTTAAAGTCAAGAGCCAATACACTGTCTAGTTAGCTTCACGGTCATTTCTTTGCCACTATTCTGCTATCCTTTGTTGACTCCTAGTTGAAGTAACACAGAGGGAACAGAAGTGTTTATTCCCATTCGTTCTGCTGTTATCCTCCTTTCTTATTTGGATGAGCCGAGTCAACAGCTCTTCATTCATCGTGGGTGCCCCCCGCCCCCGAGTGCTAGTTCATAGTTGAGAGGAACTGCGATCATCGAATGACATTTCTCAGTTTGATCTCTGTGCCACTCACGTCAGCATGACGTCAAAAGTGGCTTAGCTGAAAATGTTTATACTGGGATTCCTCTCCAGACCCATTGGATGAGAATACTGGCAGATGAACATTTAATAGTGTCTCCAGAAAATTCTAACCAGCTGTATGCTCCTGAATATTTAACACCTGGCTCTTAAGATGGGGAGAGCCTTGTTTTATAACATTTACCAATTCACCCTCTTCTATTGCAAATAGGCAAATTAGAATAATAAATAGGTGATAGTAATAAAGAAGAGCTTGGTGACTATTTTCACTTTCTTTTTTTTAAGGGCGATTTTAAGCTTGCAGCTGACATTTATATTTAGTCAGCTTACTTTCACCCTGCAGCCTCTCTTCCTCCTTAGCCAATAACAGAAATCGTTGTGTTTGATAGTCCCTGCCAGATAGAGCACTCCTCCACGTCTTCTCTGCTGTCACCCCACAGCATTAGATAACTGTCCTCTCTTTTCCATCTGTGTTCCAGCTGTGGCTTCCTTTTGGTCTGGGATTTCCAGAGCTGCTCTTTGACCTTCCTTTCCTGAAATGACATTTGTATAAAATAGGCTGAAAGCAGGCTGGAAACACAAGGAAACAGGAGACCAAGGAGAGGGAGGCTCTGGTGCCTTAGATGGAAAGCTTGTGAGCTCTCATAGAGAAGGAACTGAAAATGGTCCACCCCTCCACAGAGGCAAACACACAGCCTCCTTCACCCCGAGGCTGACCTCAGAGCCCAGGTGCAGGCCTGCTGACTACCTCATAATACTGTCACCTCAGACTGCGTCTGTCATATTCTTCCTCATGAACCTCATGATGTCAACTCGTCTCAATACCTGGGGCCTTGTCCCCAAGCGGTGATCTCAGAAAGGTGACCCCGAAGTCCCTTTTATCTGTTACAGGATTATTCTTATATATCAATGTCCTTTTCTTTTCCCAGGAGGTAATAAGCTTAGTGGCCACAGAGCCCCGTGGCATGTGGCATGAAGAGTTTACGGGTCTGAATTGAATCACCTGGCTCATTCTGCTCTGGGACTGAAAGATTTTAGATCTTGACAGTTCATCCTGCAACTTTTTCGCCACCAAAGGCAGGTATTACTGTAGCAAAAAGTCCTTCTCAATGCATGCCCATTGTGCATGCACACACACATGCGGGCGTGCGCACGCACACACACACACACACACACACACACACGTTTCATAGGTATTTGTAAAATACTATAGTGATATTGATTTTTGTAGTTCTGGACTAATCCTTTGGCTGGCTTGAGAACAATGCTGAATTGTTTAGAATCCTCTGCAAAGGTCTGAGTGTTTCTGAGCTTGAATCTTGCCTCTGGTCTTTCCATCACCATTACCGTAGAAGTCGGTGCCCTGCTGAACCCATCAACACAGCCCATAGAGAATCCTACTATTACCAGAGAATGCTTAAGAAGCAGGTTATAAAATCTTCACCTAGTAAATTATTCAATACTAAGAAAATTGTTTTACCTCAACCAAATCCTCTAGTCAATCCCTTTCCAACCACCTATTCTTGGTCTGTCCTTATAGTAAGTGAAGGAGAGTTGCTCATAGTTTCTGGTGTGAATGTCTATCTTGTAGGTCAGGTTATGCAAACATAAGCTAGTACCAAATGCTCAGTAAATGCCCAGGTACATAAAACAAGACTCCTTCCACGAGAACAACAGTAAAGACACCACACCAGTTTCAACACAGAGTTGAAAAGTGAATGAGAGAGAGAGAAGAAGATGGCTGTCAAGAAGAGAAATGATTAATTCCAACTGGAGGATTTGAACATTAAAGGGCAACAGGAAAATCTACTTTTTACTAGATACCTTAACCATTAAGACATTTCTCCATTAAAATCCTTGCAAATTATCTTCTCATTGTTGAGGGGCTATGTTTTGAAGACAGTACCAGAGAAAGAACTCTTAAATGCCAGCATTCTCAAATTCACCTGTGTTATATTTTCCATGACCTCCTTGGCCAAAGGAAATATAAAAGAATTCTGTTTATTAAGTAGTGAAAGGCACACATTCATAAATATTTATGTTCTGAGAATTCAGTGGCTGTTTTAGAAGGTAGCATACATAAATTGAAAGCAGCCTTTCCTTTTTCATAATTTCACCTTAGTTACCAATGGAATGTGTGGTCCTGTTAGACATTAGTACAGTTTTGTAGTCCTGGAATGCAGCTTAGACACTACCACCCTCATATCCTATCTCACATTGATTTTTTCACATGAAACTTGCTTCTCATCACTGAGTTTTGCATTGCCATGCTGTCGTTGAAAGGATAAATACCCCTCAGTTCCAATATGAATTTGCTATGGTGCCCCAGAGGATCATACCACATAGTTAGAGAATTGTGCGCTTAACCAATGTCAAGTAAAATGGCCGATAAAAGGATATTCAGTTGGCAATAGGAGAGGCTATGCTTGTGTAGGACCAGAGGATATTCGGAATATCTTTGTATCTTCCTACCCATTTCGGTGTAAGCCTAATACTGCTCAAAAATGGTCTTTCAAAAGAAAAACAGATAGCAATCATCTTGCATAAAGATTATCTTGATTTCTTCAAGGTTACAGAAGTAACATCAGTTGGGGGTGTCGAACTAGTTTTGAGAATGTGTAGATATGTTGAGTGAGTATGAAGTCATGGCAGGAATGGAACCCTGCAGGTCCCTGTGTAACAGATATCAATAACTTGGCAAGTGACCAAGTAATTTGGGCTCAATGGAAAGCCACTGTAGGCCATGAGCTATGCCTAATTATATGTGTATACTTGGGTATTCTAAAAAATGCATATGCCTATTGAGAGTACTAAATAGGATGAAGGTCACAGCAAAGAAACTCAGTGTTTGGGTAACAGAAATTTTATTTGTAAGAATTTGGGGATGGGATAGCATGTGTTAATGGTTAATTATGGGGATTGTTGGTTTTGGGGAAAACCCTGAGGTTCTGGGAATGAGCACTGAAATGTGAGTTTGGAGCTAGCTTTAATGTTTATTAGGGAAGTGTCATCAATCATTAGGTGTACAACCCGTGGAAGTGATCCATTTCTAGGAAAAAATAGTGAATTTGGATTTATGGTCAGTGAGGTGTGGGTGCTCTTTAGACACCAAGGTGGACACATCAGGAAAAAAAAAAAGAATAAAGGGAAATAATAAATGTTTCTAGCCCATTCTCCTTCCCTCACCTGTCATTTATAATGCACCATTATCTTTTCACCTCCTTTACAAAATCTTCTGCATTATTTCATTCACTTTTCAATTCCCATTTACATACTTATTAATATAGTCATGTTAAAAATTTATTGAATGCTTACAGTGTTCAAGTTCTTTTTAATCATTTTGAATGAATCCTCACATTCTTTCCTCAGAACAAGCCTGGGAAGGTTTTTATAAATGAGGAAATTTGGATTCAGCTCAATGAAGAAACTGGCCAAGGCCTCACCTCTAATGTATATGGAACTGTAATTCAGACTAAAGCAGACATTCCCTGATGACTCTCAACTTGATACCTCATGTGTAAGATAATCTTGCACATTAGCCTGGCATGGTGGCACACGCCTTTAATCCCAGCACTCAGGAGGCAGAGTTAGGAGGATCATCGTGAGTTCAAGGCCACCCTGAGACTACATAGTGAATGCCAGGTCAGCCTGAGCTACAGTGAGACCCTACCTCGAAAACAGCAACAACAACCAAACATCTTGCACATTAACCCCACATTTCCATGGGAAGGTATCTTTTGGGCATTGATACCTAAGCAGTTACCATTGCAGCCCTTAGGCATCAAGTCTTATCACATCCCTCTCTGCCTCACATGCTGTACTTGGGCTCTACTGAACTACTTACAGTTCAGCAAAATGAATGCATATAAAGCTCCTGTTGGACCCACATATATCATCTTTTGGGATCAATACATATATTTCCATCCTTGCCAGAACTGCTCACTATTGCCAACTTAACATCTGAGAAGGTTTGAAAGGCTTGCCTCTGCCAAAGGAAGGTACCATGCAGAAAGCTCCATCTCCACCTCACAAGCAAGCCTGTGACTTATGACTGACTGGTACAGGCTGTAGACATAGTCACCTTGTCTCAAAATGAGACAACCCTGAGGCTGCCCACTCCAGCTCCAGAGCTTCCCCTGGCTTGGCTTAGTCCTTTGTTACAACTAAATAGCTTCTCAGCCTCTCCTTTTGCTTAATCCTGTTTCCTTACCCTCTGACAAGTATTCTTGTATCCATCTATTGCATTCAAATCCTTCCCATAAATATGCATTTAAATCATAGCCTCAGTTGGTTTCCTGAGAAGCCTGTTTTAAAATAGATGCAAGGGGCCGAGAGAGAGAAGAAGATGGCTGTCAAGAAGAGAAATGATTAATTCCAACTGGAGGATTTGAACATTAAAGGGCAACAGGAAAATCTACTTTTACCAGATACCTTAACCATTAAGACATTTCTCCATTAAAATCCTTGCAAATTATCTTCTCATTGTTGAGGGCTATGTTTTGAAGACAGTACCAGAGAAAGAACTCTTAAATGCCAGCATTCTCAAATTCACCTGTGTTATATTTTCCATGACCTCCTTGGCCAAAGGAAATATAAAAGAATTCTGTTTATTAAGTAGTGAAAGGCACACATTCATAAATATTTATGTTCTGAGAATTCAGTGGCTGTTTTAGAAGGTAGCATACATAAATTGAAAGCAGCCTTTCCTTTTTCATAATTTCACCTTAGTTACCAATGGAATGTGTGGTCCTGTTAGACATTAGTACAGTCTTGTAGTCCTGGAATGCAGCTTAGACACTACCACCCTCATATCCTATCTCACATTGATTTTTTCACATGAAACTTGCTTCTCATCACTGAGTTTTGCATTGCCATGCTGTCGTTGAAAGGATAAATACCCCTCAGTTCCAATATGAATTTGCTATGGTGCCCCAGAGGACCACACCACATAGTTAGAGAACTGTGCGCTTAACCAATGTCAAGTAAAATGGCCAATAAAAGGATATTCACTTGGCAATAGGAGAGGCTATGCTTGTGTAGGACCAGAGGATATTCGGAATATCTTTGTATCTTCCTACCCATATCGGTGTAAGTCTAATACTGCTCAAAAATGGTCTTTCAAAAGAAAAACAGATAGTAATCATCTTGCATAAAGATTATCTTGATTTCTTCAAGGTTACAGAAGTAACATCAGTTGGGGGTGTCGAACTAGTTTTGAGAATGTGTAGATATGTTGAGTGAGTATGAAGTCATGGCAGGAATGGAACCCTGCAGGTCCCTGTGTAACAGATATCAATAACTTGGCAAGTGACCAAGTAATTTGGGCTCAATGGAAAGCCACTGTAGGCCATGAGCTATGCCTAATTATATGTGTATACTTGGGTATTCTAAAAAAAATGCATATGCCTATTGAGAGTACTAAATAGGATGAAGGTCACAGCAAAGAAACTCAGTGTTTGGGTAACAGAAATTTTATTTGTAAGAATTTGGGGATGGGATAGCATGTGTTAATGGTTAATTATGGGGATTGTTGGTTTTGGGGAAAACCCTGAGGTTCTGGGAATGAGCACTGACATGTGAGTTTGGAGCTAGCTTTAATGTTTATTAGGGAAGTGTCATCATTCATTAGGTGTACAACCCGTGGAAGTGATCCATTTCTAGGAAAAAATAGTGATTTGGATTTATGGTCAGTGAGGTGTGTGTTCTTTAGACACCAAGGTGGACACAATCAGGAAAAAAAAAAAAAGAATAAAGGGAAATAATAAATGTTTCTAGCCCATTCTCCTTCCCTCACCTGTCATTTATAATGCACCATTATCTTTTCACCTCTTTTACAAAATCTTCTGCATTATTTCATTCACTTTTCAATTCCCATTTACATACTTATTAATATAGTCATGTTAAAAATTTATTGAATGCTTACAGTGTTCAAGTTCTTTTTAATCATTTTGAATGAATCCTCACATTCTTTCCTCAGAACAAGCCTGGCAAGGTTTTTATAAATGAGGAAATTTGGATTCAGCTCAATGAAGAAACTGGCCAAGGCCTCACCTCTAATGTATATGGAACTGTAATTCAGACTAAAGCGGACATTCCCTGATGACTCTCAACTTGATACCTCATGTGTAAGATAATCTTGCACATTAGCCTGGCGTGGTGGCACACGCCTTTAATCCCAGCACTCAGGAGGCAGAGTTAGGAGGATCATCGTGAGTTCAAGGCCACCCTGAGACTACATAGTGAATGCCAGGTCAGCCTGAGCTACAGTGAGACCCTACCTCGAAAACAGCAACAACAACAACCAAACATCTTGCACAATAACCCCACATTTCCATGGGAAGGTATCTTTTGGGCATTGATACCTAAGCAGTTACCATTGCAGCCCTTAGGCATCAAGTCTTATCACATCCCTCTCTGCCTCACATGCTGTACTTGGGCTCTACTGAACTACTTACAGTTCAGCAAAATGAATGCATATAAAGCTCCTGTTGGACCCACATATATCATCTTTTGGGATCAATACATATATTTCCATCCTTGCCAGAACTGCTCACTATTGCCAACTTAACATCTGAGAAGGTTTGAAAGGCTTGCCTCTGCCAAAGGAAGGTACCATGCAGAAAGCTCCATCTCCACCTCACAAGCAAGCCTGTGACTTATGACTGACTGGTACAGGCTGTAGACATAGTCACCTTGTCTCAAAATGAGACAACCCTGAGGCTGCCCACTCCAGCTCCAGAGCTTCCCCTGGCTTGGCTTAGTCCTTTGTTACAACTAAATAGCTTCTCAGCCTCTCCTTTTGCTTAATCCTGTTTCCTTACCCTCTGACAAGTATTCTTGTATCCATCTATTGCATTCAAATCCTTCCCATAAATATGCATTTAAATCATAGCCTCAGTTGGTTTCCTGAGAAGCCTGTTTTAAAATAGATGCAAGGGGCCCTTGGAAGCAGCTCCAATAGGGGACTTAGGGGCTGTATCACCCTTTGCCTGCATGCCTGCCTCCATTAGTGGTGATAGCTGACATTTTTCAAATTTTATTTTGGAGAGAAGAGAGAGAGAGAGAGAATATTGGCATGCCAGGGCCTCAGACACTGAAACCAAACTCCAGACGCTTGTGCCACCTAGTGGGCATGTGTGACCTTGTGCTTGCCTCACCTTTGTGTGTCTGGCTTACCTTGGATCTGGAGAGTTGAACATTGGTCTTTAGGCTTCGCAGGCAAATACCTTAATAGCTAAGTCATCTCTACAGCCCTTTAAAAATATTTTAGAGAGAGCAAAGAGAGAGAGAGAGAGAGAGAGAAAGAATTGGCAGGTGATATTTTTGATGGCTGCTATATGGGAAAAATTTACTCCTTCCATCAGGGAATATACTGACCACCAAGGAAACTTACTATTTGAGGAGTTCTAAGAAAGGAGAGGTTATAGAAGATTGTTGGATTCAGATGGCTTTGTTTGTGTGCTATGAAGGCATTGGAGAAAAACAATGACTAAGATAGATTAATCTCAAATTTATTGAAAATTGTGAGATCCAAGGAGCCTCAGAGTAGAAAAGCTGAGTGGTGAACTCGGAACATGATTTTAAGTACAGCCGAATTCCAGAGAAGATGGCTACGTCAACCCTGACAAATCTACTTTACAAGAGCTGGGCCTTGATTGCAAAGGCACAAAGCTGGCCACTAGGAATATACCCATCCACTTGATGCATTCGAAAATACTGTTTTGTGTTTTGTTTGTTTGGAGACAAGGTATTATTACGTAGCCCAGCCTGAATCAGAACTCACTATGTAGCCCAGGCTGGCCTTGAACTCATGGAAAGCCTCCTGCCTCAGCATCCCAAGTGCTGACATGATCGACATGAGCCATCATGCTGGTACCTTTGAAAATCTTGACTCCCTACTTTCCCCTGAGCCCACAGAAGTGAAGCTTCCTGTTAGAAGCTACCGTTTCCCAATATGACATATACTCCCCTTGCCTTCCTTTCCAACCATTCTGATCTCCACTTTCCCTTCTGACCACCAGACCAGTAACTAGAGTCACGTCATCACAGTAATTGTAGGAAGGTATTTGATCTGGGAGGAAGGACCTATATGCTTCAGATCTGCAGAGCCCTCACATCAGTGGAAGAAATGTGAAGGGAGAAGCTTAGTGGTACATGATGCAGACCTGGTCTACTAGTACTTCAAACGCCTGCCACGGAATCAACCTGTCGTCCCCAATTACCCCTGCTGTGCTATGCAAACATTCTTAGAGCTGCTTAATACAGCCTCAGGTCCACAGCATGTGACCACTAAGCTGGAAAATGAGATCCCACCCCCTACCCCAACCTTTACAGGAAGAAGTATCAGAGTCAATGTGTTCATTTGGAATCAATACAGTGTTTCATGTTCTTTTCCTGAACGAACTTTTCTGTAGTCTGTTATAATATAGTCCAAAGGAATGTGCATTGTTATTTAAATTTCTCTTTTTATTTCTTTATCTACTTATTTTGGTGTGTTGTGGGAATTGAAACTATGGCATGGCATTTGCTAGGTTAGTGCTCCATCCCTGAACTCTGTACTAAGACCTTTAGACATCTTGTTTCTTTAAATTTTGTTTTATTTATTTAAGAGTGACAGACACTGAGATAAAGAGGAGAGAGAGAGAGAGAGAGCAGACACGCCAGGGACTCTAGCCACTGCAAATGAATTCCAGATGCATGTACCACCTTGTGCATCTGGCTTCCGTGGGTCCTGGGGAATTGAGCCTCAAATCAGGGTTCTTTGGCTTCATGGGCAAGCACTTAAACTCTAAGCCATCTCTTCAGCCCCTTTAGACATCTTTTAAAAATTTCTTTTCTGTAGCTCATTCTTGCTATTCACTCTACCAATGACATACGCTAATTAAAGTGGATCGGGAAGAAATGGTAAGCACATTGAAACACATGTCCTTCCAGCAATGGAAGACACGTACCATGTACACTTACGGCTCTGACATGTATGTCTGAAACACATGTCCTTCCAGCAATGGAAGATGCATAGCATGTACACTCATGGCTCTGAAATGTATGTCTTTAGGGATATAGTTCTTTTGGACATGTCATAATTCTTTCCAAAGAAAAGGAAAGGTTATTGCACTTTATATTTTCCATCCCTAAGAAAAAAAAGTACACTTTAAAAGCCTCCTTGGTTTCTGGGGACAGCATATTTCATAGTTAGAAATACTGTCTGGACGTATTTCCCAAGTGACAGAAAAGACTACCAACTTTAAGGCTCAGAAGAAGAAAGGCTGTGTATCTGGAGAGCATGATCTTGAAGAAGGCACGGTATGTACCTGTGATAGGAACGTATGTTATTTGAAGTTTCTGGAAAACCTCACTAGACAAAGGCTGAGTCACCTACAGGAGAGAGACCAATGTATTATTGATAAAGAACTCTTATTAGATGTGACCAGGACTTGATAGAAGTCAACTGACTCTGAATCAGAACTTTCCACAGCCCGTCTGATCCATCAAGTCCTGAGGCTGGGCAGAACCAGTAGTAATCGCTGTAAAGTGGAAGTACAAGATCTGGGCTTGAGACTGAGCAGAGCCTGAAGGCACAAATAACTGGCATTTGGCGCAGACCCTTGTGACAGTTACCACCACGATGACAGCAGCACCAGCAGCATGACTCCCTGAGTGTGCACTGATGGCCACACAGGGAACCCTTTTCACCAGCTAACAAGTGAGAAAAACGATCCAACTGGGTCACAAATGGGTTGGCTCTATATGTGAATGTAAGCTGGGAAAACAACTCGATAGCCCCAAATGTTCCCAATGAGCAGCATCAGGTGGCCGCAGCTGCTCCTCCCCTGTTGGGAAGATAAAGACAGATTGCTGAAGGGAAGTTTCCTCTGGAGCATGCTAACTGATATAACCTGATGCTGCAGCAGAACACACGTGAGCATGCCTCCATTGGGTCATCACACTGCAGGAACTGGATGTTGAAGATCTGAGAGCTGATGGAAATATCTTTTCAAAGAGGAGAGAGCTGGGCTGGAGATATAGCTTAGCTGTTAAGGCACTTGCCTGAGAAGCCTAAGAATGTTTGTTCGAATCTCCACGTCCCACATTTAGCTAGACGCAAGTGACACAAGCGTGCAATGTCACGCATGTGCCACAAGGGGGTGCACATGTCTGGAGTTCTTTCACAGCAGCTGAGAGGCCCTGGCACACCCATTCTCTCTCTGCCTCTTCCTTTCTCTCTCTCTCTCAAATTAAAAACAAAAAAACCCAAAGAGGAGAGAGTTGATAGCTTGCAGAGTTTAGCATAAGTCATCTTTTAGGGTGTGGTATGTACCCTGAATTAAAAATTACTTGATGGCTCTGTTCCTTTATGGGTCCAGAAATTTTCATGTATTATAACTCCAAGGGCCTCATTTAAGGAATGTATTTGTTTCTGCTGTACACACTTTAGGCTTTGTGGTTCTAAATGAAGCCTTGAATCTGAAGGGGAGATTACTTTATCAGAGGATCTTTTAAAGTGCCCCAAAAACGACTAGATGTGTGGCTCAATTCGTAGAATGCTCACCTATCATGTGAGAAGTCTTGGGTTCATCCCTCAGTATGCCTAAGCCCAGTGTGGTGGTCCATACCTATAAGCCTATAAGGAGGTGGAGGCAGGGAAATACAAGGTTCAAGATCATACTCTACTACACAGTAAGTACAAGGCCAACCTGAGATAGATGAGACACTATCTCAAAAAAAGTCACAATAAATATTAGGCAATTTTTCTTTGTGATAAGAATCTAGAGAGCAAGGAACAGAAACTCAATATCAGCAGGGAAAAAATGGATTCCAGAATTTAAGAAGCAGAGCTATGTCTTATTCCATTTTCTGTTGCTATGCAGACATACCACATCTTGAGCAAGTCATAAAAATCAACTTATTTCTAACAGTCTTGGAGGATGAGTCCAATATCCTTGTGTTTGACAAGGACTTTCTTACAGCAACATTCCATGGTGGAAAACAGTGCACAAGAGAGCACATGTGAGAAAGTGGGAAAGATGGAACTCAGTCTCCAGTCTTTCTGTAATTTATATTAACCAACTTCTAAGCGTGACACCATTATGACACGATTAGATCCTCTTCTGACATTGATCCATTGGAGATTAAGTTGATAATACATCCTTTGGGGAGGGGACACATTCAAAACACGGAATGATGTGACTACACAGTGAGGTCCAGACAGATTAAGTTTGGTTGTAAGTGATCTCCTGGTCCATCATTTGATAGTCTCTTGCTTTGGTCAAGAAATGGGTCGATGTTGCCGCTGTAGCATGGTGTGGGGACAAGGAGTCCTAGGCACTGACCAACCATGGCCCTGGTTACACCAAGAATTAAGCCATCCAGACCAGAAAAAAATGCTAAAGTAGAAAGAGGGGAATTTGGAAAAGTTTTGCAGAGGAGAGAGACTAGAAGTATCTCGTTTAGTCTTAAGATTAGCTAAGTTGGTAAAGGCTAGAATTGATTCATTTTCCTCTTCAAGGATGTCAAGGAAGAGGAGATTCACCCATATCTGCAAGGGCCTTTTTCTAGATGCAACGAACTTACTAAATATCATGTGATGCAAGGAGTTCAAGAATTGACCTGTATTGGACATTATGATGTATCTGAGATCACAGGAAGCTACCATCCTCCAGCTGCCAGCACATGGGCTGCTGACAGTGTGTACCTGATACACTCTCTGAATTCCATCCTTAGTCAAAGGGAGCTGACTTGTTCAGTCCACACCCTTTCCCATGGATAGTCCAGTGCAATGACTTGTTGACATGGAATGCCTTGAGGCCTGTGGTAAGGTGATGTATTATGCCAGAGAGAATGGAGATCAGTAAAGCTACCCAACTCATAGCAGCCAAAAAAGTAGAAAAGACAGAGAGGCCGGGGTCCCAGTCAATGTTCACTTCAAAGGCACACTCTAGGGATCTAACTTCCTCCCACAAGGCTACCTTGAAAGCTTTTAAGACATGGGCGGTTGGGGGACACGTTTTAGCATTGCAGGGTGGGAGTGACGGCTCAGTGGCAGGCTGTCTTCAGCAACAACGCCTCACCTCTGCTCTTACGATCTGTCACCTGATTGGGCCAGGCCTGCCAGATCATGTCGGAGAACTCACTGTGTTCTCTCATCGCGAGCAAGGCCACGTCCCACCTGCGTTAATGTCTAGCTGGGTAATTAGGGCCTGCAGCCTAGACTAACTGGCCCACAGAAAGATCTACGAAGGGTCTGTGGAGGCCATGGCACAAATCCAAAATGGGACCACTGTCATGAATTGTCATAGTGATTTTTTTTTTATTATTTCTTTAAGCTTCAGCTCTCTCTGGAGAAAGCAAGCAATTTGAATTCGGCAGATCTTATAAACTGATGAACACGTTCATGTATTAATGGTGCACTATACTGGCTACCCACATTCACTTCATCAGCAAACACTATCAGCGTGGTCTTCAAAACATATTGAGAATCCTACCTTTCCTACTATTACTAGCGGGCTGCAAGCTGCTATCTCCTGCCAGGATTATCATAATAGCCTTCTTAATTGGCCTCTCTGTGTCTCCCTTAGTGCCCAGTACAATTTAATCTCCATATTACAGCTAGTATAATCTCTCTCCTGCTTGGGACTGATCATATTCTTCCTTTGATTAAGACCTCCAGTGGATTCTCTCATAACTCCAAGCAGAAATTCAGGCCCTTAAAAAAAATGAACTTGGCTGGAGAGATGGTTTAGCTGTTAAGGCACTTGTCTATGAAGCCTAAGGACCCAGGTTCGATTCCCCAGTACCCACATAAGCCAGATGCATATGGTGGCACATGTGTCTAGAGTTTGTTTGCAGTAGTGGCTAGAGGGCTTGGCATCCCTATTCTTTCTCCCCCCCACCAGCTCAAGAAAATAATTTTTAAAAAATTAACTATATATAAATATATATATGTATATAATAAACTGCTTTCCTACACTATCTGTGTCCCTCACTCTTGTCAGTCAACTCTCTCCCCACCCCTTTACCCTCATCTAGTACCATAGCCGTTCAAACGTGTCCTCCATTTCTTGGAGCATTTTCTCTGGGCATGATGGCTTTTGCATGATCAATTCTGTCTGACCAGAGGCAAACTTTATACCCTGTCATCATTCAGACTGCAGCTCACTTTGCACCGTTAGGTGAAACCCTTTCTTGGTCATTCCTTAATTTGAATCCTCTTGCTGTTTATTATCATTACGACCTATCTCCTTTGCTTACGTTTCAATCGCGTCCGTATTTACAAGGAGCTTGCTTATGACTTTTGTCTACCATTAGGCAACAGACGCTTGGAACACCATGTTGACTGCAGCACCTAAAACAGTACCTGGAATGGGGCTGGTATTCAAAAGTATTCAGGAGTGGATGAAAGGTAAATCACGTCCATGGTGAGAGTCAGAAAACCTCCCGTCCTGCTTTCTGAGTATGCTTTTGTGTTGAGGGGGAAAAAATCCTTCTCTATATCAAATTTGGCTAGGAATTCTGTCTGCTTTTTCCTTTCATGAATGGAATTGTGCTTCTGTTTCTCCCATGACCATTCATTGAATGGGTGTTTCTATGGTTACCATGTTATTTCTAGTCAGAAACCTATTGTGAAGCAACCCAAATATGGTATATCAGAGAGTCAATATTCCCTTGACATCCTATAAAGATACCAGCTTCCTGCCTCATTCAGCAAACTATTTGGGGAGGTGGAATGGGAGACGTATTTAGGGTGCAACTCCAGAGTTTTAAAAAATGCACCACAGGAAATAAATACAAGATACCAATATGTTTTGCTCAGTGGTGATGATCCAAGGGCAATCAATTCATTTTTAATTTGCTTTCCACAAAGGGCACTTTGGCATTCTAAGTGTCACTATGCCCTCATCTTTGGTGCCCAATCATGGAGACATTTGTCATTCTAAGGGTCACTATGCCCATCTTTGTGTGCCATCCATCATGGAGATTTTGGCATTCTAAGTGTCACTATACCCTCATCTTTGCGCCCCACATGGGAAATTTGTCATTGTAAGTGTCACTATAGCTACATCTTTGTGCCAAATCCTGGTGACTTTGGCAATCTAAGGGTCACTATGCTCTCATCTTTGTGCCCCATCATGGGGACTTTAGCATTCTAAGTGTCAGTACACCCTCATCCTTGTGCACAATTATGGGGTTGTTGTCATTTTAAGGGTCACTACGCCCTCATCCTTGTGCCCCATCATTCCTTCAGCTGCTTATTCTTCCTGTTTTCTTCTTGGAGCCGGAATAAAATTTCAGATCAATATAGATCTCTATAACTTAATATTTTTCAGTTCACCCCAGAAAACAAATGGGCCTTGCCTGATTATTCCCATTCCGCTGTTACAAATGGAGCTGGCTGAGTTTGTTCAGCTCAGCGGAACTGTGTTAATTACTTTTCTCCATTTTGTCCTCAAATACTTGACACTACAACTTGAGGAAGGAAGAGTTTATTCCAGTTCACAGTGTAAGGGACTGTAGTCCACCATGATGGGAAAGGCGTGAGGCATATGTTCATGCTGAGCCCTCGGTCAGGAAGAGAAAGTAATTAATGCTGATGCTCAGCCAGCCTTCTCCTTTTTGTATAGCCCAGAACCCCAGTGCATAAAATTGCACCACCTTTGGGCTGGAGAGATGGCTTAGCGGTTAAGGAGCCTGCCTGCTAAGCCTAAGAAAGCCTGTTTGATTCTCCAGGTCCCACGTTTAGCCAGATGCAAAGTGATGCAAGGCCGCAATGCCACACTTGCCCACAGGGGGCACATGCGTCTGGAGTTCATTCACCGCGGCTGAGAGGCTGCTGGCTTGCCCATTCTCTTTCTCTGTCTCTCTCTCTCTCTCTCTCCAAAAATAAAATTGCACCACTCACATTTAAGGAGGGTTGTTCCACCTCAATTAACCTTATCTATACAATCATTCACAGACATGCTCAGAGATTATTTCCATGGAAAACCTAAATCCTGTCAAATTTCCTACCTAGACAAACTGTCTCACGAGCTCTCTCACACACAACTTAGGCACGTGATTTCCTCCATATGCTCAACTTCTACATGCTCAAAGAACCACTGAAAAGGCAAAATTTAATTTCCACCTTGGTCTCATTTCCCTCTTTTGTCTAGGGTGTTCTTCCCCATTGTTTACGGTCTGGCACCCAATGCTCATCATCTTCCCAGGACAAACTGCTTGCAGCTGTCCTTGTTGAATTATGAAAGTGTAAGGGCATTTCCATAAACTTTGCAGATATTTTCATACAGCCTTTATAAGGAATAATGTAAAGTAAGGAATAATGCAGAATGCAAAATAAGTTGTGCAAGTATGGCCCAAATAATCTGTCTTTCATGTCCAATTGCAGCTTTATAAGGAATTCCAAGCCAGTGTCAACATAACCTCTGAAAAGCTATTTAGCTTTTGTTTTGTTTTGTTTTGTTTTTGAAATCTCTCAAAAATATGGCAAGGTCAATTGCATTTTAGAGTACAAAGCAATATATACATCTCACATGCCTTATTGGGCTTCTATGTGCTAGCTTTCCCTTCATAAGGTAACTCTGCTTGCTCAAATGTTTTCAACCTGTAATGGCCCTGAAATGACTAAGTTCTCATTCACTCATTCATTCAACAAAATTGACTGAGCCTATATTGACTGATGTTTGTGATAGGTGTGGGTACTGGTTTCTAGTTTTAAGAAAATCAACATGCAATGTCTCTACTCTGAAGTAAGATTGAGATGAAATAATCATCTCATCATCAGGCAAGATGTTACAAATTCTGTGAATCAAGTCAATGCATACAGTCGTAAAGCAATTTCTAGTCTTTCTGGATAACTCGATTTCTCATTTCCTCGGTGAATGGCCTCATTGATTCCTTATCATTAGAGCTTTGCCTACACTACCCTTCCAAATTGAAAAGGATCTAAGACACCACTCCAACCTGGCTTAAAATCCCTCCTCTTGCAGATGTATTTTATAACTAAATTGCTCTGTCTGTCTGACATAGATCATTAGCTTCCTGACTAAGATATATGCCTTTTTCCTAAGTCTATCCCTGCATTAAGTACCTGCTATTTCTCAAATAATAAATAAGAAATGGTGATGGCTGCTTCAGTCCTTCATGATCTACTCACCAGCTTCTAAAGCACATCTTGCTTTCTATTTTTTTTTCTACCAGGAAATATGGCACATACTTCTTAGAGTAATTGAAAAAGTTAGTTTGACAGTTTCTAACCAACAATTTTTAAAAGGCTAAATAAGAGTAGATAGAATCAATGATTAGATAAAGTGATTTCCTGGGACTGAAGAGATAAAGAAATATGGCATCATATCTGGGCAAAAGAAATAGGGTACAGCTGTTTGGATTTCTGTTTAATCAAATATGAATGAAAAGGAAATTTTGTTTAATAAAATGGACTGAGTCATACACAGTTGGCTGTGATGCATAACCCTTTCAGAATGGGACTTGGGAGCTTTGGGAGCTACATTAGTGACTTCTGGTCTCCTCATCCTCCTTAGCATCTCACCTAATTTATTTCCCTGAAATGAGAATGTTTAAAGCACTTGGGGGTTCATAGTGGAGTCCCCTGTGGCTTGGGAAGGCAGAATAAAGCTAGATGTACACTCTGTGATTTTTTTCCATACTCTCACTTTGATGTTCCATTTGTTCCAGTCTGGATTCTTCACTCCCAATCAGACTGCTCTGTAAGGCTAGCCCTGGCACCAAATTAGCCAAGTGTTAATGTTATATATACACCTTGGATCTTGAATGTACCTCAATATTCCATGCTAGTTTTCCAGCCCAGGGTACCTGGGAAAATCAAATATTTAAGAGAAGGGAGAAATTATGCCACTGGGCAGTGTTTGCCCTTGAAGAGCATATCAGGATCCCAGACCTCCTTCTTTACACTTTTGTTTTGTTTTCTGGCCACCAGGATGTAAGCATCTTCCTTTGACACTAATTCTAATCATGATGTGCCATGTTTCCACAAGCTCAGAAGCAATGAAACCAGGCATGGACTTAAGCCTCCAAAACTATGAGCCAGAATAGACCTTTGCTCTTGACTTGATTATTGCTGTAGCAACAGAAAGTTGACTAATATAACAAATGTGTAGTCAGAAAGCCAAATGTTTAGATTTGTAAATCCAAATTTTAAGTTATTAGAAATAACACACTTTAGACAAATAGTCATTTGTTTCTAAATTGATATTTAGCATCAAACAGCCAAGCATTTAACTTTATCCCTAAATTTATCATTCTATTTAATCAAACTCATTCCAGTTACACATTGTTTATATTGGAACTTTTCATTCATGATTTTTTTAAATTGATGAGTATTTGATTAATAATCTGAACTCTGTACAGGCTTATATTTATGCAGTAGCCCTCCTAATGTAACCAAATTGATAGAAACAGAAATAACATGAATAGGTAGACTTAAAAAAATCATGCTTTCTAAATTACATCATTAGGGCTGAAGAGATGGCTTAGTGGTTAAGTGCTTGCCTGTGAAGCCTAAGGGCTCATGTTCAACTCTCTAGATCCCATGTAAGCCAGACACACAAAGGTGAGGCAAGCACAAGGTCTCTCATGCCCACTAGGCAGCACAAGCCTTTGGAATTCAATTGCAGTGGCTGAGGCCCTGGCACACCCATTCTCTTTCTCTCCTTCTCTATCTCTCTAAAAAAAAAAAAAAATAAAGAAAAAAAAAACAGGGATGGAGAGATAGCTTAATGGTTAAGTGCTTGCCTGTGAAGCCTAAGGATCCCAGTTTGAGGCTAGATTCCCCAATACCCACATAAGCCAAATTCAAAAGGTGGCACATGCATCTGGAGTTTGTTTGCAGTGGCTGAAGGCCCTGGTGCACCATTCTCTCTCTCTTTCTCTCTCTCTCTCTCTCTCTCTGGCACTTTCAAATAAATAAATAAAATAAATTGAAAAAAAAAGCAAATATCTGAAAGAGTAGTTCTCCTTAAAGTAAGGTGTGCTCCAAACTTGTGGGTGTCAGTGAGGCGACATGGTGTTTGTGCATCATGCTACCGGACTACCTACTATTGGCCAGTGTGTAATGCATGTCCTCGCTGTCCCCAGGGGTCATTGGCTACCGACGTCCAGGGCACAGGAGGATTTGGGGGGGAACAGGGTCCTGGAGCGGGTGAGTGTGATGGGCAATAAACACCTGGGAGGCCATCTGATGGATAGCATGCTCTCATTTATTCCAAAGGGGAGTGGGTTTATAAACACTTGAGAAAGGTTGAGAAGACACATACAGACTATATGGTGATTGGATACATAGGTTTATGGGTTGCTATCTAATTGACTGGTGTTGGAAGGCAGAAGGCATGAGGGAGAAGCTGCAAGGGAGATAGTGGCTGGAAAAGCTACGTGACTTCAGAGTTGAGAGGGAGGAGCTGCAAGGGAGCTAACAGAAGTGGCAGGAAAAGTTACGTGACCTCAGCCACATATTGGATGGCTAAAGTTGAAGGGAGACTGTTTATAAGGGTCTCTTGGGCAGCTAGCCACAAGGTCAGGAACTTTGGGGGGCAAAGCCTGACCATGGAATGGTCAGGTGCTTTTGGGGATCAAGTTCTGCCCACTATGTGTGAAAATAGGGCACACTACAACCTTGCCCGAGGGCAGAGAGGGCCAGTCTCCATCATCAGAGTGGGTTCCCAATGATAAGGCCAGCTGCAACCCCCACAGCCCAAGGTCCCCGGCCATGTCCAACACCCAGGGCCAGCTTCCTCACAGTCCCAGGCCATGTTTAGCAATGCCCAACAGCTCCCCCTTTATTTTTAAAATGGGGCAGTGTCATCTTGGGTAAGTTTTTTGTGGTTTACTGTGGGTCCAGTTAGAGCCAGGTGATGTATAAGGACCCAATCGGTCAAGATTTGTTTGTATTGTTTGAGCCCTAATTTACACATACAGGGAAATATGCATAACAGTAGTAGCAGGGTGCCTGACACCAATATTACCAAAGGAAAAGCTGAGAAAGAAACTGTTTGGGAGATAATTTTTGTAATGTGCTCTGTAAGGCATCAAAAAATCCTTTTGCTGCCTTCGCAGGATCACCAAAAGACAAGTGACTATGTGAAATAACAGATATTTCCTTTTGTAAACTTTGTAAATCTATGCTGTGATTATTATGATTCCAAATGCCCCGAATATGATTCTCAACTTTCCACCATTCAGTAGCAGTCCCATTGTAGGGTAGAGGAGTAACACATTTGATTTAATAATTAGCAAGACAGACCAATTGCATTTGAGCCACCAGATTGGCAACCTGCCTTCCTAAATACACAACAGCATCCTCTAGAGCATCTAACCAGACTAACACCTTTTCATCAATATCTATCTGTGACGAAAGGGCTTGAGATACATTTTTAGTCAGTCCATTAACATGATCAGCTGTCTTCATTGGTTGTGCCAGGGATACTGCTGCCGCGGTGGAAGAAGCGATGATGGTGATTGTAGCAATGATCCCCACAAGTAGCCATTCTATGAATCTTCTTTTCCATGTCATCAATCTGTTGAGCTGCTGGGAGACTTGAGATCCAAAGTTTGAGTACCAGGGCTCAGTCCTTTTGACTGGCATGATTAAGTAAGGAGGCCGCATGACAATAAAGTAGGAGTAATCTGCAGCTGTGCCTCCCTTAGAATTGATACAATTGGTGATAATACACCGGGTACAACTAAGATAGTAAATTCCATTTTGGTGATTGACCCACCCAGGCCCAACTACGAAAAGATAAGGCAGGGGCAGACACGTCCAAAAGTTAAAATGATTCTCTTTTAGGGTAACTACTGCTTTCCATAATTCTGGTTGAGGCTGCCCTTGGGGGCTCAAGATGGTCGGTGCCTCTGATTGTTTGCCTTCCTGGGGACCCAGTTGTAATCGTAAGTTATAGGTACTTTGGTATTCACCATCCGTAATTAATGGGTGGTTTGTATATATTATATACATTATATATAATTTATATATATATAACATCACTCATGGTACCTATTGCTTGAAAAGCAGACAGGTGGCTCTGCTGCGAGAGAGGTCCAGTTAATTGGTATAGCCGCTTCCTGCAGGAATTCTAGGTCCTAATTGGCAGTGGTAAGGGAAGCATTGGAAAATATCTTAGGTAGGGGTTCTTCCCAAAGAGCAGCCCTAGCTAGAGGGGGGTCAGGTACATAAGCCCAATATACTTGTTGAGCCTGTGCTACTTTTAAGGTCAGGATAGCAAGTAAGGATATAAACAGAGTCTGTGGAGATAGAGGCTGTTGTGAATTTCGTACCAGCATGACTCCTTGCTGGCACAGGGCCTCAATTTGGCCCCAGATCGGCATGTTTTCCTCCTGGAGGGCCTGGGACGCTTCCGTTTCAGTGTCAGATGAGCCATCTCCTTGGTCAGTGGGATTGAATCGGACATTTTGTGCTGCGACCCAGATAGGCCTGGGCAGGTTCTGTGAAAATAGAAGCACATCCTCTCCCCGTAGTACATTGGCCAACAATGTAACTAGTGATAGGAGTTCTTTTGGGGATACTTTGATGTTCTCCTCCAGCAATTTATGGATAACTGAGGCTTCCCACTGGTTTTTAGATACAAAGAAAAGCACGACAGCCTCTGGGTTGGGAACAGCCACCAGACGATACTAAGAATTCAGTCAATAGGGTCTTTGTCAACAGCAATAGCCATGACATAGATGGAATGTCTAAAGAGAACTGTGCCAGTGGTTACACTTAGCAAAGTCCGTTCAAACAACAGTCTTCTGTTCGTATACACAGGTGTGCAGTCTGTGTAAGTGACACTTGAGTAAATACGACCCAGATTATTGTAATGTTGATAAAAGTGTTTCCTAACAATGGCTTAAGTTTGGGATGGTGCTTAAAAGTACTACGCTGGGGTGCTGAGTGCTAGATAAGAGATCTGTAATTCAGAACTCCTCCCGTGAGATGGGAAGCAGAAAGAGGAGAATTCCTGGAAGCTTGCAAGCCAGCTCACCTGGTGCATGCAGCGGTAGACAAGAGACCCTACCTCAAATAAGGTGAAAGGTGAGGACTGACACTCAGGAAGGTTATCTTCTGACCTTCCATACATGTGCTCCGGCACCTGTGAGACCACAGTCACATGTACACACATGTGCACACACCATACACACGTGTTTCTTTAGAAAGTACTCCATTGCACTTCTCAACTCTGTATTAATACTGTCAGCTAGAACACATAATTGAACTAATTTTCACCTCCATCAATAATTCTTATTACCTGCTGTAATTTAACCTCTTTGTGCTTGGGCTTAGCCCAAAGCAAAAGGAGATCAAATATACCCCACAGGTCAAAATTTTATAGTGTTATTACTGTACAACTTATTACTTCCAGGGGTTCTCATATTGTAAGATTGTTAATAATACCTGCAACTGACCCTGTAAAATATTGGGGACCTGCCAGCATTGCCTTCCTGACACTATCACCCCCATGATCCTGGACGCTTCTCTGGATTTTCAGGATACTTGAGGATGCAATTTGATCTTATTAACTCCCAAACATTCCTGAGTTTATTCATTTATTGAACCAATATTCTTATTCTTATTCTTTTATTGAACCAATATTATCCAGCACAAGACACTGAATATGCAGCTTGAATGAGGCATAAGATCCCCGGGCTTCTTGGAGCACTCATGCTAGTGGGGATTTGAAGGAAACTGGCTTGCATATATCACTCCAGGACCCCAGGACTGATTAGAACCTGAAGAAGCCTGGACAGGATTCTCAGCCAAGTTCAACAATTTGCAAAACAGCTGATTGCAATTCCAGTGCAGATCTTATTTTCTTGTAGCACGGGCCTAGTGGAGATTGGAAATCTTTTCGTACCACAGGGCTGTGAAGGTGGATGGCACAGTGCAGATCTTACTTTCTTGTAGCACGGGCCTAGCGGAGATTGGAAATCTTTTCGTACCACAGGGCTGTGAAGGTGGATGGCACAGTGCAGATCTTACTTTCTTGTAGCACGGGCCTAGTGGAGATTGGAAATCTTTTCGTACCACAGGGCTGTGAAGGTGGATGGCACAGTGCAGTCTAGTGTGGCTCAGGCTATTCTAGTTCAGTGGGTCTTGATGGTGAGATGGTCACAGAGCAACCAAACAGCAAACCTAAGAGCAAAACAAATGCTCTTATATCTCATAAAAGGCACCATTCCTGCCTTTAGTCTTACTTCCCAGGATCGCAGGAAATTACTGCTTTGGCTAATTGCATAGCTCAATTCGCAAGTTGTGACACTTGGAAATCTGTAAAGAGATCGTAGCATGAAATACAGTGAATGAACGCAAGGTCCTTGTGCAGTCTCGGCCCTCGTGAACTGCGAGTGACCTGAAATGAACCACTGGCTGTAGGTCTCTGGTAAACGGTACCCTCACCAGTGTTTCTATACTAACATCCAGTAAGGGTTGTGTCTAGACTCCAGCCCCTGAAATCATGTCTGGATTAAATTCATAGAGCATCCTCATTACGTATGCTGATATAAAAGTTTCCTTTTGAAATGTTATGTTGAATTTTAATGCTCTGTAAAGCACACTGTCAAAGGAATGGAGATTTCACTGTTTGTTTGTTTGTTTGTTTGTTTGTTTGTTTGTTTGTTTGTTTGTTTTTAGAAATACCTGACAGGGATATCAATGTTAAATCAGAAGTTTCATTTTGTTCTGAATAACCTTCTTTTATTAAAGCACCAATCTCTATATATTAAACTATGAGAAATAGGCATATTAAGAGAGATTAGAGGGCTGGAGGGACAGCTTAGCACTTAAGGCATTTGCCTGCACAGCCAAAGGACCCAGGTTTGATTCCCCAGGACCTACATTAGCCAGATGCACAAGGAGCACATGTGTCTGGAGTTCATTTGCAATGGCTGGAGGCCCTGGCATGCCCATTCTCTCTCTCTCTCTCTCTCTCTCTCTTCCTCTTTCTCTGACAAATAAATAAATATAAATAAGAAATAAAATATTTTAAAAGAGAGATTAGAAACCGCTGAAGACAAAATTCTGGCCAATTTGGCTATACAGACGGGAATAGCAAAGTAGCGGATAGAGCGACAGGACAGCAAGGAGCTGCTCAGTCTGTGCAAATGTGCACGAGGAGACAAGGTGGAAGCAGACACTTCCCACATAGCTGCCGAAAGGATGGGATTCGATGACCCCCCCCACCCCCGAGTCAGTCTTACCTGAAAAGAACATTTGGCAGAAACATAGAGACACTGGAAATAGTTTTGTAAAGGTGCAGAGTGTGAATTTTAAGCCTGTTACCATATCCCTTTATCCACAGCTTGAAATATGCTTGTTGTAAAGACATTTCAATCCCACATGGATGACCTTTGTCACTCACTTTTATTTAAAGATTTATTTATTAGTGACAGAGAGAAGGAGTGAGAGATAAATAGAGAGAATGGGCACACCAGGGCCTTTGGCCACTGCAAACGAACCCCAGATGCATGAGCCACCTTATGCATCTGGCTTACATGGTACCTGGAAAATCGAACCTGAGTCCTTCAGCTTCGCAGGCATGTGCCTTAACTGCTAAGCCATCTCTCCAGCCCGTCACTCACTTCTGAGTCTTAACCCTGCCTGCTCTGAAGGTCCAACGTGCCTCCTCCCCTATTGCTCCTGACAGGTGGTCTAAGGATTCCCTTGAATGAGACTTTGGGAAGAGCCTGTCTTTGGCTGTGTGGGACACATAGCACCTCTAGTGTGTCCTCTGTTCACTCTTCCCTCATTAGTATCTCATCATTGGAGGTCTGGAAGGCCACTATTTCTGTGTTGGTGCAAGACGTCAGTCTGTAATGACCTTCTGTAGAGCCAGCAAGCTGTGTGCCTGAGGCTGACCAATTATATCACAGACTCGACAGGGCACCTTTTGCTGGCCCTGGTGAATATAACCAGGAAACAAAATTATAAATCTTTATGATAAATCCTGATTGTAGGACAGGAGGGAAAAAGACCCCTAACCCTACCCCAATTTTCTTTTTCATTAGCCTCTTGATACAGGTCCCCGAATAACACTGTAAGTAAGCAGCCTATAAATATTACACAAGTTCTCAGTTCTAAAAGCTGATAAAGTTTATTGTACTTATAAAATAAATAGAAGGAACGGCTTTCAGTTTCCTCTTTACAGGTCTGTGGGGAGATTCCAGGTATAATTTATTGCTTCAATTTAAAAAATGTAGTCTTGCTTCACGCATGCTCTTTCTTTTCTCACTCTCCTCTTCTCTCTCTCTCTCTCTCTGGTATCTTACGTCTCAAGCAAAATATATGTGACTATATACTTAGACATTGTCAAGATTTCTATTTCATTCTTTTATTTCCCTTGCATTTATTTAATTAACTTTTTAAAGATAATGCTCTCCTAAGTCTCCATATTCCCCGTGCTTATATTCCCATTTCCTTTCAGTTGACATAAAAAACATTCTTTTGTTGTTTCTAAGCTTCCTCTTATTCTTTTTTTTTTTCTGCAGTAATTGGCTACATAGTGATATCCTCATCAACATAGAAACGTAACATATGGCCAGTCCTTTGCAACTAAAAATGTTAAATCCATTCTAGTTACGCTCATCCAGACTTTGTCATTGTTTTATATGGAGGAGTCTTCTGGGTATTTTATGAGTAAAATAGAAATTTTAAATGCTCACAAAAGGCAGGACTGTGAAGAAAGGGAGGTTTTAGGTATCCTCTGGTCTTATATATGGTTTTCTTTCTTGATTACCATGTATTGTTCATAGGTTCCTGAAACCTGGTCTTCACTGAGCATAAAAAGACTATGAGGATTATCTGGTATGGTATCTCTTTCATAAACAGCATGCATGGCTCCATTATTGCTGAAGTGTGGCATTTTTAAAACAAGTTTGGGCTTGAATCATTACCTTGTATTTTTTGGAATCAACTTGCATTTAGACACTTCCTTGACTTAATTGCGCTTTGAATAACATTTTGTAAGGCAGTGCAGCAGTAACATCTCTCAGTTGCAAAATGAGATTGGAGAGGATAGTGTTGAGTACCTTTTATTACCATTGATCATAGTGGCCAACTGGAAATAAGCCATCCAGGAATTCTAGAGACTTTAGGAGCTGAGTTTTGCCAAGTGAGGCTTGTAAAACGTTGACATGACTTTAAAATGCCTGTTACAAGAAGGTTATTTATGCTCACACATGGACAGGCATGGTGCAAAATAATACATTCTGTTTTAGAGCATTAAGGGAGTACCTGGATAGGTATTATTTTAAAATAACAATGCCAAGAATTCATTAGTGCTTAATATGGATCAGGGGTTAAGATGGGGCTGGAGACATGGCTTAATGGTTAAGGCACCTGCCTGCCAAGCCTAAGCACACCCTTTCGATCTCCAGGTCCCACGTTTAGCCACACACACAAAGTGACACAAGGGCACAATGCCACACTTTCCCACAAGGGGTGCATACGCATCTGGAGTTCGTTCACAGTGGCTGAGAGGCCACTGGCGCTCCCATTCTCTATCTGTCTCCCTCTCTCTCTGTCTCTCAGAAAAAAAAAAAGAAAAAGAAACCAGGTGTGGTGGTGCATGCCTTTAATCCCAGCACTCGGGAGGCAGAGGTAGGAGGATCGTTGTGAGTTCAAGGCCACCCTGAGACTACATAGTGAATTCCAGGTCAGCCTGGGCCAGAGTGAGACCCTACCTCGAAAAACAAAAAAAAAAAAAAAAAAAAAAAAAAGAATTAAGATGTATTAAATCATGTCTTCTCATTTAAGTTTCATGAGGAAACTGAAAGATTAGATAGTCCCCTGGCCCCCAATTTAAAGAAGAGAAAAATAATGATCAGGTGAGTAAAATAATTCGCTCCAGGTCTAACAGGCAGCAGATAAGAGAGCCAGATTTAAATTATAGGTAGTTACTTATGCATGTGTGTGTGTGTATTCATGTGTGGGGGACAATCTCAGGCATTGTTCCTCCAAAATGCTGTCCACCTTTGTAAGACAGTGCTCGCCCATGGCCTTTAGCTAGCCATTTAGACTAGGCAGGCCTGTGAGCCCCAGGAATCCATCTGTCTCTGCCTGTGTAGCACTGAGATTGCAGTGCCTATTGCCATGTATGGCATTTTTATATGGGTCTTGATAATCAGATTTAGGTCCTCTTGCTTACAAGGCAAGCACTTTACGTACTGAGCTGTTTTTCACACCCAAAATATAGGTCATCTTGACTTGCAAAGTAGTGCTTTAACTAAATGTAAGTTTGAAGTTTCTTGAGTCATTATGTAGTCACCTTGGCAATAACTGTTTTTAAAAGATAGGTAACATTTCAAAAATGTTTTCCTTTTAATCTTTTAGTTTTTGTGACAGTAGGAGAAATGTAGATTAACACCTGGCTATGGCTTATCTTTCATGAAACAGGAATTACAGGAGCTGGGAAGACGGCACAGCTGATAAAATGCTGCTGTGCAAGCATGAGGACCTGAATTTTGACTTCCAGAACCCATGACAATGCCAGGCATGGCAGTGCATG
The DNA here is from genome assembly GCA_036365145.1 of Orientallactaga sibirica. Classification (NCBI taxonomy): domain Eukaryota; kingdom Metazoa; phylum Chordata; class Mammalia; order Rodentia; family Dipodidae; genus Orientallactaga; species Orientallactaga sibirica. The sequence continues at coordinate 6,997,917 of JAEOAD010000050.1, forward strand.
CCTGCAGTCTCAATGTTTAGGGGCAGACACCGCTAGAGGTCCTGTGCATGCTGGCTCACTCGACTTCTTGAAGCTCTGGGCTCATTAAGCGACCCTGTCTCAAGGAGTAAGGTGGAGACAATTGAGGAAGACACCTAGTGTCAACTTCTGGCCCCCACATGCACACACCCCATGCCCATACACACACAAAAAGGAAACATAATCTTGTAACAGATGAAGTAAAGAGGAAATATTCATAGCGAAAAAAATTACATACTGACTTAACATTAACCCCCAAATTTTAATATTTATTTATAAAATTTAAATGTTTTCCCCTGCAAGCTTAAAGATAAAATATAACTCACATCAAAATATTTCATTCAGCTAATCATGGCATAATCTTTTACTTGGTATTAACATAGCTATCACAAGTTAAATGCAAAAAATAAAACTGTTGAAACTATCTTGTCTTAAAAGCATTGAGCAATACAAATGTAGTGATTTTTTTGTAAATTAATAAAGTTCTAATTAGACACTCAAATATATGTGCATCAAATACACACACACATTGGTATATATACCAATGTGTGTGTGTGTGTGTGTGTGTGTTAAGGCTGGGTATGGTGGCTCACACCTTTAATCACAGTACTTCAGGAGGCAGAGGTAGGAGGATCACTGTGAGTTCAAGGCCACCCTGAGACTACAGAGTGAATTTCTGTTTCCTTTTCCATACAATATTATTCTTCAGCCATATTGGAGAGTTCGAGTTTCTTTATTTTCTTCCACTTAGCATATCTTCTTCTTTTTTTCTTTTAAAAATATTAATTTATTTGCAAGCATAAGTTAGAAAGAAAGGACAGAGAAACAGAGAGAGACAGAGAAAGAAAAAGGGCACACCATGGCCTCCTGCCACTACAAGGGAACTCCAGTTGCCTGTGTCACCTTGTACGTCTGGCTCTATGTGGGAACTGGGGAATCTAACCTGGGCCGTTAGGCTTTACAAGCAAGTGCCTTAACTGTTGAGCCATTGCTCCAGCTCCCCATTTGACATATATTTCTGGCTAATCCCCTCATTATTAGTCCAGCTTCTCCAGAAAGAAAACCCAGAGGATATACAGAAATAAACGAATAAGAGGAGATTTATTGGGGAAGTTGGCTCCCGTGAGTATTGAGATGATTAAGAATTCTAACAGCAGTGCATTTGCAGTGTGGAGATACAGGGAGGCCAAGTAGGACTTAGTTTGACACTAAAAGCTCAGACCAAAGGAAGTCAGGGATGTGACTTGCTGGCCAAGGACAAAGGTCTGGAAATCTGGGAGTTGCTGGGAATAGTCATCTCCTTTGGAAAAACCCTCAAATATACACCCCAAAATACATTGATTTTTCTTAATTGTGTTAAGTTGTCACCTAAAACTAAATATTACCTCTTCATTCTTTGCATTTTTGTACTGTTTTCTACTCTCTGTGTATAAAACAATCTTGGGTTTTTTTGTCTAATATTTTTAAGAAACTGTGAGCATCTTTGTACAAAAATTAGGTTTGTTTCTTTTCACCAAAACAAAGTTTAACCAATTAAAACATTTTTCCATATCATAAATCATCATTTTTGAGACACATTTAGTTCTAAAGCCAGGTTCTGAAAACATACTTTAGTTTAAAAATAGTTTTAGATACACAGAGAAATTACAAAGCAAGTACAGAGAATTCCTATAAATCCTACACTGTTTCCGCAACATTTTACATTACTGATACAGCACACTTGTCATAATTGTTATGTTATCAACTGAAACCTGTCCTTCATCCAGCTTCTTTTAGCTTTTCTGTGTCATGATCTCCTCTCTAGCATCGCTTCGCAGTTTTTTGTTTAAACATCAATCAATGTTTATTGGGTAATACCAATAGTTACTTGTGGAATCCTGGTTTGGTCAGTCCAGTTCTTTCATAACTGCTTAGTTTAAACAAACAGCAACAATCTATAAATTTCAGGATCATTCTTCAAACAACGGAGTTCTAAAAGTACTGATGATTCGTGTTATAATTTTAAAAATATTCAGTACTCATACTTTATATGTCGTTCCTCTTTTAAATAAGCAAGACAATTTTGATTACCTTTAGAAAATTCATGAAATAGAGCCCTTTCACTGTATCTACAACCTGTGTCTCCTCAGGCGCCTGCCGACTGGGGCAGTTCCTCAGCTTCCTGTGTTTTGACAGCCTTGCTAGTCTTGAGAAATAGTCAAATGTTTCACATGATTGTCTTCTACTGGAATTTTACGTTTTCCTACATGGTGATTGGTTGAGATTCTGGGTCTTTAGGAGAAACACCCAAAAGGCGAAATATCCTTTGTGTCACATCTTATCAAAGGTAAGTTTCAGTGTGATGCACTGTTGTTGGTATTGACCGTGAGAACCTGTTACACTCTTTTGCATTTGCCTGCCATGTCCCTCCTAGGATTGACCTCACATCTAGACAGTGGGGACTTAGTTTCCTGTCCTAAAAGCAGTATCTTCTCCTAAGTAATTTGGAATTCTTTGGCCAGGAAGATAGTGCATTCTCCACCACTTCTTAATTTACTCAAGTATTTGTTCTGTATGTATAGACTTACAGATATTTACCTTATGCTTTGTATGACAGTCCAATACCACTTTACTTTATTACCCAAATTGCTCTAGCCTTGGCTTGGGAGTCGTTTCTGTTGACTACCATGTTGTTGTTGTTTTAACGATCCTGTTGATGGGGTGTTTTTGTTTGTTTGTTTGTTTGCACACTTGGTTGGTCTAATTTGGTGTTGGGCCACATTCTTACTTTCTGGTACTATGAGACACTCTAGACTTCATTTTGAATTTTTTTTTTTTTTTTTGCCTGTGTCCTAAACTCCAGAGTCCTTGTGCTTATTGTTCGAAAATGGTATTAGAGTCCAAGACATGGGTGCCAGATGTTACTCAGTGTTACCAGAATGTTGTTGCTTCTAGACTCTGTTTGTTGACATAGACTTTGTTTGTTGACATACTGGAGAAATATGTATATGCGTCTTAACCCATGCTTAGTCATATATATATATATATGTATCATATATATATATATATATATATGATACGTAGACATCTACATCTCTGTTCATGCCTATGTTTCATTCTTGCTTTGTGCTTTTGTTTATCTGTAAATTCACACTCCAGTAGTCAGGCACCTGGTTCCCACCAACCGCCATCTGCTTGCATATACAATATTTCCTGGATTGTTAATCCATGAACACGGTGCTTCTGTGCAAGTTCTTTTGCCTTCAGTCATACAGATGCTACTCTGCCTTTTCTTTTGTTAGAGTTTTATGTTTTAAATTAAATGTATCTTTGTAATATATAAAAGTTATAGATATGAAAACAAACAATGTGATATTTTAATACATGTATACTCTGTGTCATGTTTTGGTTGGGTTAAGCATATCTATCTCCTTAAACATTCATCATTTCTTTATGGTAAAACCTTTTCAAAATCCTTTCTTGCCTTTTAGAATGTGCTGTACATTACTGTTATCTCTAACCACCCTCCTGTTTATTGCTTCCCCTCACTCTCTTCTCTAAAGTTCTTCTACATTTGTAATACAGATAAGTCCTATTGCCATAGCCTTCATTCTGTTATGTGATAAACTAATTTCTAAATAGTCTTAAAATTTGCATAATAACCACTCTGTGCTATGAAGTAATATAGGTTTAAAAAAAAAAACCAAAATGCCTATACTATAGGATTTCATTGCTACAAAAGTCTCCTGTACTTTGTCTAGTAAATCTTTGCCCCCTTCACTCCCAACACATGTTAACCAATGATGTTTTTACTGTCTAATTGTTTTGTTTTATCCAAGATGCTATATCAATGGAATTGGCAAATGTGTGACCTTCTGAAACTAGCTGTCTTCACTTAGCCATATATTCGTAAGGTTTCCCCGTGTCTTTTCATCTCTCTGTAGCTCATTTGTTTTATAATTAAGCACGATTTCATCATATGGCTGTGCCATCATCTGCTTGTTTGTTATTTCATCAGTTGAAGGACATTGTGTAGTTATCTCGTTCTTTGTTTTAGGAATAAAATTCCTATGAACATTTGTGTGAAGAGTTTTCTGTGAATGTAAATCAGTTGGATAGATATGTAAGAGTATAACTGCTAGATTTATGGTAACATTAACTTTGTGAAAACCATCGTGGTATTCCAGTGTGACTTCACCACTAGATTTACAATGAAAAATTGCACTCTTTTGTCACAATTTAAATGCTATTGCATTCCTAATGACAATTGTCCATTCTTGGCACATAGGAAAGCAGCAGACTTATGTATGATACTTACATCATCAGTCCTTATTTTAAGTTCTAGGTGTTTAGTTTTTCAATTCTTTTATTTTCTTCATTGACAATAATGACATCTGAGATCAACAATGTTGCTTCTTTATTCTAAATCTGTATACTTTTGTTTACCTTTCCTTGCCTTATTGAACTGGTTCTAATTCCCTCCCTCCACCTTTCTTTTCTTTCTTTCTTTCTTTTTTTTTTTTTTTTTTTTTTTTTAGGAGGTAGAGTCTCACTCTGATCCAGCCTGACCTGGAATTCACTATGTAGTCTCAGGGTGGCCTCGAACTCATGGTGATCCTCTTACCTCTGCCTCCCAAGTGCTGGGATTAAAGGCATGTGCCACCATGCCCAGCTTCACCTCCCCCCACTTTTTTGTTTTCTTGTGTGGTTTTTATTCTTAAGCATGTTGATATGCTAGGTTACATAATTCTCAATGCTGAATCAGCTTTTCATATCTGTAGTAAATTCTTCTTGGTAACACTATAAAATTCTCTGATTTGATAACATTTTGTTGAGGACTTTGCTCAAATTATATATATATATATATATATATATATAAAATATAAAATATATAAATATTATAAACACATGTATAAATTTTGTGTGTATGCATGTTCATATGCTTGGGGGCCTACATGTGTGTATGGATGTTACCCTCAGGAACACCATCCACATCTTTTGGAGCCACGGATCCACCTGTCTCCTTTTCCCCAGAGCTTTTCCTCAGAGTTATACGTACATACCACCATGCCCAGTGTTGCAGTCAGGTTCACATTGCTGGCAGAAATCACCTGACTAAGAGCAGCTTGTGGGGGAAAAAAAAAAGAGGTTTATTTTGGCTTACATGCTTGAGGGGGAAGCTCCATGATAGCAGGACAAACGATGGCATGAGCAGAGGGTGGACATCATCCCTTGGCCAACATAAGGTGGACAACAGCAACAGGAGAATGTGCAAGGGGAAGCTGGCTATAATACCCATAAGCCCGCCCCCAACAATACACTGCCTCCAGGTGGCTTTAATTTCCAATTGCCTTCAGCTGGGGAGACTAGCATTCGGAACACTTCAGTTTATGGGGGACACCTGAATCAAACCACCACACCCAGTGTTAAACAAAAATGTTGTGTTGTGTTGTGTTGTGCATGCATGCATGCATGTGTGAGTGCAGTGCACGTGTGCCATAGTGCAGGTGTAGAAACTAGAGGACAACTCTCGGATCAATCTTCACCTTTCCCTGTCTGCGGATTTCACTCTGGTTTTCTGTGCTGCACCAGTCTCGGGCTTCCAGAAAATTCTGCCGTCTCTGTCTCCCATCTCATCTTCAGTTTGCTGAAATTACAGAAGGCAATCAAGGCTTCCAGCTTTGGATATGGGGTCTGGGCATCCAACGTGAGTATTCAGGTTTGAGTGCTGAGTGCCGTGTCACTGAGCCATCTCCCCAGCTCACAGCATTTCTCAGCAGGAGAATGAACTCAGGTCCTCACGCTTACGAGACAAGCCCTGTGCTTACTCACTCGCCGAGCTATCTCTCAGTTCCTTTTTTTTTCTTCCCAGTTTTCAATTTATTTATTTATTTATTTATTTATTTATTTATTTATTTATTGTTCATTTATATTTTTTCTCCTTCTTTTCCCTTTGGACTATTTTCCTCTTCTTTTTTTTTTTTTTTTTTCTTTTTTTCTTTTTCCTCTTGCTCTCTTCTTTCTGTTCTAAGGCATAAACTGTTGGCTGTGATTTTTCTTTGCGTGGATTTAAGGCTGTAAATCTCTACACATTGCTTCACTGACTCCTATACATGTCGAAAGGTTCCAGTTTCATTCACATGTACTTCGAAATGACTTGAGACTTTCTTTGGTGATTTCTTCTTTGTTCTGTGTGGTATTTAGAAGTGTGTGGTCACAACCAGAAAGATTTTGAGATTGTTTTCAGCCATCTTTCTGTTGCTTGCTTCTATGTTCAGTCAGTCAGGGTCTGGGGACGCACTTTCTATGAGTTTTGCGGTTTGAAATGGGTCATGATGTGTCTTCCCACTCAAGACGTGACCTGTCATGATGACCTTTCCACGTGAGCTTCAGAACAACGTATATTCATTCTGCTGTTGGATCAGGACTTCTAGAATGTCAGGGAGCTCATGCTGACTGATAGTGCTGTTGGGTGAGTGCTGGCCCCATTGATTTTCTGCTTGCCTGATCTACCAATTACTATAAAAGGGTGTTGATTCTCCAGCTATTATAGTAGATTTCTCTTTTTTTTTCCTTGTTGTGCTATCAGTTTTCCTCACGTATTTTGTCACTGTGATGCATACACATTGCGGATTGTTATGTCTTCTGGGGGAATTGACCTTTTTCTCATCGGCAATCCCTCACTTTATCATTGCTGACTTTCCTTTTCCTGAAGACCTCTTTGTCTAAAATTGATGTAGCTACTCTCACTTTCGTACACTGTATGTCTTACTGTACCATTGTAGTCATTAAAAACCCATTTGTGTTTTATATTTAGGTTTCTTATAGAGACTATATAATTGGGGCTAGTTTTTTTCTTAATCCATTCATACTCAAAATCACTATTTTATGCACTTAGGTCATGGTTAAAAAGTGTCTATTGGCCTGGCATGGTGGCGTATACCTTTAATCCCCACACTCGGGACTCAGAGGTAGGATTGCCATGAGTTCAAGGCCACCCTGAGACTACATAGTGAATTCCAGGTCAGCCTGGGCTAGGGCGAGACCCTACCTTGAAACCCCCGCCCCCCAAAAAAGTGTCTATTGATAAGTCAAGATTAATACTTTCCATGTATGCAAGTGCATTCTCTTCTTTGGATTTGTTGGTTTTACTTTCTCTATTGACATGCTTTCTCCAATTTTAATTGAACATTTTGTTTTATTCTGTTTCCTCTTCTAACATGTCAAGCTCTACTTCTGTTATAGTGGCTTTGTTGTTGTTTTGTTTGTCTTTATCCTTTCCGGGACTCGGTGTCTCTGTTCTGGTGTACTAACCTATTCTTTCATGTTGTCTGCTTTTTCCATTAATGTCCTTTAACATGTTAATCATACATTATTTTAATTACCTATCTGCTTGACATTTCCAAAATATACATGCTGAGTCTATTTGTGGTCGATCTGTGAGGCCTTTGTTTTTCAGACTGTGCTTTCATTTGCCTTTTAGTATGTTGTAAATGTTTTTTAGTTGAAAGGCAAGCAACATAGATCTAGAAATATATCAGTAACTGAGCTGAGTGGTCCTTCAGCATGAAGCTGTATGCTCACCTGGCTAGTTAGGCTGTGCTTACTATCTGCTGGAGCTCTGGGAGATAGGAGCTACAGCTTTAAATATTTCAAATGAGCCGGGCATGGTGGTGCACTAATCCCAGCACTCAGGAGGCAGAGGTAGGAGGATTGCCTTGAGTTAGAGGCCATCCTGAGACTACAGAGTGAATTCCAGGTCAGCCTGGGCCAAAGTGAGACCCTACCTTGAAAAACAAAAAACAAACAAACAAACAAAAATTTCAAATGTCCTTATCTGGTTTTCTCCCCTGTTGTCTTTAGGGCTCTGAATCTTAGAGCTCTTTTAGCACCAATCCACTAGACTCACATGGAACGTCCCCAGAAATGTCGCTTCTGGAAGTTTCTCAGTTTCAGAAAAGTCTGCACTCTGCTCCTAACAATTTATCAAAATTATCAAGTAAGTAAGCCGGGTGTGGTGGTGCACAACTTTAGTCCCTGCACTTGGGAGGCAGAGGTAGGAGGATTGCTGAGAGTTTGAGGCCACCCTGAGACTTCATAGTGAATTCCAGGTCAGCCTGAAGCTAGAGTGAGACCCTACCTCGAAAAACCAAAAAATAAAAAAATTAAAAAATCAAGTAAGTGATATGAACAGTTATGGTTGTCAGTGTTTCCTATTTCTGGTAAAATAATCATGGCTGGAATTCTCTGTATTTCTCCAGAGTCCAAGCTAACAGTTTGCTAGTTGACATCAATTTTTTGACAATTTTCATGCATGTACATAATGTATTTGTCCCCTCCCTTATCTCCTTCTACTGGACCCCTTTTTTCAAACTAGTCCCTTTTCTATTTTGATATCTTTTTTTTCATCATGCATGAGAGGATTTTGATGTGCCCAATATTAGGCAGGTCACAATAGCCACTGTAAGGTCATGAATGACACAGCAACTTCATGTTGACAAGACAACATTTCAAAGCATTCCTCTTCTTACTTTGGCTCTTATGTTTCTTTTTTTTTTTTTAATTAAGTAGAAATTTTCATGGATACATCACATGTTAGCACCATCATTTCCCTCCTCCCTGTCCCTGTTCCGCTAAGGACCCTCCTCAGTGGGATTGCTGGCGTTCTGCCTAGGTTTGCAGGTTATGAGATGTGAGAGCACCAATCAGTCATTATACAGTGGATGGGGGGCAATGCCTTTTGGCATTCCCTTCTACTCTGTGGCTCTTACATTCTTTCTGCCTCCCTCTTCCGCAAAATTCTCTGAGCCGTGGTGGGTGTGTTTTAAGTCTACTGTAGTGTTGTGCTCTCAGCCGGTTCTGGATTTCTGCTTTGATGCAGTTTGAGTGTCCTCAAGGTCTGTCACCATGATGCTGGTGTCAGTTGACAGGTTCACTATGGAAGCCCTGCTCTTCCTTATCTTACCAATTCCCTGTGGTTTCACCTAGGGCAGGGCTGATGCATGTACAAGGTGTAGATTATCTCCTTGTCTTGGCTGCCTTCTGCAAAAGAGAAACAGATTCTCCAAAGGAGATTGAGGTCCACATAAGTTCAATAGGATAAGCATTATTAATTGAGAGATGTAGGCGGGTGTGAGTTCGCTTAGCATGATCTGTTTCAAGTCTTTCTATTGTCCTACAAATTTCACTGTGTCACGTTTCCTTACTGCTGAGTAGAATTTCATTGTGTAAATGTACCACGTCTTCATTGTCCATTCATCAAACGATGGGCATCTGGGTTGATTCCAGATCTTAGCTATTGTGAATTGAGCAAGCTATACATAGTTGAGCAAATATATCTGCAGCGAAGAGTGGAGCCATTAGGGTAGATGCCCAGTAGAGGAGTAGCTGGATAAGTTGGTAGCTCTATTTTCATTTTTTTTCAGGAATCTCTATAGTGATTTCTATGGTGGTTGTACAAGTTTGCACTCCCACCAGCAGTGAGTGAGGGTTCTTCTTTTTAAATTCAATATTATTTATTTGTGTGTGAGAGAGGAAGGGCAGGGGGAGAAAGACACTATGGGCACACCATGGCCTCTTGCCACTGTAAATGAACTCCAGACACACGTGACTCTTTGTGCATGTGAACAGCACACTGGAGATTCAGGGTCAGAGGAAGGGATGGAGGAGAGGAGGGGGTGTTGGGGTCCCCCCTAGGGCCAGACCAGGAGGGACAGCAGGGTCTCTGCCGAGTTGGGGGTGAGAGGCAGGGAGTCACAACACAGACTCCAGGAGTTGGGTGGAAGCAGGCAGAGGGCAAGCTGCCACAAACTCGTTTATTCAAAGAAGTGTAGGGAGTTTTAAGGGGCTTGGCTGGCCAATCATCATATGGGGTGGTCCCCTTTTTGTGACCAATGACAGCCTGTCTCCAGACAGATCATCTCGTGGCAGGTTTCTCACGAGCAGCCACTACGCAGGACGCCATGTCCACAGAAGCCACTTCGTGGTTTCTTCTGGCATGGGTCTGGCTAGGGCCAGACCTGCATTGTGCCATATAAGGGGGTGAGGAGAGAATTACCACAAAGTAAAGATGTTGTAGATAAGGGGTATGGAAACTATTTTCTCTTTAGCTAATTAAAAATTGTACTAAAAATAGAGTTTGTATAGGAGTACTTTGCAGGGGTGGAGAATCTGTGCCCAGAAGCCATAGGATGTTACAGGGAAATTCCAGTATCAGGGGTGGGATACCTCCCAAGGAGTTGTTGGTCAGGGAGTCCCATTAGACATCTTTTTTTTTTTTTTTTTCTGATGGGCCTGTTTAAGAAAAGCTATTAATTTCATTTTCTAGTTTTTTTCCCTGTATTAAGAATGTAAATCACAACTTCTAAAATTATTACAAGTTAAAACTCTAGTCTGCTTTTTTATCCTTCCAAGACTTTACCAAGGTGTTTTGTGCAAGCAAGCATTTATTAAAACAATTTTGAATTGATAAGCCAATGTGTAATTGGTCTCCATTTTCAAAACTTCAAGGACTGCATAAGCATATAGAATAAGATGTAAAAATCCCATCAGCCGTAGCTTGACCTTTCACTTGCCTATGATTTTTTGATTTTTTGAGGTAGGGTCTCACTCTAGCCCAAGCTGATCTGGAATTCACTCTGTAGTATCAAGGAGGCCTCGAACTCATGGGATCCTCCTACCTCTGCCTACTGAGTGCTGGGATTAAAGGTGTGTGCCACCACACCTGGCTTTTGCTTTTTTATTTTTAAATTTTTAAAAACTATTTTATTTATTTATTTTATGTGAGAGAGAGAGAGAGAGGCAGAGTGAGAGAAAGAGAGAGGGAGAGAATAGGCACACCAGGGCCTCCAGATGCATAAGCCCCCTTATGCATCTGGCTTACGTGGGTCTTGGAGAACTGAATGGGGATCCTTTGGCTTTGCAGGCAAATGTCTTAACCGCTAAGCCATCTCTCCAGCCCCCTTTTTAGAATTTTTTAAAAAGTGGTTCTAAAACATTTCTGTGGTATCATAGAATGTTTACCTCAATCCTTGCTCTTTCATCTGACAAAGACCTACTGTGTGCTTCTCCTAGCTCAGTGCTAGTGGACCAGCAGATAGCAAACACAAATAAATGCATATTTAGAGGAAGTAGAGATGGTGATGAATACCTGGGGATATGTGAAGGTGTGGGTCTAAATCACTAGATACTTCTCTACCTTAAGACATTCACGTGTCCAGTTATTATTGCACGATAGTCTTCTGTTAGTTTGATTCTACATGAGTTCCCATCCCTTCTCTCAGGTCACCTTTCTTTTGTTCCACAAAGCAGAGACAGAGAGAAAGAGAAGTTGCAGGTGTCTTTACACCATGTAAGACCTAGCACAGGACCACATTGTCTCTAATCAGAGGGAAGATGTTAAATTTCATCCCACCAAATAACAAAACCACTCCACCCCAATACCATCCTATGTCGCTACAAACTGGAATAATTTATTTTATATGGAGTAGCTCACAAATTGCTTTGCTGAGAATTTTTATGGCAGAGTGGTTCTTCAAATAAAATTTTTTTACACATAAAACCAATTTTAAGAAGTTTTCTGAAGAGATTAAATAACTCTCACCATACTAGCATGTAGCGTTAAGTGAGAGACAGGCAAAACTGCTCTGCATTTGAAGTAAAATGATTGAACATTGGGGAAGGAATATAAAATAAGCAGAATATGTTTTCTATTATTGTCAAAACTTTGAATAAACTTTGAGTAAAAATATACAAATAATGATGCAAAACTTCTTTCACTTATTTTTGGAGACAAGGTTTCATGTATCTCAGACTGGTTTCAAACTTGTTATGTAGCTGATTAATACGTTGAACTCTTGATCCTTTTGCCTCCACCTCCTATGTGCTGGGATTATAGGAGTAGTTTATGTGGTGCTAAGAGCTCAGGTCAATGGTGCAGTGCATGCTAGGCAAGCATTCTAACAATTCAGCTAACATCTCCAACCTTTAAGATGACCACCTTTTAAAGGCAGCAAACTACATATAGTGCCAAATATTTTGAGGAAAAAAAAACAGGCTAATTACTTGAAAAAATGCTTTGAAGATGTCTATAAATTGTGTCTATAAATTATGTCTATAAATTGTCTCATCTGATGTTCTTCAGGAAACTCCAGGGTGGGTTTTCTTTCTATATATTTTTTTGTTTTAATTTGAGAGAGACAGAGAGAGAGAGAGAGAGAGAAAGAGAGAGAGAGAGAGTGACAGAGAGAGAGGAAGAGACAGAGAGAGAATGGGCGAGCCAGAGCCTTTTCAGGCTCTGTGAACACACTCCAGATGCGTGCACCCCCTTGTGCACATGTGTGACATTGCACCTTGCGTCACTTTAGCATCTGGCTAAACATGGGATGTGCAGATTTGAACAAGCATTATTAGGCTTAGCAGGCAGGAGCCTTAACTGCTAAGCCATCTCTCCAGCTGAGGGTGGGTTTTCTCATATGTCCTCATAAATACTGAAACATTCCATCAGAGGGAGCATGAGTGTTGCCTATGGTGTCCATCATGTGTTCCTTGGCTCCCCACTAAACTGTTTATGTTCCATTTTTCTATTCCACTGACTCATGTAAGGTCATATAGTTTGAGGAAGCTTAGACTACATAAGAAACTAAATACAGTGGCATTTGGGAGATAAATTTTGATCAAACATATAGTCAATAGGAATCATTTCAAAATGAAGTTCCGTTTTTCACTCCTTAGTAGTTTTCCTTTCCCAGACCTCACAGTGTTCCTCTCACCTGGAGTTCCTCTTCTGCCCCTGTCATCCTTGAATCTTTCCTTTCCCTTTACATTTTCACAAACATTCCTATAACTGTGCAAAAATTGAAGAGGACCCAATTATGTCAGTAATTCAATATTAAAGTTAATGGGATTTGTTGAATAGTGGTACATAGTAAGACCTCATGGAAATGGGAGCAGAGAGGCACTTCTCAATTAACGAAGAACATTTATAAGAAGACACCATGGCTGCCACGATGCTTCATGTGGGGTGACAGACTGAATGGTGTTCTGGATGTAAGATCTGGACCAATGTAAAGCTGTATGCTCTCATGTGATGGCATGCAGCATTTAAAAAAAAAAAAAAGGAGGGCTGGAGAGATGGCTTAGCAGTTAAGGTATTTGCCTGCAAAGCCAAAAGGACCTCAGTTGGTTCCCCAGGACCCAGGTAAGCAAGACGCACAAGGTGGCATATGCATCTGGAGTTTGTTTGCAGTGGCTGGAAGCCCTGTTGCACCCATTCTCTTTCTCTGATACATGTCAGAAAAATTGTGAATATACATTTTTCATGTAGAAAATTTAAGCCATCTAATAACCATCAATAAACTTTGAAACTAATTAATGAGTTCAGCAAGGTCACCAAAAGATAAGGTGACTTATATTATATTTCTATATGCTTGAAATTATATGTTGACACTAAACATAGAAATATAATACCATGGACTTGAGAGATGGCCAGCAGTTAAAGGCATTTGTTTGCAAAAAAAAAAAAAAAAAAAAAAAAAAAAAAAAAAAAAACCAGCTTGAAATCTATTCCCCAGGACCCATATAAAACCAGATGTGTGAAGTGGCACGTGCATCTGGAGTTCATTTGCAGTGGTGGAGGTTCCTGGCATGCCCATGATCACTCTCTTTCAAATAAATAAGTAAAATAAATAAGTAGAAGAATTTCAGAAATTTGTTAAGGATATAAGGTAAAACAACGTGTCTTTAGACTTGGCACCAAAGCACAGTCAAAGAAAACACAGAGGAGGGCATGTAGCTGGCTTGGTAGTGTTTGTCCAGGGTGAACTAGACCTTGGGTTGGGTCCTCAGCAGCACATAAACTGGGCATGATGGTGTATACCTATAATCCCAGAAGAGGTCAAGGTTGCCATTGGCTACACACTGACTTGAGGCCATGCTGAGATACTCAGGAGTCTGTCTCAGAATCAAAGCTGGGGTTGGGGAGAAGGCTGAGTGGTGAGTGCGTTTGCTGCTGAAGCATCAAGACTAGCATTCAGATCCTTCACACTCACATAGATACTAGATGGGCGTGGCAGCCCACCTGCAATCCCAGCACTTGAGAGACTGGGGGCAGTGGTTGGCCATACGAGTAGAATCAGGAAGTTCTGGGGTCAAGTGAGAAGTCTCCCCTCACAGAATAAAGTTCAGCTCAATTGAGGAAGACCCCCGATGTCAACCTCTGGTCTTCAAATGCAGAAACATATGTGTACCCACACACACAAGCATATGGATACACACCATACACATGTACACACACAAAAAAATTAGTTGTGCTTCATCAAACATTAAAGCTTTTTTTTTTTTTTTTTTTTTCGAGGTAGGGTCTCACTCTGGCTCAAGATGACCTGGAATTCACCACTATGTATTCTCAGGGTGGCCTCGAACTCTCGGCGATCCTCCTACCTCTGCCTCCCGAGTGCTGGGATTAAAGGCGTGCACCACCACGCCCGGCAACATTAAAGCTTTTGAACTACAATGCATCTTACTAAGTAGATAAAGACTACAAAATGGGAGAAAATCTTTCAGAAACCACGCATTGGGAAGTGCTAGCCACCACTCAAAATTCTACAATCTAAAAGTTAAATAACACACTGGGAAGGTAAGGAAGAGGCACAAGAAGACATTTGACTAAAGACAATTTTTATAAGGCAAATTAGAACATGAAAAGTTTTGAAACCTCATTAACCATTATGAAAATGCAAATTCGACCACAGTGAGACATCACTGCACACCTGTCAGAATGGCTAAAGCAAGATGCGGTGACAAGACCAAATGCGAGCGAGGATTTGGAAAGCCTGCATCACTCAGTCATTACCAGTCAAAGTGCAAAATGGCTCTCAATTTTGACGTTTCTTAAAAGACTAAACATGCAATTACCATATAACCCAGCAACTGCATAGCTAAGCATTTATTCCAGAGAAATGAAAATATGTTTGCATAAAAACCTTTACAGTAATGTTTATTATAACTTCATTCATAATATCCCAAGCTGGAAGCAACCCAGATGATAAGTATTAAACCAACTGCAGTGTTCATACTATAGAATACTGTTTGGCAATGGAATGGAACGGAACTATCCCATTACTGTAACTCCTTCGTTGCCAATATCCTGGTTGTGATATTTTACCGCAGTTTCATAGAAACATTGAGGAAAAGCTGCAAAGATCACACTGAATCTCTACTATTGGCTGCAACTGCTTTTGAATTACAGCTATTGCAAACTAAATAAAAGATTTCATAAAATATTATGAAATGAGATGAGAGATGTGGCCTAACTTCACTCTTCTTTAGGTGGATAGCCAATTGTGCCAGCACCATTTGTAGGAGAGGCTGTTCTCTGCACTCTATGCTTTTTTTGTGCTATTATTGACTATTAGGTGAACATAGTGCAGGGCTTTTTCTGGGCCTTCTGTTTTATTCCACTGGTCCACGTGTCTGGTTTTACGGCAGCACCATGCTTTTTTTCTTAATCACTTTAGCTCTCTAGTATAACTAACTGGAGGTCTGGTGTGATACCTTCAGCACTGTTCTTTCTGCTTAGGATTGCTTTCCTAGGTGTGGGCTTTTTTTGTGTTTCTGTATGGATTTGGAATTTTTTCTTTCTAGTTCTGTGAAGAATATCATTGAATTTTGATAGGAATTACATTGACTGTTTTGGAAATACAGGCTTCTTCATAATATTGTTTTTGCCCACCAAGAAGCATGGAGAAAAACATATCCTCTTTTTGTTTCTTTTTCAGTGTCTTAAAGTTTTCATTGTAGAGGTCTTCCACATAGTTGGTTTTATTTCTCACCAAGTAAATACTTTATTATTTTTTTTTGAGCTACTGTGAATGGGATATTTTCCCCTACTTTCTTTCTCAGCATGTTCATTATTGGTATCCGTAAAAGCTACTGACTTTTTGTCTATTGATTTTGTATCCTGCAGCTTTGCTGAAAGTGTTTATTAAAATGTAAGAGCTTTCGGGTCGAATTTGGACACTTTATTAATTATAGAATCATGTCATTTATGAATGGGGATAATTTTGCTTCTTCCTTTTCTATTTTTATCCCTTTTAAACCTTTCTTTCATCTTATTGGTCTGGCCAAGACTTCAAACACAATATTGAATAAGAGTGAAAAAAACGGGCATCCTTATCTCATTCTGCTTTTTCTCAAGGATTTTTTTTCCAATTTTTCCCATTTTACTATAATATGAGGTATAGGTTTGTCATATACAGCTTTTATTGTTTTCAGATAAGTTCAAAGGCCTTAATTTATAATTGTAAATGCTGCAACTGCTAGAAAAAAATATTGAGAATATACTTCAAGTCATAGGTATATCCAAGAAATTTCTGAACAAGACTTTGATAGCACAGAAAATCATTCCAAGGGTCAACAAATGGGACTATGTGAAATTTAAAATAAAGATTTTCTACAACAAAGGAAACTCTCAGAAGAGTAATCAGACAACCTGCAGAATATGAGAAAATCTTTTGCCAATCATACCTGAGACAGGGGGCTGATATCTAGAATATATAAAGATCTGCAAATTAAAAAAAAACTTTCTAAGCAGGGTGTGGTGGTGCACGCCTTTAATCTCAACATTGGGGAGGTAGATGTAAGAAGATCACCATGAGTTTGAGGCCACCCTGAGACGACAGAATGAATTCCAGGTCAACCTGGGCTACAGTGAGACCCTACCTTAAATAAATAAAAAACAAAACAACAACAAAGAAACCTTCTACTCAGAAAATGGGCTAATGAAGTAAATAGAAAATGCTCAAAAGAAGAAACATGAATGACCAAAAAAAATGTTATGAGAATTTTCATATCTTAACATTCTGTAATTTGATGATAAACTCTCTCCCATTACCATTTTTTGCTCTCCCATAACCCCTGTTTCATTGAACATCTTCTTTTCAGCTAGTCCCTCTTTTCTATTTCAACATCTTTCTTTCCCATCTTCATCATCCCTGCTGAAATATGGATTGGCTCTGTAGTGTGCAGGTCTCATGGAGGTAACGGCCAACGACAGCCGCTAGGAGGTCATGTTTACAATGGTCACTTCATGTTTGAAGGATCGTGTCCCAACTTATTCCTCCCCTTCCTCTTGTCGCCTCTCCCACAATGTTCCCTAAGGCTTGGAGAGCATGACACAAATGTCCAGTTAAGTTCTGAGCACTCCGTAGTCACTTACTCTCAATACCTTGGCGAGCTTCTCTTGCCAACGGCAAGAGTAACACTGATCTATGGACATACACGGAACGGACGTTGTTGGGGCAAGTTACTGGGCCCATCATATCCGTTTAGCCACACAACACAGTAGCTTCATGATCTTCTCAACCATGGGCTTTGGACTATGTTGTCAGCACTAGCTTGGATTTTCTTCTAGTGAGTGGGGCTCAGATCTACTCAGAGAGCAGCTGGTCACCCCCATAACAACCTTCTCAGCAGTAGGTACATCTTGCCCACCTGGCCAAGTGAATAACAAGTAAGACACTGAATATTCAAGATGGAACTGAACTGGAAGCCTCTTCCCTGCTAGCAAGCTGACAAAGGGCAGAAAAGGGATCTGTAGGCTTCTGGGAGACAACACTCATCCAGAGTCTTACCCAACCATGCATTGACTCTGCGTGTTATACAATTGACCAAATGGGCAAGTTGTACCTGCTGGTGTAATGATCTCAAGGTTGTTATGGGGTAACCAGCTTCCTCTGATTAGGTCTGAGCTCCATGCCTTGGGAAGGATATAGACAAGGGAAACAACAAAACCTTCATTGGACAATCTTATAATAAAACCTAATTCTTTGTATGCTGATAAAATTTTAAAATAAAAAGGGAACTTTTTTTTTCACTATGGGTACTATGTTAGCTCTCTTTAAATGACTACAAAGTGGTGTCAAGGATAAATGGTTTAATTATGTGGTTGCTTCATACCATATGTTCTAGATTTACATTCACAACTCCAATATATGCTTCTCGAGGAGCCTCACGAAGTCTCAGGTAACAGCTGAGCTCTTGGACTGCGTCCTCTGTGGGTCTCATTGAGATCATTTGATTGGACTGCGTCTGCTGTGGATCTCATTGAGATCATTTGATTGGACTGTGAGATCATTTGATTGGGTCTCAGCATTGAGATCATTGGATATGAGGTTTCAACTGCGCTGCTGTGGGTCTCATTGAGATCATTTCTTGGCGCCCTGGGGTGACAACTGAGATGATTGGAACTGGGTCTCATTGCAGATTTGCTCTCCTTCCATTGAGATGATTTATCTTCTTCAAAGCCCTGAAGCATTTGACTCCTCATAAAATGTCTTTTGCTTGCCTTCCGGGAAAGTACTATTTTGACTCCTCTATTTGTTTTATCTAGTTTATGACTCACTTTCAAATACTTCCATCTTCTCAAATTATAAATATAAACATTATTTAAATTATGTTATGTGGCTTATTTCTTTTTCTTCCCTGTGATTTTATTAACTATCTCAAACATAATACTGACTTTATTTTTTATTTTATTTTATTTTATTTTATTTTTAGGGTAGGGTCTCACTCTAGCTCAGGCTTACCTGGAATTCACTCTGTAGTCTCAGGATGGCCTTGAACTCATGGTGATCCTCCTACCTCTGCCTCCCGAGTGCTGGGCTTAAAGGTGTGGACCACCACACCCAGCTTAATCCTGACTTTTTAAAAATCAGAAGATCTTTGGGGATAGCATCATAACTTTTTTTTCTAGGCCATACCTTAGTTCCCAAGCTTTTAGTTCTAGCTGTTTGATGAACAATGCCATCTTAAATCCCCTGCAAAACTTCTAATCAATATTCTCCAGGCAGAACACATCTTTTCTTTTTTCTTGAATTACTGAGGATTCACATTAGTAGTTGATGCCACAGCATCTAGAATCACTTAGAAGATGAATATCTGGGGATTTCCATGATGGAGATTCTAGAGTAAGTTAACTGAGGTAAGAAGATCCACCCTCACCATGGTTAGCACCTTTCCACAGACTGGAGTGATGGAATGAATGAGCAGGAGAGAATATGCTGAATGCCAGCACTCACTGCTCCTTGCTTCCTGACTATAGACTAAGTGAGACCCACTGCTTCATACTCCCACCACTACGCTTTCCCTACCACAGTGGATCACATACTCTTTTATAAAAATATATTTTACTTATTTATTTATTTGAGAAAGGGGGTAGAGAGAGAGAGAGAGAGAGAGAGAGAATGAGCAAGTTAGGGCCTTCAGTCACTGCAAACGAACTCCAGACACATGTGCCCCCTTGTGCATCTTGCTTACATGGGTCCTGGGGAATTGAACCAGGATCCTTTGGCTTTGCAGACAAATGCCTTAACTTCTAAGCCATCTCTCCAGCCCTGGATTGCATACTCTTGAGCATAAACTGAAATTAACTCTAACTCCCTTAAGTTGCTTTGTTTTATTTTTCTTTAAGCATTTATTGACAATTTCCATAAATGTAAATAATATACCATAATCATAATCCTCTCCCTTTACCTGCTCTTTTCCCTATCTCATAACTCCACTCTTCCATCATATCCCCTCCCTCTCCATTAGTCTCTCTTTTAATTTGATGTCGTCAACTTTTTCTCCTATTATGAGAGTCTTGTTAAGGTACTGCTAGGCACTGCGAGGTCATGGATATCAAGGCCAATTTCTGTCTGGACAGTTGCATTGTAAGTAGTGGTTCCCTTCTTTTGGCTCTTAGATTCTTTCCAGAACTTTTGAAGTTACACTGAATGCATTTTGCATTATGTGATGGCCATGCCATGGGTACTTAGGAACAAGAGGTGGAAAAAAGTTATGACTTAATTAAAATGATATGCTAGTGTGTCTAGTTGATAAGGGGTGATGGTTAATAGTGATTATCAATTTAATAGGATCCAGAAACACAAATCGCTGGACATTTCCGCAAGAGGGTTTCTAGATTAGCTTAACTGAAGTGAGAAGCCTAAGTCTAACTGTGAGTAGCACCATTCCATTGGGTTGGGGCCCCACACTGAGTCTAATGTAGAAAGGGAGCTGGGTACCAATAATCATTGCTCACTGTTTTCTGACTGTGGAATGAATGTGACCAGCTGCCTCAAGCCCCTACTGCCGTGTCTTCCCCATCATGATGAACTGTGTCCCCGGGAGCTATAAGCTGCAATAACCCCTTCCTGTCTATTTTGTCACAGCAACAAGGAAAGCAACAAACGCTGGGACCCAGTTACCTGTGTATCTTCCTTGGTTTTTACTCCCTATGTCTTCCAATGACTCCTCAGCATCCATGGCTCATCTTCTGTTTGTTGTCTTGACAATGACCAGGAACGCTTTCAAAATTTCCCTTAGGAGCATGATAATATCCTTTCTGTACTGGAAAGGATCCCGGGCCCCTAGCTCTGGGCTTCATCTCTGATGTCTATGCAGATCATAAACTGTGTTTTTTTGATATCCCTAATGCCCCACCTTGCATTGTGTTGGCCTGTTTAGTCTCGTCATTACCACAGCATCTCTCTACAGCATCTACCTATACAAAGGCAGGGGCTGATAGCCCCTCACAGAGATCTTTTTACTTTGTGATCCTGAAGAACACACTTAGGCATTCTAACACAATCATGTGGGAAAACTTTTGATCAAGAGGGAATAGGGGATTGAAAGTTTCAAGATGAATTCCGTCAATTTGACATATTGGGTAGACATTTCTGAGGCCTGTTCTTTGTGGACCCCAGGAGTTCTCAACAGGATTAGACTGAACTCCAGTTGCCCACAGCCGTGATGCACTCAATCAAACTTCCTTGAATTGCCATTTTCATTTCCTGGTTTCATTGTTCTCATTATCCAGCTCTGCTCTTTAAGATATTTCCAAAAATAGACAACATGGTTCTAGTCCTTGTTTTAGGCTTTGGTTTCTTTTTTTATTCTTAGGGGGTCAAGGCTAATAATTACCATCTGAATTTGGATGAGCTAATATTCCTGGATGTTGGAGAGATGGGCAACAATATGCTCATACAAATTATACCGCAGTATTATAGATTGAACCATGTCCTCATCTCACCTCAAGTTCACATATGCAGGACCTCAGAATGGGACCTTCTGTGGAAATAGGATCACTGAAGTTGCACTTGGTTCAGGTGAAGTTGCAACGAAGTAGCAGGCCCCGAATATGATTGTTGTACCTGTAAAAGCTTGAGCTTAGACACACAGGGTTTACACCGTATAAGGATGAAGGAGGAGCTTGGAGTGATGTTTCTATGGACTGAGGAAAGCCAAAGACTATCAAGAACGCAGCAGAATCTAGACATGAGGCATGGAGTAGGCTTCTGTCTCTTAGGAACCAGCCTGCTGACGTGTTGATTTTCAACTTACCACCACCAGAACTTTGTGAAAGCTTCTTTGGAGGTTTGAGCAGGGGAGCACAGCTACCCATATATCCCTGAATGAAGACCAGTCCTACTCTATTCAGGGAAGGGAGGGATACACACAGGCGGTGAGGGAGGCAGAGGACACTTGCCTAGCCAGCCAGACCAGCGGAGTCAACCTTGGCAAACAATGGGGTGACAAGGAAGCCAAAGAGGGAGAACTTCCTAAGGTGAAGGGGGAAGTGGAAACAGCTCAGTGCTTCAAGTTTTGGTTCACCTGTTTCATTTATTTAAAGAGGAACGTGAGAGACGAAAGTGCAAATTGGAATTTTTGTGTGATGGGGTGAGAAACATGGTCCCTATTAACTTAGTTAGAAAGAGAAAAGTTATGTGAAAAGGCCCTAACTCATCGTTTGTATGTAACTAATGAAGCTACAGTTGAAAAAGCATGCCTGCTCCCTAAAGCCTTAGGAGCATGGAGAGGAACCAATTAGGCAAATTGAGTGAAATTCAGATAAGGAATTTATGAGAATAGAAGAGTGGCTGGAGAAAAGATGAAAGAAGAGAAATGTACTTAGCTAGACTAAGTGATGATTAAGTGGAATTTGATGAGAAGGAACACACATTTTTAAGAAGGGGAAGCATCAAAGCAAAATAAAACAATGAGAGCAAAAGATGCATGCATTATATGAATTTTATTTTAATAAAAGCCAGAAAATACACTGGTAGTATGGGCCTGGGAGAGACCTTTTGAACAAGACAACAAACAAATACAGAAATCACAAGAGTAACATGAATGAATTTGTTAACAAAATTATTTTAAAAGTTGGAATGAAGGTTAAATATACATTACAAAATTAAAAAGGAAATAAAAATATGGAAAAGTACATGTGTGACTGATAAACAGTTAATATGTAAGATTTATGAAGTGATCCTATTAACAAAATTATTATATTTAACTTTAAAATAAGAAAATAGCATGAAAAGAAAATGTATTAAAATAGACCTAAATTTCCAACAAATAGTTGAAAAGATTCTCTAAGTTACTAATTATCAAAACATATAAATTAAACCTGTATTTTTCAGATTGTATGTCAGTGAAGGTACAAGAAATTACTACTCATATACTGATGAAAAGATTAAAATATGTATAGTTTCTTTTAATCCAGTTTCAAAATTACTTTTACAAATGTAAATGTGCCTAAGTATTAATTTAGCCAGTCAATTTGTAGAAATTTTTTTCTACAGAAACTCTCACAAATTCAAAGAGAAATAAGTAACATGATATTTTATTGTAGAATTGTTTGGGTTGCAGATATATGGAAAGAATCTAAATGCCACTTTCAGTAAAGAAATCGTTAAATAAATGACAAATGATGATGGTCATAGAATGGAGTGCTCTGCAGGCATTATAACAATGAGGTAGATTTTTATGAAATTGCTGGGATCTAGGAAGATACACGTTTTATCTACGTGTAAGAAGTGGAGGCCAAGATGTTCCTAGTACGAAAAATAGGACTATATTCATTAGAAAAGAACCTTAATAATAACAAGGTAGATAAGATAATCAATGGTTTTTTATTTTCATTTTGAACATACCTGTACCTTTTGAAATGCTTTCCATGTGAGTGTGTTTTTTAAACATTATTTTGGTGTTTTTACAAAAGGATAAAATGAAACCTAGTTGAGGGAAAAAAAAAAACTATAGGAGCTGTTGAGAGTGTACAGAAACATCCCCTAATGGTGTGGGATGTGTCAAAGTTCTTGCAGCTAGTATTTTCTCTTTAGAGATCAGTAAACTCATCATGATGGTCTATCCTGATAAATTCAGTTCAATATATATACTTGCATATTATGGATTTAAGCTCTGAATTTCTGTTGACACTTTTGTGAAACAAAGGAAATTTTCACTAGGCACAAGCTTGTGTTAGATGCTGAAAAGCTGGTCTGAGGGAGGCAAAACAGTTAGTAATGAGCAAGACCCACAGAAGAAGGAGCATCTTCATTTCAGTCCAGCTCATTCTTTTCCCTTGATCCTAATTTCACAAAGTGAAGTCAGATGAAATAACATCTCACTTCATTTTTTTACAGTCTAGTAATAGAGAAGACAAGCATTTTTAGAGCCTTTTTCTTCAAAAATATATGTCTTAATCTCTTGGGGAAAGGGTCATATTATATATGGATGAATCATGACTAGTGGGTCCAGTTCTCACCCTACTTCCCCTGACTTCTGGTTCTCATGAGAGGCCCTTTCCAAGAGCTGGACCGTCATAGCACCTCATATTCCTGGTCTACGTCAGTCACTTCTGAGTTGGGATTATCATAATCTCATATCATAATCTCATACAGAGATAATCTCATATCACAATCCCATCATAATCTCATACAGAAATAATCCCATATCATAATCTCATATCAATTCTCATACAGAAGTGGACTGTGATGGGCGGAGTGATGTGAAAGTGATTTCTTAGGAAATATTCCCAAGAAAACTGTAGAGGAAAGTTGAGGAGGAGGGAGCTGACACAGAGAAAGACAGAAACCATGCAAAGATGCAGTGTCTGGAAGGAAAAGAGCTATGACAGGGTCCCCAAAAGCCCACCATGGCTCATGGCTCACTGAGACCCGGCAGAAATGTTTACTGGTGGATATGTTTTATTATAGTGGAGGGATTCCAAGCAAAAAGAGAAAATGTACATAAGGCAAAGTCAAAAGAATACAAGGTTTGTGCTTTCAAGACTCATCTCCCAGAGTTCCACAGGATGCTTTTAATTCCTGAAGTTAAAGGAATTGTGACAATTTTTGAAACATTGCCAAACCATGAGAGTTCATTAGCTAGCGTCTCGAGGGCTGCAGGATTTTATTGGAACTATCCACACAGGCACCGTCTGCCTAGTACACACCAAAATTCCAAGCTCCTGAAGGAACAGCAGGTGTTTAGCACCGACCATATTATCTGTCCAAATGGATTAGGTAGAGTGGTTTTTATCAGACAGTGATGGACGTTCCCCTGGTGTTCATGTCCCCAAACACTAGCCTAACGCCAGCAGTGAGCAGGGCCTTCTGGAAGCCAACACCTTTCTTTTGCTATGTCCACTCTTTTCTGTACAACTACTTTGGCTCAATTCCACAGGAAAGCCCTGAATATTGTGGAAGCTATAATTCACTTTTTTGGCCAAGACAGCTAGAATAGATTTCCACAAGTGTCAGTCATTGTTTAAAGGACATCGGCCAGGGAACAGATTTCTAGGCACTTTCAGAGATCTGTGTGAGCAGCCAAGTTGGTTCCAGCTGCCTGAGGCTACGACCTCCAACAGAGATGCAGGCGCTGACTACAGGGGACTTCAGCTCCCTGGAGACTCAAGCTTGAGTCATGGACTTGGCCTGAGGGAATACAGGTGAAGGTTGACAGCTTCTACAGGTGCCTGTCCTGGGATTTTACACACTGAGCCAAGGTTAGAGAAACTACCCTTCTGAGATGGTCAAGCAGAATACCAGCTTCCAGCTGCCTATAGCCACAGTCTCTACCATGTATAGAAGACCTTGTTGCCAAGACTAAAAATGAAATTAGAGAAAAGTCAAGAGACTGTGCTTCAGGTCCTGTTTGCAGCCACCCCTAACATTGACTCCACCACTTTGCCTTTCTTTCAGTCATTGAAATCAACCTTCCCCTGCCCCTTCAGGGCTTCTTTCTGCTGGTTTAGCTTAGCTTTGTGACTTGTACCCATTCCAAAAGGCTTTGATTCTCTATTTCATGGACCATTTATGTTTTCTAATGAATCTGGTATGTCATGAGTACCTGGTTCAAAGATGGTGGAAAGTAAATTTTAAAAATTTCCTTTTGAAGATAGACATAGAAATTAGTATATATTAATAAATTTGGTGCATCGAAGTTATTTCCTAATGCAGACTTTGACAAGCTACGACCAAATCCACCATTCTATCCCTTTCCGTATTCTCCCCTCCAAGTCGTATTTGGAAGATCTATTTACATTTTTAAATGTCTGGAAAAAATGAGCATATTTTATGGTACATAGGAATCATAGGACATTCAAGATTCAGTATTCATAAGTAAGGATTTTAATTTCATGAATAAAATATATGTGGAAATTTATATTCTTTCTTATTATCTCCATACAAACACAATACCCCTGATTTTTCCTCTTGGCCAATGAAGCCTGAAATATTTATAATTGTGACCTTTTCAAAAAGTATTTGCTAATCTCCATCTTCAAAAACAATGAGAATACAAAACTAACCTTTTTGAGGGAAGGCCTGTGTTCTATTATTATTATTAACAACATCAAAATAGTTCTTAAAAAGATTCTCTAAATAGAAAAGTATAGGATGTTGAACTGGCAAAACAAGACATGTAGTAAGGGGGGGGGGGCTTAATGAGCCACTGCCAATCACTAAATGGACTTTCACAGTGAAGGTTTGAAATCAATTAATGTAATTATCTGCTTGCCCATCAGAGAACAGTCTGTGATTAACCTCCTTCTTGTGAAGTGTAGAGACGCTGTCCATTGAGAACATATATAAGATATGTAAATATAAGATTCTGACAGCCTAAAAGGCAAAGATCCTCTAATTAATGACTATTTTATAAGCATCTCTGAGCTTCTGAGTCACTCAGGCCCCAGTGTGTGTAGGCTTTACCCTGATAAACACATGACTCTTTGGTCAGTTGTTGCAGAGAATGGGCTATGTAAGCAAGGAGGAATAGAAAGATGAGATAAAAGTAGTGATCTTGGACTCTGACAAACTTCAGAAGAGGAAGAGCCTGTATGTGACACTCCACTGGGATGTGTGAAGCTGAGAGCTGTATGTAAGAGTGAGACAAAGGGGAAAAATAGGTACCTTTAAGATATGGAAAAGGGCCCCGAAATATGTGTAAATGATACCAAGGAAATTTGTCTCATTTCACAATTTTATCTGAGGACCATGAGGGACTATTCATGATCTACAACAAGGAGGAACTCTCCCTGGTGCAGTAGAAACGTCATTCAGAAATATGAACATAGAGAACTTCTTCAGTCTTAGATTCAAATGTCAAATTTGAGGATCCTGTGTAGCTCCCTCAGTGCACACACGTGTGTGCGTATGCGCGCACACACATATACACACACACACTTGGATACAATAGCCAGAAAAATAGACGCACTTGCTCTGTGGTGGCATCAATCCGCATGCCATCATTTACCTATATGGCTCTCCAGTCACCAGCACGTCATCACACTTAGCATTAGCTTGCACTCAGTCTTCAATGCACGCTTATTACTATATGCATTCCCACTACGGTTGACCTGTCAAACAAGCACACTGAAATTGGGCTTAGCATTGTAAAGACACATGCACTGCAGACATTATTGCACACTTATTAAGGGGCAGGTCCGGTGCTACCTAGTTCATATGCAATGCTTCATGGATTCTTCCAATCATTCTATGTGTTAGGCATTCTGTTTTTCCCATTTGAGGAAACAGTAGCCCCTTGAGGTTAAGGAATTTCCCCCAAAGCACCTCAAGGTGTGTATCAGAACAAGGGAAGTAACCCTGACTTCCCCCAGGCTCAGTTCTCAATCACCTGGATTTATATATATATATATAAACTGGGCGTGGTGGCTCATGCCTTTAATCCCAGCACTCTAGAGGCAGAGGTAGGAGGATCGCAGTGAGTTCAAGGTCACCCTGAGACTACACAATGAATTCCAGGTCAGCCTGGGCTACAGTGAGACCCTACCTCAAAAAACCAAAAACCAAACCAAAACAAAACAAAACAACTCCTTATAAAATCATAGATTATTCCCAGGTGATAATTATCACACCACTGTCTGCTTTCGAAGGTAAGCAATACATACCTTCACTAGGCAAATGTTCCACCTGGAAGGAAAGAGAGAAAAGTCTAGATGTGGGCCTGACGTAAACGCTGGTGAAGTAGCACCTTCACAGCCCAGTCTTTCTTGACCAGCAGTGACGAGCCACATGGAGCAGTCGTCATGGAAACCAAGATTAGACTAATGCCATTTGTGAAAGTCCCAGAAAGGGCTGCACTCAATGCGTCAAAGTTTAGAGAATCCCTTTGAGCGGTCTGAGGTTTTAGTACATTGGCTTTGGGTGGTGGTGCTTGCTGGAGATGTACAGGGAACACATCAGTCATTGTGCTCCAAAGAAACCAAACCAAAAGGCAATAGGTAGATAAGTATATAGATGGGTAGGTATATACTATGAGATATTTTCTTTTTTTAAAAAAAGAAAATTTAAATTTATTTTATTTTTATGTGAAGGGGACAGAAAGAGAGACACAGAGAGAATGGGCACGCCACGACCTCTGGCCACTGCAAACAAACTCCAGACACATGCTTTACCTTGTGCATCTGGCTTATGTGGGTCCTGGGGAATCAAACCTGGGCCCTTTGTCTTCACAGGAACCGCCTTAACCGCTAAGCCATCTCTCCAGCCCCTATGAGATATTTTCAAGGGTGGCTATGGAGGCTGAAAAGCATCATGATCTTCTGGCTGCAAACTGGGAAAACCTAAAATTGTGTGGCAGAGTTCCAGTCCCAAGCCAAGGCCCAGAGCCAGGGGAGCCAGCAGTGCGCATCCTAAATGCCGAGAACAAGGACAGGAGAAGATGAATGGTGAAGTCCTAAGAGGGAACAAATCCACCTTCCTCTGTGTTACATTCCATTCAGACCCCAACACATTGGACGGTATCTCGGAACTCTGGCGAGATGTTTTATTTAGCCTACCAATTTCAAGTACCAATCTTTTTTTTTTTTTTTTTCAGAACACCTTCACAAACACATCCCACAACACTGTCACACCAGCTATCTGGTGAACCGTAGCTTTGCCATGGCAACATATACAATGAACCATCACGGTGTAGCGAATGTAAGGAGAGAGGAGAAACGCGGTTACGCTTTGAGCACGTAGTAAGGTGATTTTGAGACGTTAATCACTAGTTATCCAAATGAATATGCGACAGTTTGGATGTTTGAATTTTAATTGTGGAGTCTGACGGAGCATCTGGAATTGGTGATGAGGTAGTACGGTGGTGTGAATGTAAAACACCCCGCATGGGCTCATCTGTTTGAACACTTGGTCTTTAGAGTTGTGCTGCTATTTGAGAACATTGTGAAACTTTCAGGAGGTGGAGCCTGACTCTGTGTGTGTCACTGGGGTGAGCCTTGGGTCACAGCCCAAGCCTATTTTCTGTTCTCTCTCTTTCTCTCTGTCTCTCTCTCTCTGCTTCCTGTGGCAATGTGGTGCCAGCTGTCCACTCTGGCATGCCATGGTTTTACAAAACCATAATGGACTCTACCCTCTTGATCTATATGTTGAATAAAACCTTTTCCTTCCGTAAGCTGCTTCTACTCGGGAATTTGTTCACAACATTGAGAGTTGGTATGAAGAAGTGGTACCACTGCTGTGATAAACTTAACCATTCTTGGGGTTTTTTGGAACTAATTTGAAAGAGGAATGTGAAAGACTTTGGGACTTTGAACTAAAGGAGATTTATCATGTGCTAAGGAGAATTCAATGGACCACTCTAGTGGGAGATTGAAAGACCAGAAGGCCGAGACAACTGTGGGCAGTGGAGGACAGGCTAATGATAATGTTTCAGAGGGGAACAAGGACTACCTTGGGAACGGGACTAGATGCAGTTAATGTGATAGTCTGACAAAGAAATGGCTGTGTTCTGATCATCTCCTAATACCGTGAATGAAATGGAATTTAAAAGTACTCAACTGGGTTGGAGAGAGGGCTCAACAGCATACACATAAAGCCAGATGCACAAAGTGGCACATGCATCTGGAGTTCATTTGCAGTGGTTAGAGGTCTGGATACACCCATTTTCTCTGTTTGTCTCTCTTTCCCCTGTCTCTCTCTGCTTGTAAATAAATAAATAAATAAATAAATAAATAAATAAATAAATAAATAAATACATAAATGTAATAGACTGATGTGTTTGGCAGAGGAAATTTTAAGGTCAGGTCTACAATGAAGAGATCAAAATGTAGAGTAAAAACAAACAAACAACAACAAAAAAGAATAATGTAACGTTTGGCTCAGAATGAAATGTAAGCCACTTGAAAGTCCCAGTCCTGGAGATTTCAGCCACTTTGGCTATAATTCTTTTTTTTTTTTAATGTTTTTTTTAATTTAGTTATTTATTTGATGAGAGAGAGAGAATGGGCCTCCAGCCACTGCAGATGAACTCCAGATGTATGCACCCCCTTGTGCATCTGGCTAACGTGGGTCCTGGGGAATCGAACCTGGGTCCTTCGGCTTTGCAGGCAAATGCCTTAACTGCTAAGCCATCCCTCCAGCCCCTGGCTATAATTCTTAAAGAGAATTAAAGGGGTATCTGCTGCTCTGCACTGGGGCGATGAGAGGATGTCCTGAGGGAAAGACTCATTCAAGGCTCAAGGTAGGAAAGAGTTCCCTCTTCTCCAAACAGAGGCCGTTCCAACTGTGGGCCAAGGCTAGACTTCCTCTCAAGCTGGCAGCCAAGCTTGTGGCACCATCCATGCGCACTGGTTTTTGGAAGCGTTTTAACAAATGCAGGATGGAGGGACCGTCATGCATTCCACCAAGGTTATAGAGAGGCCCTCAGGCAAGATCAGAGTCCTGCAAGAAGGCCATGTGAGGCCACTGCATGAAGCTGTGAAGGTGAACCCTACATTGCCGTGGAGACCCCAGAATATTGTTGACAAAAGACTATAGGATATCCACCAGGGCGGGAGACAGGCTCCGGGAGGGATCTTACCCAGAAGAGAGGTTATAAGCTGCACAGTGGGAGGGGGAGTCCCAGAACCAGAACTTTCTGGAATTCATCGACGATTTCATCACTAATGGTATTGGACAGGAAGCTGCAGGATTTGGTGTTTGATTTGGGGGGGGGGGGTTTTGGTCTTACTTCTGTCCAGGCTTTCCTTGCCATGATCCCATTCCTCAGCTTTGCCATGGTAACGTTGATTCTGCGCCATTATATGTTGGAAGTGTGTGACTTGCGTTTTGACTTTATGGGGCTCACAGTTAAGAGGCTGCGCTGGGTCTCAGATGAGACTCTGGCATTGGACGCCTTATTGGTATTGAGATTATCAATGGCCACAGGGACCGCTACAGTTGGACGGAATGCATTTTACATCATGAGATGGTCGTGGAGCCCATGGGGGTCAGCAGCAGCATGCAGTGGTTTGCATGAAAACTATCTCCCACAGACTTATATTTTTGAACTCCTGGTCCCCAGGAAAGTGGCAGTATGTGAGAAGGTTGTAGAGACTTTAGGAAGTGGGGCTCTGCTGGAGGAAGTATGTCACTGGAGGCTGGCCTTGAGGTGTCACAGCGTGGCCCTGCTTAGTGTTCTCCCACTGTGACAATGTGATTCTGTCTGCCATGTCTTACCCACCATGCACTATCCTCTACTGCTCTACTGTTGGTCAGGCATTTGTTCACAGAAACAAGAAAGTATCTGATACACACACACACACACACACACACACACACACACATTAAAGAGGAGATCATGGAATACACGATGAAGGAGAGAAAAACTAAAGCTCATGTTTTTCGTGGAAACGAGGTTTTGCTGTGGGAGGAGGAGAAAAGCCAGCAATGAAGAATGAAGATACAGAATCATTCACTAAGTTTATAGAAGAAAGTAGAACAGTGCCATGGAAACCAAGAGCAGACTGGGAAGGAAGCCACAGAGAGGTTAGGAGGAAGAAAACTGGATATAGGATCTGATAAGCTGGAGCTTACTGGTGACACCTGAAGAAAAAGAATGCAGAAACATAGAAGGTCTTGCAGCTCTGTACAGTATTTAGGCAGGACTGGGGAGGCAATTAGTACACGTCCTTAGCTTAGGAGCTTAGGCACCAAAACAAGAGAAATTGGAGTGTTCCAGTCCAGCATACCGCTTACTTCATGATAAAGAACAATAGAAAATGCAATTCATCTAAGTGAATTCCCAGCAATATTTCCTGGAATCTTTATAATCTTTTGTGGAAGAGAAATTGGTGGTAGAAATGTGTTTTGTTTTGTTTTGTTTTGTTTTGTTTTGTTTTGTTTTGTTTTGTTTTGTTTTACTACTGCAGACTGAACTGTATAATTCCCTATTTCTGATTTGCCTTTCCATCAGCATTAACTATACATTTTCCTTAACTTGTCATCTTTCTGTGCTGACAGCAGGAAGAGAAAAAAAATGCTAATTGAGGAAGATTTGAGGAAGATAAAAGTGGAATTTCTAAGACCGTCGATCTATGTGATTTCTCTGGCGGCTTTTCATTGGCAACAGAGTGTCTAATGTTCAGGGACAAGCGGATTCAGACCACAGGGTGCCTGCTAGCTCTCTGGAGGACAGAATTCCACTTTTGCATGCATTTCAATGAGTGCAGAAGTAGGTTATGTGATGAGAAATGGTGCAGTATGCTAGAGCTCTACGTTGTGTAAATGATGGAGGGGGATTTTGGACACTAAGGGTGGAGTGGATAATGGCATTAAAAAATTACTATTGGGAGTCATGACATATTTTCCTGATGAGTGATGCCAAGGCAGCAGTTGTTTAATTGTGTAAAGTAGGTGAGGGAATAACTTCTTTCCTCTTCGTGTTCCAAAAATGCTTAGGCTTGCAAAAGGAAAATTTGGCATCAATTTCCATTCATTTCAAAGGATAAAAGAAAAGGCTAATGTGGAGAAGTATTGATCTTTGGAAAGGTCAGGAACGGATTCATAGGTCAAGGTGTTACTTTGGCACAGCTAAGATGTTATGTGAGGGGAACAACCATGGCAAGAAACAACAAAACACAAAGGCACTTTCCATGCACACAATCAATACCTTTTGTTGCTTTTGTTTGCAAAGAATGATACAACATTATATACATATGCATGCATGTGTGTAACACTACATAGGTCTATATGCACACATGTGTGTAATATGACATTGCACAATTCACATACATGTGTACAATTTAACATTGCATATTTCTCTACATGTGTGCATGCATGTGTATAATTTAACATTACTTATGTATATATGCATGTGTATGAATGTGTGTAATGTATATATACATACATGAGTTTACACGTATATCTGTTCATATGTGTATACTCTGTGTATACACACATAGAGAACGTTATCATTCACTTCAGACAATAAATTCAGCAATTGTGAGAACTAATTATGAATATCTTTATTTCACTATGTAGTGTTTAAATTAGGAAAAGAAAGACATGCAGAGAAGGGTAACAGGGATAAAAAGAGGGGCAAAGGAAAGACGAGAGAAGGTGAAATGGTGGTGATATCAATCAGAGCGTAGAAGAGAGAATTTCAGAAAACGAAGGAGAGAGAACTAGCAAACGTTGGTGTGGTAAAGCACACCACTGCTGGAGTCAAACGCGTGTCCAGTGGAAGTCTCCATCCCTGGAACGTTGTGAAGAGTTGAGAGGAGGAACCATGAACGGAGTGGTGAGCAGAGTGCCTTGTCCATCACAGCTCTGACTTCAGGGACAAGCTATGCTCGCTGGAGACCTGTGCTCCTTCCTTCACACACCGTCCTCCATGGGTTAAGAACACTCCAACGAGGATAATTCAAAGTCGCTGCCCTTTAAAATTAATATTGCACTGACCTCCCTCTCCGTTGGAGAATCTGCTTCTGTCTTGCAGATGGATGCATAGCCTGAGGAAAGAATCAGCCCATCACACCTCAACAGAGCACCAGATAAAGCCTTAAAGTTATAGGAGAAATGAGCAAGAGTGCTGCTTTAGCCGGGCATGGTGGCGCACGCCTTTAATCCCAGCACTCGGGAGGCAGAGGTAGGAGGATCACTGAGAGTTTGAGGCCACCCTGAGACTACATAGTTAATTCCAGGTCAGCCTGGACCAGAGTGAGACCCTACCTCGCAACACCAAAAAAAAAAAAAAAAAAGAGTGCTGCTTTATTGGTGAACCTGGTACCAGCACAAGGGTGAAGGAGATAGACACAAAGAACTCTCAAACCCTATAAAATCAGACATCCAGAGACACAGAGACTCACAAAACCTCGTCACTGAAATAGACCTAAAATGAACCCAACATGGCTCAGGGAAACTCGTGGAAGAGGGGGCGGAAAGATAGAGCCATAACTTGGGTCATGATGCTCTGAGTCATTGCCTCTCCTGCATAACTGATGGCTACCCACATAAGGCAAGACCCACACTACCCATGGGGGGAGGACAGGGAGAAGGCTAATGATGGTACCATCATGGCTGTATATATACTATCTATATAACTAATAAAAATATATTTTAAAAATTAAGACTAGCAGTTTAGAATGGCGTGCAGAGCTCAAATGCATTTTGCTTCATTTCTCAAAGTTCACAAGACTTTACATGTGTGTGCATCTTTGCGTGTGTTTAGATGCATGTGGGCTCACATGTGTGTGTGTGTGTGTGTGTGTGTGTGTGTGTGTGTGCTTGTAGAAGTCAGAGGTTGACACTGAGAGTCTGCGCTGATCATTCTTTATTTACTGAGGCACGGTCTCTCACTTGAATCCAGAGCTCACTCATTCAGCTAGTCTAGCTATCCAGCTTGCCCAGGGATTTCCCATCTCCACCTTCCCAGTGCTGAGATTTCAGACAGTTGTCAGACAGTTGGCATTTATGTGGATGCTGGGAATCTAAATT
This sequence comes from Orientallactaga sibirica, assembly GCA_036365145.1. NCBI lineage: Eukaryota > Metazoa > Chordata > Mammalia > Rodentia > Dipodidae > Orientallactaga > Orientallactaga sibirica. The sequence goes on from JAEOAD010000050.1 coordinate 7,031,954, forward strand.
CTGATTCTCATGCTTATCTGGCAAGTGTCTTATCCACTAAGCCAGCCCTCCATGGATTATTTTTGAAAGAAAATTTTAGTTTCCTTAGGGATAATTAAGGTTTCTTATTTTTTAATTTTATTATATTACTTATTTATTTATTTATTTACAAAAGACAGAGTAAGAGAGAGAGAGAGAGAGAGAACGGGTGCAGCCACTGTAGACAAACACCAGACGCCTGTGCTACCATGTGCATCACTCTTAGGTGGGTTCTGGGGAGTTGAACCTGGGTCCTTAGGTTTCGCAGGTAAGTGCCTTAACCACTAAGCCATTTCTCCATCCCTGAGGTTTCTTCTTAAGTGTGAAGAAATGGTTGCATTTCAGAGAATCATGTTGGTCTTAGTAACTCCAAATGTCATTATAGAAGTTAACTGAAATTTGTTCCTTTCTCTCCTTGTACACTCAGGTTCCACCTTTGTACTTTATTTTTGTCTGAGTAGTAATAATGCCTAACTGGATCCATCCATCCATCCATCCACCCATGCTTCTCACACTTACTATGAAGCCCATGTCTGTATTATTGCTTTGCTTGAACAGCACCTCAGGGAGTCTAGAGGAGACATACTGATCTCTGATCTGCCTCACCTGTATCATCTCATCCGAATCTTGAACTAAATCCATTAGCACATTGAATACCATAGCTCGACTCTAGCCTCCTTGCTAAAAATGGGCACACATATTATTCTACACACTACCTAATTCTTAAAGCATTGCACTATATTTTCTATGACTGACCATTTCTTTCACACTGACCACAAACTTCAGAAGTATCTTATATGCACAGATATATTACATATATTCAAATATATTTTCCCCTTTTTAAATGCTTTTGTGTTGCAAGTTTCATGAACTTGACCTTCCTGCCCTTCCACAAGGTAAGCTTGTGCCTCTTTTGTCTTTGAGCAGCGGTGCTTTTCTCAGACAATAGAGCTTGAAATAATTCCTAAGGAAAAAATCCATTATATATATAACAGCCCACTCAGAACCGTAGACATATTTGTATGTATATCCATGCTTTGTGGCTAAATTCTTACTGGACCACTGAAGGCCGGCACACTGGCCTCATGCTTTATGCTCCTCACTAATGCAGTTAGCACACCCTACTGAGAACATTAATCAGTGTGGACTCTTCCTTGTGCCCATAGGCACTTTTTTTAAAAAAGAGGAAATCGCTGTTTACTCAGCTCCAGCTTTCTTGCCATCATTTTGCTGTCTGGGACTCTTACCAGCTATGTAACATCTTCCTTGATGGTCTTCCTGGGCCGCTCCCCTAGTACGGGTACTCTGAATTAGAACACAGGCTTTACAGAGGCAGTCTTAGACACCTTGGAGGAAATGGTCAAAAACAAAACACAACCGAGCACTGGAATCATTAAGAGAACTTTAACCTTATGAAGATACCATAAGCTCTTGGAATCCTGTAAGATTGACCAACAATTGTATCTAAGAGAGCTAGAAGAAACAATGTGGAGGTCTGAGTGATTTCACGTGCAGCTGTTGTAGAATGAAAAGATGAAGATACCAAATCATCATAGGGACTAGTTATATAATGACTGGCTCTTCTTTTATGTTTATCTATTTGAGAGAGAGCAAGAGGGAGAGAAGAGAGAGGGCGTGCCCGGGCCTCCAGCCACTGCAAATGAACTCCTTGTGCATCTGGCTTACATGGGTCCTGGAGAATTGAACCAGGGTCCTTAGGCTTAGCAGGCAAATGCCTTAATTGCTAAGCCATCCCTCCAGCCCTAAAATAACTGACTCTCAACTCAGCTCTGGTTGATGCTGACTCAGTACTTCCAGCTCCAGAAATGCATTTGTGACCCACCCCACTTAGATTATGCCTCTAGAGCAGGTATAAACAAAATATGGTCTGCCCTGCAGACTCATCCCCACACCTGATTTTTGTGAAGTTTTATTAGAACACAAATAGGTAATTTCCTTATGCCTTTTCTACAGTTGCTTGTCTACAATACCAGCCAAGTTAAGTAGCTATGGCTAAGACTATTTGGCTCCCAAATCCTATGATATTTGCTTTTGTGCCTTTATTTTAAAAGCTTTTCTATCTTTCCTCTAAAGCATGAAATCAGTACTAAAGAAATGTTTAATTAGAGGAACTACAGAACAGTGCATAATACTGATGTCGAGTACTAGCAGAAATTCAAGTTTTGCAAACTGTGCAAACTGTAGCTAAGGGGAAGGATTTTAGGTGTTATTATCCCCAACTTCCAATGAGCTGGAATGCCAGTAGGCATATTGTCTTCCTTCTTCATGAAGAGGCTGAGCTGGTGACTGGAAAGCCGTAAACACATAGCTGAGGGAGTGATTTGTTCATTCAGGAGAACTAAGAAAGGAACTTATGCATGAGTAAGTGTAAGTGAGACATAATGAAAAGCCAAAAGCCCTCGTGCTGGGGTTTGGCATGGTAATCATGAAGCATTCTGCAGTTCTAATTTATTCATTTAGCAGGACCAGTGCTAGGCAGAATGCTTCAGATTTGAGCTTCACTGGACAGTTCAAAAGCAATAAAACTTAAGCCAGGTGTGGTGGCACACGCCTTTAATCCCAGCACTCAGGAGGCAGAAGTAGGTGGATGGCTATGAGTTCAAGTTCACCCTGAGACTACATAGTGAATTCCAGATCTGCCTGGGCTAGAAAGTGAGACCTTACCTGGAAAAACAAAAACAACAACAACAACAAAAGCAATAAAACTGTTTCTTTAATGTGTTAGATTTACGTGAATTTACAGATTCCATGACTCACTAGGACTTTGCTGCCTTAAAAAATTATTTTAACAACAAAAAGGTGAACTTCTATATTGCATTTTGCTGGAAGTCATTCACCATACTATTGTGTGACAGGAACTTGAAGGATCCATAGGTATAAAGCTAAGATGAAGCATGGCATTGTCCACTCTTTTTTAAAAAATTTATTTATTTATTTATTTACTTGAGAAAGTGAGGGAGAAAGAGGCAGAGAGAGAGAGAGAATGGGTATGCCAGGGTCTCCAGCCACTGCAAATGAACTCCAAATCCATGCGCCCCTTTGTGCATCTGGCTTACGTGGGTCCTGGAGAATCAAACCAGGATCCTTTGGCTTTGCAGGCAAATACCTTAACCGCTAAGCCACCTTTCCAGCCCATAATCCACTCATATTCAAAGTAATGAATTGAGATGTGTAGGGACCCTGCCATTACAGGACATGTCCAGTTTGGGGAAATTCTGAAATTTGAATAATTTATAATGTAAGACTTTTGGTGGCTTCTTTTCACGGTCACAGCCTGGCTATCCGCGTTGTTTAGGAATGTGAAAATGTGGAAGTGGTTCCTGACTCATAATGCTGTTACTGAGCATAATGTGAGAGCAGCATGCAGCCAGCAGAAACCATACTTTGGATCTGGAGTTCTCCTGAATGAGTAGTCACATGTTGTACACACTGTCTCTTGATGCTGCCCAGTGGCAAAGCGACAGCTCGCAATCCTCCATGCAGTCTTAAGGGTAGCTACTGTAGTTACCTTCCTGATGCGGAGACAAAACATTCAGGGTAAAGCTTCAGAATGGCAGGGCAAGATGGCAGTGCCAAAGCTGGGCATCACTTCTGCCATAGCAGGTGAAAAATAGCAAGACAGTGAGCTTAGCTGTGGCAAGGGAAAAGCTGAGCTATGACACCCCCAAAGCCTGTCCCCAGCAACACACCTCCAGCAAGGCTTGGCTTCCCAACTTGCTACCAGCTGAGGACCAAGCATTCAAAACATGTGAGTATATGGGGGCATCTGATCCAAACTACCACAGTAGCCAACTTCTCAGTACTGGTCTGTTAAACTATCATGCTTGGTAAGTTAAGTGTATTAAATGCACTTTTTGGTGCGTACGTGTGTGTTTGTACATGTGTGTATGCATGCATGTATGAATATATGTGTACATGTGTTTGTATGTTTGTGAGCATGTGCATGGAGGCCAGAGATTAATGCTGGATGTTTCTTTAATCACTGTCCACCTTATACTTTGAGACAGGGTTTCTCACTGAACCTGGAGCTCACCGATTCAGCTCGTCTAGGTAGCTACCAAGTCCTGGCAATCCTCCTACCTCATCTCATTCATGGCAATTTCATGGGTGCTGGGATCTAAACTCTGGTTTTCATGCTTGCACAGCAGGCACTGTGTGAACTGACCCATCCCTCAAGACCCTTAAGTACATTTTCACATGATGTTTTTAGCTTATGTTGGGCTGTGGACTCATCACATGTGGAGCTTCATAACACACACACACACACACACACACACACACACACACACACCATATAAATACCCTCAAACACACTACCTTTTGGTTAACTCCTACAACACTTTTCAATATATTAATTTTAAGAGTAAATGGAACTATTTTGAAAATATTACAAATTCACTGAGTTTGCTTTTGAGAGTTTTCAGTTTTTATTATGAATTGAATTATAAATTGATAATCTCTAAATTGCATCCCTCAATGGTCAGAACATCCTAGAAAAAGAGTTTGAAACAAAATAAAACTAAATGCCTGAATCAGTGTTTAAAACCCATAATGTCCAAAGAATTCAGTTATTTATTTATTTTTTTTACTGTGGCCAATCACTACCTTTTAAAGTTCCTGTTTCTGCTTATTCTTCATTATATTATGGGGGTCTCAGTATATTTTCAGATCTAGGCATTACCACAAAGCATACCAATTTCTTCCATAGGCTAATGGAATGGAAGGTTTCAGTCTAGAGAAGGAGCAGAAGAAACGGATCATTCATACAAAGATTTTCTCAGTCCCATATTTTGTCTCAAATGAATAACTTTAAGGCGTAATATTTGCATGATGCCTTGAACATGCCATTTCTTTTGAAATCCAGGCAAATATACCCTCAGTGCCATACTGCTTATGTGAAAGTCATTTTCAAATAACCGAGTTGCCATTTTGACTACGATGGATGACCCCTGAGATGAGACAAGACCCAATGGTACTGATCGTCAGTAAGAGCAGGACATTTTCCTAGAACTAGGCTTTGTGCTAGTTAATGTGTTAACGAACCCTTTAATCCAGCAAGTTTTCAAGGTGATCGTTTTTGCCAAAGGTGTAAATTAAGGTAATCTTGGTCTGTACTGAACAAGATGCTGACCAGACAAGCTGTTCTACTTCATCCATATGTGTAACTCCCAGTCACTGATTTTAGTTCTTGGGACACATGAATTTGCAGCCATATATTGTTGCCTTCAACTTGAGAAAATGGGGAGCAAACAACTTACAAAACACAAATAATTTGGCTTCCAGCAGAGGCAGATATTCCAAGCTTGCTTTGTCCAGGTTATTCAACAGAAATGTTTGAGAATTATATGCTTTGTGACTTAAATATTCCAAAAAGATGGTTACACTATTGAGAGTTCAGAGAACATGATGAGCATAAAATGGCCATTTAATAAATAATTGTTCATATCCTTTATATGCCAAACCTTGTGCTGAGCTCTTGGAATAAAAAGGTAATGAGAAATTCATGGTCATTACATGTGAAAAAGAAATTTACGAATGAACAAAATAATTGGAAATTAGAATGAATGTGAAGAGGAGTAACGCTGTCCTGCGATAAGTAGTGAAGACCGGGCTTCCGCTTCACATAGATTCATTTGTTAGAGTATTTCTATGAAAGTCAAGTCCAAAAGGTCTAGTTGTGGGAAGGACTGGAAGGAAGGGACAATCGCTCTTGGCTGAAGGAAGAGCCTGCAAAGAGGACCTGGGAAGTGCTGCGGAACTGAAGTGGGTCTAGTAGAGCTGGACGAGGTTGTGGCATAGACCGAATGATAGACCCAGCTGATGTACAAAGCTGTGGGAAGATTTCAAGTAGAGGGTCTGCATGATCTCTTCTATAGCTTTATTTATTCATTCAATGGTTTACTTTTATTAAAATTTTAAGATATTTTTATTTATTTGCCAGCAGATAGAGACAGGGAGAGAGAGACAGACCTAGAGCAGACAGAGAAATGGACATACTGGGGCCTCCAGCCTCTGCAAATGAACTCCAGATGCATGTGCTATTTGGTGCATTCAGCTTTATGTGGGTGCTGGGGAACTGAACCCCAGCCATTAGGTTTTGTAGGCAAGAGCCTTAACTGCTGAGCCATCTCTTCAGACCTAATTTTTATTAATTTTTTTTAATATTTTGTTTTTATTTATTTGTTTATTTGGCAGAGAAAGAGGGAGAGAGAGAGAATGGATGCACCAGGGCCTCCAGCCACTGCAAACGAACTCGAGATGCATGCTCCCTCTTGTGCATCTGGCTAACATGGATCCTGGGGAATAGAACCTGGGTCCTTTGGCTGTGTAGGCAAACACCTTAACCACTGAGCAATCTCTCAAGACCACGTTTTATTAAGTTTTGACTATGCTCATGTGTATGGATGTGCTTGTGTGTGGGTGTGGATGAACACATATGCACATTTGCACGTGGGGTCAGAAGCAAACCTTGAGTGCCTTTGTCAGGAATGCCATCCACTTTTTATTTATTTACTTACTTATTAATATTTATTTTTATTTATTTATCTATTAGAGACAGAAAGGGAGAGTGAGAGAAAGAGAGTGAAAATGGGTGCACCAGGGCCTCTAGCCACTGCAAATGAACTCCAGATGCATGTGCCCCATGTGTATCTGGCTTACGTGGGACTTGGAGAATCAAACCTGGGTCCTTAGGCTTAGAAGGCATGTGCCTTAACTGTAAGCCATCTCTCCAGCCCCAAACATCCACTTTTTAAAAGAAATATTTTATTTGTTTATTTATTTATTTGAGAGAGAGGGAGAGAAAGAAAGAAGCAGAAAGAGAAAGAGAGAGAGAATGGGTGTGCCAGGGCCTCCAGCCACTGCAACCGAACTCCAGACACATGTACCCCTTTGTGCATCTGGCTCACATAGGTCTTGGGGAACTGAACTGGGGTCCTTAGCCTTCGTAGGCAAAGGCCTTAACTACTAAGCCATCTCTCCAGCCCCAATCATCCACTTTTTCAAAAATTTATTTATTTGTTTGTTTATTTATTTATTTATTCATTTATTTATTCATTTATTTATGAGAAAAAGAGCGAATCAGCGCAATGGGGTCTCCTACCACTGCAAATGGACTCCAGACACATGCACAGCTTTATGCATCGGGGTTCCCTGGGTACTGGGGCATCAAACCCAGATCCACTGAGCATCAAAACCAAATCCACTGAGCCATCATCTCTCCAGTCCCCACCACACCCACTTCTGATGAGACAGGGTTTCTTGTTGACTGGCAGCTTATTAACCAGTCAAGAGTTGCTGGCGAACCAAGTCTGGTTATCCTCTTCCCTCCTCCTCCTAGTGCTGGCATTGTGGATGGACATCACTGTATCCAGCATGTTCATGACTGCTGGGCCTTGTACCCACATCCTTATACTCACTCAGCAAGCACTACCCTTATGGAACCATCTCCCTATTCTCTGATGAATATCTTAAGATGATAATTCTTGCTACTGATAAGATGTATTATGACTGAGAGCTGGAGAGATGGTGTAGCAGTTAAAACACTTGTCTGTGAAGCTTAAGGACCCCAGTTCAAGGCTCAATTCCCCAGGACCCACATAAGCCACATGCACAAGGGGCATATGCATCTGAAGTTCATTTGCAATGGCTGGAGGCTCTGGCGCTCCCATTCTCTCTCTCTTTCTCTACCTGCCTATTTTTTTCTCTCTCTCTCTCAAATAAACAATAAAATACTTTAAAAGATGCAATAGGACTGAATGTCACCACTGGGGAGAAGACCATGGTTAACAAGCTTTTCTGTGTTCTAAGAGTGCTTGTTTGTGTCCTAGAGCAAGGTGAAAAAGGAGACAGGAGAACAATTAGACCTATGTGCTGTTTAATCAGAGGTGGACGTGGGGGGGGGTAGGAAGGAAAGTGTCAGATGTCTTAAAGTCTTGAACAGGTATGTGAAAAGTTAGTTCCTTGTGTGTTTGTATACCTGTCTGCATGTGAGGTTGGTCTTTGTGCAGCCGTTTTCTTTTCTGCTTGTTTTTGTTCTTGATAAATGGCTCATTTGTTTTATTACATTGAGAGGATTACTGCCCTATTAATTTACTTTCTTTTCTAATTGAGGACAATATGACTTTATAAGCATATTGACTGAGACTTTTATTACATTTGGACCTCCTTAACCTGTTTAATTGCATAATGTCATTTCAAAGGGACTGCACATTCTATCTGAATAATGTTGAACTTTGCGAGAATTGGCATGGTTTGACACCTCTGCTCAGAAAACTATTCAGACATTTTCTCTCTCTTTTATCTTTTGTATCAATACTTCATATGTTTTATGATTTCAATGTTTTACGATTTCAGTCTTCTTGTCTCACAATCTTCGATAAAAATAAGTTGGACAGGCTCAGAAGTTTGTTGTGATACTTTCTGACTATTTTGTCTGCCATTTGCAGGTATGACATGATGAAGAAATTTATCAAGTGTGCCTGTATAGAGTCTATGATTTTCTTCTACTCAGATGTTAAATTTTTTGCTCAAAGAGTCTTGCATAATATTTGCATCAATATGAAAACATGTTTAAACTGTACCCATGCAGGTAGTATGAATATAGGTCTTGAAGCACATGTTATTTTTGAAACATGTGATGTTGAGATACTTGTGTATACTTTGACTCAAAGTCCCTGCTTCTATGAAAATTATATGCCTAGGCACTGTGCTTGGCATATTATAAATGCCAGACAGCTGTTCATTGAATAATTTAGGGGTTTTCTTGAAGTAGTGATCATATAAGGATATTATTGGCTACATATATGTATTAATGACAATACCACAAAAAGAATTTTGATTTAAAAAACTATAAACAGACAGCAAGATATGGTGAAGTACTATTCTTCAATAAAAGAAATTAGGTATCAAAGAACTTCAAAGCCAACAACTAAACCAGTACAATTTAAAAACTGGCAAAGAACTAAGTAGAAATTTCTCCAAACAAGGAATACAAATGGCTGTGAGTACATGAAAGATGGGATCAAAACCATGATGAGATGCCACCTCATACACATTAGGATGGCTACAATTCAAAAGTAAAGCAGAAAATATCACAGGCAAGGTTGTAGAGAAACTGGGACCTTTGTGCATTGTTGGTGGAAATGTAAAATGATGAGGCCACTGTGAAGAGAATTTGATAGTTACTTTAAAAAATAAAAATATGGTGGCATGCACCTTTAATCCCAGCACCCAGGATGCAGAGGTAGGAGGATCACTGTGAGTTCCAGGCCACCCCGAGACTACATAGTGAATTCCAGGTCAGCCTGGGTTAGAGGGAGACTCTACCTCAAGAAACCAAAAAGAAAAAGATAAATATATATATATATATACATATATATATATCATGGCCATGTGATCAACAATTCCACTCCTGGGTATGTACTCAAATCAAAAGCAGAATGAAGAAATATCTGAATATGCAAATATTCTTATTAATTCTTATTATTCACTACAAGGAAAATGTGGATAACTCAATATCCATTGATGGATGCATAGATAAGCAAAATGTAGTATTACATTGTGTTAGTTTCCCTTGATGCAACAAATTTCTGAAATCAACCACTTAAAATATGGAAGATTTATCTTGGCGCGTGGTTTCAGAGGTTTTCGCCCAAGGTTGGCTGGATTCATTGCTTTGGACTGAGGTGAGGCAACATGTCATGGGGGTGGGGGACAGCAGCTGCTCATCTCCTCGTAGCCAGGGAGCAGAGCAGAGGACACGCCTGTGTTGACAGCTTCTTCTTCTCCTCCTTTCACTCCATCTCGCCTCCCAGCCTATTGGATAGGAGCATCCGCATTCAGGGAGGGTCTTCCCCAACTATTCCACTATAGAAACACCCTCATCCACTCGACCTCAGTCCTAGGTGGTTCTCAAACCAAATAAACTAGCAATCAAGCTTAACCATTACATAGCCATGTGCACTGAAATACTCATCCTTACAAACGAGAGAAATTCTAATATTGTCTCTCTCATGGGCAAACCACCAGTCAGGCAAGAATAAACATGCCATGATCCCCCAAAGTAGTCAAATTCATAGAGACAGAAAGTGGAATGGTAGGTGCCAGGAGGTGGGCGCAGGAAGGGCAGAATAAGGAGTTATTGCTTAATGTATATAGAGGGTTAGTTGTACAAGGTTAATTAAAAAGGTCTGGAGATATGTGGAGTTTATGGCTTCACAGTAATATGGATGTATGAGCTGCTTAATTTTGTGGAGTTGTGAATGTGAATATGGATAAGGTGATAAATCTTAAAACATGTGCCTTTTATCACAATAAAAATACAAACAATCAATGATGGCATGCTACAACATGGACAAATTTCATAAAAACATTATTCTAAGTAGAGGGAATCAGTCATAGAAGACCACATATTATATGAAAGATCCAAATAAGTAACTCCAGGTTCAATTCCCCAGGATCCACATAAGCCAGATGCACAAGGTGGTTCATGTATCTGGAGTCTGCAGTGACTAGAGGCCCTGGAATGCCATATTCTCTTTTTCTGTCTCCCTTTCAAATTAATTAATTAAAAAGCAAAACAAAGAATGACATAAAATAAGACTCAAGTCCAGTAAAAAAAGCATAAAGATAGGAAAATGAGAAAAAGAAAGAGGATAAAAATAGAAAACAGAGACCTGAATAACAAAAGGCAAGTTTTAGAAAATATGGAAGTATGTTAACTCACAACTGGTTCTTTAAAGGTTCAATGTATTTTCACATGTATATTTAAAAAATAAATACTGTTTTCTGTATCTTTCATGCTATCAACCTCTTCCATTTTTCCAATGTATATGTTAAGAATACCCCTTTGTTCATGCATTTTACTGAAATTCCTCTTTATTTGGCTCCTCAAATAAAGAGGAGTCTCAATAATAATGCTGGCTTCTGCTTCTAGCTCCATCCCTTTGCATCAGTCATCTTTCCTTACTTTTCTTTTCCAAGCTAGAGCTACCTGAGAAGCTTTGTCACAATCCTTCTCACAACTGACAGACCCATCACTCTGCAGTTGCGCCCTGACTCCTCTCTCCAAGGTTGTTTGGGTTGCCCCCTCAAGAAGAAGCATGGGATCATTCTGTGAAGCTCCGCGGGAGTGAATGAGGATTAATTGTGAGAAGTAAGGGGAACAAAAATTGTAACCGTTTGTAGAGGACCTTTCTAATAACCTAACTACGTGACAGTCCCTGGAAGTGTCCAGGTAGTGGCTGGCCATTTGTTGGTATTCCTGGAGGAAGGATGCCAGCACTATGGTGTCCTTACAGTGGGCCAAGGGCTCCAGATCCCCTCCCCACAGCCCAGCTCAGAGAGGACGTCTTTCTCATTCTTTTCTTTTCTTTTCTTTTATTTTGTTTTTTTGAGGTAGGGTCTCACTCTAGCCCAGGCTGACCTGGAATTCACTATGTAGTCTCAGGGTGGCCTCAAACTCATGGCGATCCTCCTACCTCTGCCTCCTGAGTGCTGGGATTAAAGGCATGCACTACCATGCCTGGCTTCATTCTTTTCGCCTCTAAACTCTTAAGAAAAAGAAATAAAGTATAAAATAATAATAAATAAAATAAAATAAAATAAAATAAAATAAAATAAAATAAAATAAAATAAAATCTTCTTAGTATAGCCCCCGTGACCCCCTTCAGGATAACTGTCTATTCCCCTCACCCACTCTTCTATCCTCCACTTTAGTTGCAATTTCCAACATCAGATACTAGTGTTTCCAGCGTTCAGTTCTATAATTGATCTTAGCTATGCCCCAAGACTCACTTTTAGTATTCACTTTTTAAAAATATTTAAAATATAAAGTAGAGAACTTAGCCAGGCATATCAGCACATGCCTTTAATCCCAGAACTCGTGAGGCAGAGGTAGGAGGATCACCATGAGTTCGAGGCCACCCTGAGACTACATAGTGAATTCCAGGTCGGCCTGGGCTAGAGTGAGACCCTACCTCAAAAAAATAATAATAATAAATAAAAATTTTAAAAGTTAAAAATATTTAAAATAAACTGACATAACAAAAATACCACATAGGCATTAAATGGGAAGAAAAAGATTTGACCCTCATTTTCATAAATTTCTCAGCTTTCTTTTCCCATTCATCAATTTATGTAGTTGAAGTACAATTTTTCACATATATCTAGAACTCAGTTGAAATTTTACATTGTGTCGTGTTTTTTTCTATAGGGGAGAAGAATCCCAATTTGTTAGGTTAAAGGCATTTTGTTTGATGCAGACCATGCAAGTACTGCTGCATCCCATTTCGGTTCTATTCAGCTTGACGAGTCATCCATTTTTTTCACTGCCCCCCCCCCCGGGAATGCTGCACCATGCTCGGCATCTTAAGATGAATTCTATTCTGGATAGCTTTTATATTCCATGTGATTAAATCCTCAACCTGATACCTAGTATCACATAACAAGAGGACAGTGGAAATTCTTGCCAGGCAGTGGGATATGTAAGAGAAAGGCTGAAGTAGTTTAAGAAGCATTATTACTGTGTCAAATAAGTGTACAGGTTTTAAACTTGTAAATGATGTGCTCTTGCAAAGATTTAATGTGTGAGGGTGTCAGGGACCACATTTGACCTGGGATAATGATCATGAGTTGTGAGAAGGTGCTTGCCCACAACATGTCCGAATGACCTCCGTTGTTAATTAGCCATGGAAGACCTGCCCTTGATGTTAAACGCTGGCCTCATAAAGCCTTCCATGGCTAATGTCGCATCAAGAATGTTATGGGTAGAGCAGAGTGTGTGGAATCACTCATGCGCTTTATCAGCTAGTCAGTCCAGGATAAAGTACATGAGGCATGCAAAATGCCAGCGCAGTAACTGACTGGCACACCGAAGGCCGCCCTTCTCCCTCTCTCCTCACCCAGCCAGCTCACTAGCTTGCTACTTTTTGCTTGTGCTTTTCAGCAATAGATAAATATGAGATGAAATAGAAATGACACTCCTGCCATTTCCATTCTTTTGAGGTGGAAATGAGGAGTTGAGTCTTTCTTGATAGGTTTATCCTACATTATCTGTTTTGAATGTGGAGGCTTTGAAGGGGGCTCACAACACAAAACCACCATATCAGCCTTTCATATAGTCATAAAATCATTAAACCTGGAACAAATGTGTTTTGTCGATCAAATCTGCATTTTCTTCGCTACCATTTCAGTCAAATGTAAGTTCCTCTATTTTCATACCATTTCTGTTAAATGAATAAAAAAAAAAAGAGGGCTGGAGAGATGGCTTAGTTAAGGTACTTGCCTGAAAACCTTAAGGACCCAGGTTCAATTCCCCAGGACCCAAGTAAGCCACATGCACTAGGTGGCATATGCGTCTGCAGTGGCTGGAGGCCCTGGTTTGCCAGTTCTCTCTATCAGCCTATTTCTCTCTCACACTCAAGGAAAGAAAGAAAGAAAAGAAAGGAAGGAAGGAGGGAGGGAGGGAGGGAGGGAGGGAGGGAGGGAGGGAGGGAGGGAGGGAGGGAGGGAAGGAGGGAAGAAACAAACAAACATACACCACTTGCCACCACCTCTGCCCCATATGTACCCAGAATATCTGTATACCTCCCTGTAAATTTAACAGTAATTATTTCAGACATGGTTTCTTTTATGCTACTGTTAATCTGCATATTAATTCTTTTTCAAGGCTATTTATATGACTGAACAGATGAAAACTTGAGAAAAAGCTGTGTTCTATGTGTGTGTCCTTGCAGAGCAGGGCAGTGAGATAAATGCAGAAATACTACTAGGACTGGTCTTGAAAGTAGCTCATGCCACAGCACGTACCACAGCGTGTACCAGCAGATTTCTAGTCTCTTGACGGCTTCAGACCTTGGTGAAGCTTTATCTTTTTTTTTATTCTTCCCATCTCCTAGCAGGCAAAAGCCTGACAAGTGAACTCCTGAGCCAAGAAGAAAGCTGCTAAATTGTCTCAGGGAATAAAAGAAATATGGCAGCATGCATCCACTGTTCAGTCCAGGTTAGGCCACTGGAGTAGGAGTTTAACATCTTGAAAAGGGATAAATTCTTTTAACAAACATGGCAAATACTGAAATTTAGAATTATAGCCATGAGCCAAAATAACAAAGGGGAGTGGTTGCTCCTTTCGGGCAGCTTCTCACTCCTGCAGCTTCTTGGAAAAACGGGCAGACACCTCTGCTTCTTTCTCGCTTACTCATCTATGGATTGAGCATCAGGAGGACATGGACACCAGACTGTTAAGAGAATGGTAGGAGAGACAGAATGCCCATACTCTACGCTAGCCTCTGGTGTGTAGGGATCATTTCTGAAACACGGAGTCTAGAGTCTGTACATCAAAGAACTTACAGTTTCTTTTGGCAAAGTAAAAATTATTGTGCTTCTCTGCTATCTCTATTGGGGGGGGGGGCTCTCTTTCTTTCTTTTTTTTTTTTTTTTTTTTTTTTTTTTTTTTTTTTTTTTTTGAGGTAGGGTTTCCCTCTAGCCCAGGCTGACCTGAAATTCACTCTGTAGTCTCAGGGTGGCCTCGAACTCACAGCAATCCTCCTACCTCTGCCTCCCGAGTACTGGGATTAAAGGCGTGCGCCACCACGCCCGGCTTCTCTTTCTATTTTTATAAAACCCTTATATAGTTTTCACCTCTTTCAGGACACCCAGGTCACGCGCCACTTTCCACCAATACCCAAAGCTCCTGATAACCTCCCCTTTCCAGAGCTGATTGCAAGTCAAATCCAGATCCAGAAGGCAATTCATTTCACTAATGCATTCCTTTATACTAATTGATGTGAAATTGTTAAAAGTGGACTTTAAGTCTTTCTGGGATTATTTGCACTTTTTAAAATATTTATTTTGTTTGTTTGTTTTTTTTTAATGTTTATTTGAGTGAGAGAGAGAGAGAAGAAGAAGGCAGAGACAGAGAGAATGGGCATGCACCAGGGCCTCCTGCTATTGCAAACTCCAGGCACAATGCACCACCTTGGGCACCTGGCTTACATGGGCTTTGGGGAATAGAACCTGGATCCCTAGAGTTCACATGCAAGCGCCTCAACCGCTAAGCCATCTCTCCAGCCCCAAACTTGTATTAAAAAAGGGAAAAAAAAAAAAAAAAAAAAACGTAAGTTAACAAACAATCAGCCTGGATAAACTTGGAGATCTTCCAGCCTGGCTTGAGTTTTAAGTGAGATCACATCTAAAATATTTATTTTTTTATGAGAGGGTGAGAGAGAGAATTAGAATGGGTGTCCCAGGACATCTTGCCACTGCAAACAAACCCCAGATGCATGAGCCGCTTTGTGCTCCTGGCTTTATGCCCTATTTGCATTTTTTAATCTAAGTAAAATGCTGTTGGATAGTTTGGGACTTGGGTAGGTATCAGAGAGAAGGTTTTTATATGGTTCTGACCTCTCCCCATCTCTGTTCTTTTGCCTCTAATAAACCAAATTTAGCATGGTTTTGTATTGTTTCATCAATCATTTTGAACCCTTTTCAATCCCTGCATTTCATGGTCCTTAATGACAAGTGCTATGGTCGTGTGGGTACATTACCAAATCTTTCAATCAGAATCTAAACATGGACAATTACATGCCTCAACTTTTGCAATAGTAGAGTTTTGTCAAACCCTACTTAATATCTTTTATTCTGATAGTTAAGATAAAAAAAAATTATTCAGGCAGGGACTGGAGAGATGGCCTTAGTGGTTAAGGCATTTGCCTACAAAGCCAAAGGATGCAGGTTCAATTCCCCAAAACTCACATAAGCCAGATTCATAAGGGGGTGCATATGTCTGGAGTTTGTTTGCAGCAGCTGAAGGCCCCAGATATCCATTCTCTCTCTATCTGCCTCTCTCTCACTTTCTCAAACAAACAAATAAAATAAATAAAATAAAAAGTTAAAAAATTGCTCAGAACAGAGCAAGTCCAAGTAACCAGGAGCCACGATAATTTCATTTCTCTGCCTTGTTTCAGAAACGTCTTATTTCTTAAATGCATGTTTAATTGTTAATAATATGAATTTATGATAAATGAAACTACATACACCTAAACATGTGCCGTATATTTATATATTAGGTATCATTCCATTATGCTATGGAGTGATAAGGATGTTATGAAATTTTCAGAAATGTCTTATTTCTTAAATGCATGTTTAATTGTTAATAATATGAATTTATGATAAATGAAACTACATACACCTAAACATGTGCCGTATATTTATATATTAGGTATCATTCCATTATGCAATGGAGTGATAAAGATGTTATGAAATTTTCAGAAACGTCTTATTTCTTAAATGCATGTTTAATTGTTAATAATATGAATTTATGATAAAGGAGACTACATACACCTAAACATGTGCCATATATTTATATATTAGGTATCATTCCATTATGCTATGGAGTGATAAGGATGTTATGAAATTTTCAGAAACATGGTTTTCCTCTCACTACTTTACATATATATTTCAGTTTTGAGTAACAAATTATAGATTAAGGAAACCTAACTTCATATTAGTCTTAAGTTTACTCCTCTATCTCTGCAGGATCTACCTACAGTACTCTCATACTTCTCCAGTGCATGTCTATAGAGCTCGTGTATCTCTGAAGTAATGTCTTCGGAGCTTCTTTAAATGACAAACAAGGTCTGGTTCAGAAAAGTCGCTGTGCATAAGAAAATGAGTGTGGAAACCAGTAGGTCATATTTATTTACCAGAAAATCATTATAGAAGAGTTCATAATATATGCAACAAGCCGATAAGATACATTTCTTTGAAACTCATTGTTTAAATTTTTATTTATTGGCAAGCAGAGAGGGAGAGAGAATGGGCAAACCCTGGCCTCTTGCCACTGCAACTGATCTTCTGCTGCATGAGCAACTTTGTGCATCTGCCTTTATGTGGGTCCTGGGGAATGGAACCCTAGCTGTCAAGCTTTGCAAACAAGTGCCTTTAACCACTGAACCATCTCTCCAACCCTGAAATACGTTTTTAATGTGAGCTCTATTTGCTGAAAAAGTTCTTGGCCTGTAGTAGGAGTTCAGTAAATATTTACATTGGGATCTGTTTATATACCCTTAGCTGAAACCAAAGACGGGAATGATTAAAATGAATTTGAAAAAGGTCAGATGCAACATGTCATAAGCTAGTGCTGGCTCTGGCTTTGCTTGGGGTGTCCATCTCTTAGCTGCACATGACCACTATCTCTTCTGTCACGGGAGATACAGTGACTCTTGCTGGCTCTGAGATAGTAATTTTATGTTTCAACCATTCCGGACTTGGAGACTCTGATTCAATTATGTTTGTAGGCCTTGCTCATTCATGATGGGCCAATTGCTGGTTCACAACTTAAGTATGTTGCACACATTTGAGCTAAATTTTTAATTGTTACAATAGTATGATTATTAAGAATGGATACTGAGGCTGGAGAGATGGCTTAGTGGTTAAGGCACTTGCTGGCAAAGCCAAAGGACCTAGGTTCAGTTCCCCAGTACCCACGTAAAGCTGGATGCACAAGGTGTCTTATGGGTCTGGAGTTCATTTACAGTGCCTAGAGGGCCTGATATGCCCATCCTCTCTCTTTCTCTCCTCTCTCTCAAATAAATAAATGTAAAAATGGAATAAAAGTTTGCCAGGCATGGTGGTGCTCACCTTTAATTCCAGCACTCAGGAGGCAGAGGTAGAAGGACCAATATGAAGTCAAGGTCAGCCTGAGACATAGAGAATTTCAGGTCAGTCTGGGCTAGAGTAACACCCTACCTTGAAAAACCAAAAAAGAATGGATACTGATTTGATAGCTATTTTAGTAACTTTTCTCATTGCTGATCTAAGCAACTTGAGGAAAGGTTTATTTTGGCTAACTGTGTCAGGGACAGCGTGGTGGCAGAAGCATGAGGCAGTTGGTCACCTTGCATACGTAGTCAGGAAGCAGAGAGAGATGAATATTCGTGTTTAGCTCTCTTATGGCTTGCTTTTTCCTTTTTATCCAGTCCATGGAATGGTGCTACGCCGATTTATGGGGGTCTTCTCACCTCAGTTTAAACCTTTCTAGAAACATCATGTAGTCACATCCAGAGGTGTGTTTCCATGATGATTCCAGTCAAGTTTACAATGAGGGTGAACCATCACAATAGTCTTACCGTTCTGATAATTTTGTTTTTGCTCCTGCATAAAAGGATTTCTATTCTGCTCCCTTTTCAAGTTTGTAGATGAGAGTAAGAAATATCTTTATAAAGAAGACACAATCATAGTATGTATGTTCGTGTGGAGAGAAAGAGCTATTCCTTTCTTAACATAACAGTTCAGATTTCCCTACTACCATATACCCAAAATTAAATATGGAAATAAAATCTATTATTGAGCTTCATTTTATATTTGATAATTTAAATGTTTTGTGCTCATAACAAGTCTTGTTTTGGGGCCTGAGGAGACAAGATCAGTTGGTGAAGGGCTTTCTGTGCAAACATGAGGACCTAAGCTATGATCCCTAGCACTCACATCAAAAGTCCCAGCACTGGAGACGTGGAGACACACGGATCCCTGAAAGTAGCTGGCTAGCTAGTGTAACCAAATTAGCAAGCTCTGGCCTCTGTGAGAGATCCTATCTCAAAAAGTAAGGGGTGATGGATTGTAGGGATGGCTTAGCGGTTAAGGCATTTGCCTGCAAAGCCAAAGGACCCAGGTTCAATTCCCAAGGACCCACATAAGCCAGATGCACAAGGTGGCACACACATCTGGAGTTTGTTTTCAGAGGCTGGAGGCCCTGGTACGCCCACTTCCTTTCTCTCTAACACTCTCTCTCTGCCTCTTTCTCTCTGTCAAATAAATAAATAAAAATAAAAATAATTTTTTTAAAAAGTAAGGGCCAAGTAACTGAGGAACATACTTGAAGTTGACCTCTGGCTTCCATACACACATACACATGTACCTGTGCCCATACATATATGAACACACATATGCTCACACCATACAAAGACATGCAAAGAAGCAGTCTTATTTTCATTAACGGTAATTATAGATTGTGTCAGTTCCTTTGTGACAAAATGCCTGTGGTAAAATACCTGAGGAAAACACTTAGAGGAAAGGTGTTTTTTTGTTTTGTTTTGTTTTGTTTTTGTTTGTTTGTTTGTTTGGCTCCTGGTTTTAGTTTTGTTCCTTTGCTGGCTGCCTCCACTGTCAGTAACAGAGTGGGAACATCATGGCGGGGGGGAGACATGACAAAGCTGCTCATGTCATGGCAGGCAAGATGTACAGAGACAGACACAAAGAGATCATGAACAAGATAAACCTTCCTTCCATATTTCTGAAGACTCCACATGCTTGGGCTGTAAGGTCACTGAAAAATCCTGCTGGAGCTGAGCTGAAAACCTCTTCCATATAGACCATCTGACAGAAAGCTGGAAAAAGCTATGCTGCAGGCAGCTTCATGGGAGAGAGAGAAGTCATCAGAGAAGATAAACAAAAATGGACACTGCAAGTCTTAAGTTCAGCCAGCCAGGCCAAATGAGCCAATGGGTGCAATAGTGGCATGTCTGTTATGGGGGAAACCAACTGCTCTCTAATTGGGCTGGAGGCCCACTCCACAGGAGGGAATACATCCTGGCACTGAAAAAGCAATCTATTCTTTTCAGAGAAGTTATTCAGTCTTTCCATAGTGTTGTGTGAAGGCGAGCTCTGTATATGTTCTGAAAACCTGCAATACATCTTTTTGATCATGAGTCTTGGCTCACTTCTAGTTTAGATATTTTGGTGGCACATAAACATAGGCATCCAAATGACACATTTTAGTATATGAAATTGGAATTTATGGGTTATTCATAGTAACATTGTACTCTGATATCCAACATCTTTATAGAATAATGTGGCAAAAAAAGATTTGGAAAAAATGTGACTCATATAAGAGAGGAAATACAAGGAGGAAGAGAGGGAGAAACTGAGATAGAGAGTTCAACTAAAGTTCTCTAAATTTGTGGATCTCAGCCTGATGGGTTAGACTACAGAATTTACCATGTGGAACTGTGTGAAGCAACATGGCTGTGTGTGAAGAGGTGGGCATGTTGCAGTGGCAGAAGAGATTGCTTCCTCTAGGCAAAGGTTTCAAGCTCTCCTTATCCAATTCATTTTGCTCTTCTGACTAATCAGTTAGGGGGCAACTGCATCTCCTTCCCTCTTTCTCTTCCCATTTCTATCATATTAACATCATGTCATATCATATATCATATCATACCAACAGCAGGAAATCTCCATGGCTCTTCTTTCTGTACTTGTTTAGTTTTTCCACCACTATCTTTTCAAGCACCTCTATCTTGTACTCATTCATACAAGCTAAAATTCTTTTCTGATGGGCATGGCTATCTTACTAAACCATTTGTTTTTATAAAACAGTCTGCAGGTTGAAACCATAATGGAATGAGATATATTACTATTATGCATTAGGCCACTAAGTATGTCCTCTGAGATTTGCAAGCTGAAGTTCCCCTTGCGGAGACACACCCCTCTGTGTTTTTCACTACTGTTTTGTAATTCGCTTCTGACTGTACTTCTAACATTTCTATGTTCTGTAATGAGAGAGACTTAGAAAGCTAAACTTCACAATATGTTTAACTACTGTGCGGTCTTAGAGAAGCAAAGACTAACAGGGGTTCTCTAGTCCATCATTGTAAAGTCAGACCCAGACACGTAATGATCGTGAAGATGCAGTACTGAGATTAAGCAGTCACCTGACTCCAAACTCAGTGCTTATACCATCCCTGTTGTCATCAGAATGCCAGCATTTTTCATTCCCTATAATAACAATTTGTACAAATTCTAATCATTACTATTTTTAAAAATACCCACTACTCAAGCATGGAACAAGACACTGGGGCAATAGTGATATGACTGTTATGAGGAGTAACCAACACTTTTGAAATCATTTTATGTACTAATTTTTTTTTTTTTTTTTAAGACAGGGTCTTTATTTTTATTTTTTAAACTTTTTATTTTAATTAATTAATTAATTAATTTGAGAAAGGGGGGAGGAAGAGAGAAAGAGGCAGATAGAGAGAAAGAGAGAATGGATAATTCAGGGCCTCCAGGCACTGCAAGTGAACTCCAGATGCATACGCTGCATTGTGCATCTGGCCTATGTGGGTCCTGGGGAATCAAACTGGGGTCCTTAGGCTTCACAGGCAAACACCTTAACCACTAAACTATTTCCCCAGCCCTTAATATACTAATTTTCAAGGAGAGTGAGTAGGGAGAGAATGGGCATGCCAGGGCCTCCTGCCTTTGCAAATGAACTCCAGATGCATGTGTCACCCTAGGCATCTGGCCCCATGTGGGCACTGGGGAATCAAGCCCTGGCCATAAGTCCCAGTAAGCAAATGCCTCTGATGGCTAAGCCATCTCCCTAGTCTCCAATCATTTTTTGACTGGGTTTGAGGCTTTGCTAAATGGGAGGAAATTCATTCCTTGTACAGTAAACCTGGTCAAAAACCCATGACTGGGAAAGTCGTAGGCCCTAGGGAGCAACCTACTATAATTGTTATGTGAAGTGGACAGGCTGTTAAACTTCCTTCTAAATATTGATATATTTTCTTTTTAAAAATTATTTTAGAGATAGAGAGAGAGAGAGAGGGAGAATTGGCACACCAGGGCCTCAGACACCGAAATTGAACTCCGTAAGCTTGTGCCGCCTAGTGGGCATGTGTGACCTTGAGCTTGCCTCACCTTTGTATATCTGGCTAATGTGGGATCTGGAGAGTTGAACATGGGTCCTTAGGCTTCGCAGACAAGCGCCTTAACCCTAAGCCATCTCTCCAGCCCCCTAAGTACTTATATTTATAGACATAGATTCAGTGCTGCTTTCAGTCTGAGAAGTTATTGCAGAGACACATAACTGATGAAAGTGCTGAAAATAATTGACTATCATGTAACTGGCCCTAATCAGGACATCTTATCAACCCCTTCAGGGCTCAGGGAACATCTCAGGAGAGTGGGTGGACAAAAAAAGAGCTGGAGGATGAGGAGAAGGGCTGTGGAAGGCTGTTTTCTGGGCGTGTTATGGCTGTTGCGCTCACAAACTCACAGCACCTATGGTTCCCTGCACAAAACTGAACCCATCAATATTCCACTGTAGATGAGGGAGGGGCTCCTCACTGGCAGCTAAAGTCAGTGGTGTAGCCATACTGAGTAAATAATCCCCACCCATGCTCATTTGAGCAATTCTAATTCAACACTGGGGCACACACACGACAGACACGAAAGAGGGCAGTGGGTTAGTCGGGAAGAAGATCCAGTGGAAGTGGGAGAGGGATAAGAGAGGGCCTCGGGGTGAATATAGTCAAAATACATTGTATACATGTATGAAGTTGTTGAAATTAAAAAAATAATAATCATTTTTGAGAACCTGGTACTAACTCAGTCTGGTATTTTGAATTTTTATCAAGTAAAAGTAAAACCAGATGTGGGGCTAGGAAGATGCCAAAATGGATAGTGCTTGACCACAAGCATGAGTACCTGAGTTGAGATTCCCCAGAACCCATGTAAGGCTGTGCACTGGGTCGGGCAACTGTAATTCTACAGGGAGAAGGGATGTGGATATGGGAGAATCTACCAGAAGCTCGTGGGACAGCTAGCCTGGTTAACAGAACAGTGAACATTGCTTCAAACAAGGTGAAAGACAAAGACACATCTGAGGTTGCCCTTTGACACTCAGTGTTCACACACTATGGCGTACACATGCCCACACTCGCACACACATACACACAAAAATAAATTGTTCACAAAATTAAAATTACAAAAATTAGATGTGAATAGCCTTTTTTGGTTTTTTGTTTTGTTTTGTTTTTTTTTGGTTAAAAACAGGTTTACTTAATGGCATCGAGATTAAACCCCAAAACTTATAAATTATTAGTTGGCAAGAGTTGGAATAAAACAAAATGTTTTTCTAAAAGATCCATACACTTGCCTCTCCTGGCCTGAGATGGAGGTAGGAAGTTGTTGAACATGAGTAGATTCTTATTATGGGCATAGTCATCAAGCCAGGAACACGTACTTTCTCCATAGCACACTTCATGGTTGTTAAGGGCAAAAATGGGCCCACAAACCTTCCTTTCCTTTTCTTTCTTATAGCTTCTGTTCTCCACCAGCTCTTGTACCTGCCTGCCATTTCCTAAATGCCCGTGGGATTAATGAGAGCCAGAAGTAGCAGATGGGAAGGTAAGCTTTCCCTATCGGTGCTCGTATATTAGCCAGTAGGATTTCTTGTTCCTTCTCAGATACTCCATTCAGTTGATCACGAAACAGTCAGATACAGTGGGAAAGGCATTTGGTATATGTTCAACACAAAGATCTGCATCAGAGTTTACCCAAGACTCAGCTGAAAACATCATTTGTGAATTCACTTACTAATCTCACGTAACCCTCAGTCAGGACAGTTCATTTGAGCACCACCTGTGATAGAAGACATCCACAGCTCATCTCGGGTTTTGTCCAAGCCTTGCCTATTGGAACCTTATTAGAGATTGAGAAATTTTGCAATTGATCTTCCCTCATGCTGACATGAAAATTGGCTTCATTTTGCTACTGACTATGTTAAATTCCTACCAGATTTGTAAAAAAAAAAAAAAAAAAAAATCCTTTCAATTTTATGAAGAGTGTCTGAACTGTGATGGGTGGGGTGGTCATGCTTCCTGAAATAGCTCTCAACTATTTAGGGACTTATTTTCAAGTCAGAGAATCAGTGGGATCTTCAGAATGTTCTTTTCTTTCTATGGTAGTGTGCCTTTTAACATTTTGCTTCTCACTAGAACCCAGCAGGTTGCCAGGGAAAATGGGTAAAAATCAATTCTATTTGGTGGTAGTGGATAATAAAATTAGCTATTATGATGATGGACTCCTGGCTGTGGTGAGTCTTATGGGTTATCTGCACCTCAGTTATCCAGGCTCACTACTGGGTAAGATGGGAACTGCCAATGAAGAAGAAAAATTCAGATTTATAAAAACTTGGCTATTCATATCATTCAATTCAATCATATTCACATCACTCAATCACAAAAGCAGTGGTGAAAATCCAAGCATTGTATATAGGTATGAAGAAAGAACATTTTTTTCCCTTTGAACACAGTCCCACTCCCAAGAATTTTAGTTTTAAATTTCTGATTGGTGATCTGCATTGCTCTATATATTATACTTACATCTCTACTATTTTCTGTTTTTTAAGATTTTATTTATTTATTTATTTATTTATTTATTTGAGACAAAGAGAGGGAGAGAGAGGGAAAATGGATGCACCAAGGCTTCTAGCCACTGCAGATGAACTACCCGAACTATCTACTTGATCTTCGACAAAGGGTCTAAAAATACACACTGAGGAAAATTGGATAACCACATTAGAAATTAGACCCACTTCTCTCACCCTGCACAAAAGTCAACTCTAAACGGATTAAGGACCTCAATATAAGACCTGGAACTATAAAACAACTAGAAGAAAGAAAACAGAGTGAACATTTCACAATATAGGCATAGGGAAAGACTTCTAGAATAAGATACTTGTAACACATAAAATTAGATCAACACTCAACTGCTTGGACCTCTTGAAACTAAAAAGCTACTGTACAGACAAGCAAACCTGCAAGAGTCAATATTCATCTCAGAATGGTAGAAAATCTTCACCAGCTATATCTCTGACAAAGGTCTAATATCTAGAATTTACAAAGAACTCAAAAATCTAAAAAAAAAAAATCAAACAATCCAATCAAAAAAAAAAATGGGGAAGAGGATTGAACAGAAAATTCTCAAAGGAAGAAATACAAATGGCCACTACACACTTAAGGTGATGTTCAGCATCTTTAGTCGTCAGAGAAAAGCAAATCAAAACAACTCTGAGATTTCATCTCTCTCCAGTCAGGATGGCATTTATCAAAAAATTTAATGACAACAAATGCTGGTGAGGCTGCTCTTACTGCTGGCCTGACAACCAGTTCAAGGGTGGTGACAGATACGGTGATCAATTAAAACCTATTAAAACATAAATACAGAGGCTACCAGGAACACTAAATCAGACTGCCAACAGGCCTGTCATGGCTCAGGGAGCATTGTGGAAGATGGGGTGGAAAGATTGCAAGAGCCACAGAGTGGGTGGGCATACCCCGAGGCATTTCCCCCTCCCTACCCCACAGGGACTGACGGAAAGTTTCATGACCCCGCAGTGAATACCATGACCCCTCTGAGGAGGGCTCCCAGGGTAATGGGAGCAGGGGTGGTGAGGGGATCAAAAAGTTTAACCTGATATATTAAAATTAACAATACACACACACCCTTTAGGGGACATTATGGAAGAGCATTTGGAAGGTTGTGGATGGGAAAGCAGCATTCTGCAGCTTTGCCCCCCTTCCCAGAGACTTACTGGTGCATTCATGACCTCACAGTGTGAATAGAAATTACTCTACTGAGGAGGACCCTCAGTGGAACAGGGGTCAGCGAGAGGGAACCAGATGGGAATGTGATCATTGTGCAATATATTCAAAGCATAAAGTTCTTGAATGAAAACAAAATAAGCCTCCCAAGGATAGCGCCAGTGAAAACCAGTTGCTTAAAATCCTGCCCCATTTTAGTTTATTTTAGATATAATCACTTTTTAAAAATATTTTTATTTTATTTTGTTATTTATTTATTTGAGAGGAGAGAGAGAGAGAAAGGGAGAGAGAATGGGTGTGCCAGGGCCTCCGGTCACTGCAAACAAACTCCAGACTCATGTGCCCCCTTGTGCATCTGGCTTACATGGGTACTGGGGAATCGAACTGAGGGCCTTTTGGCTCTGCAGGCAAACGCCTTAAACACTAAGCCATCTCTCCAGCCCTGTAATCACTTTATACTTCCATATACAGTGAGCTTTTAATTTCGTTATTTTATAATTTTCAGTTAAAACAATTGTATGATTTTGCTTTATCCCCAAATTCACGTTTGTACTGTTTGTTTGTTGCAGGGAGTTCATTTTCTTCTTGAGAACATCTTCTTAGTCCTCTGCCTTGTGTGAAGCAGTTAACTGCTTTCTCACTGGATGTGGTGGTGCAAACCTTTACTCCCAGCACTGTAAGGTATAGGCGATACTTCCTAAATTTGAGGTCAGCCTGGGGCTACAGACTGAATTCTAGGTCAGTCTGGGCTTGAGTGAGACCCTGCTTTGAAAACACTGAGTAATAAATAAGCATCTGTCCCCCGGTTATATTATATGAGTCTTTCTCGGATTTACTTTCAGCTTGCTGTAGTTCTCCCAGAAGTAATGTTTTTCAGAAATATTGGACCAAGGGTTAGGAGTCTATAAAATATTGGGACTTTTGCTTCGTACTTTCCTGATGTTTGGGCTGTGTGTGCACATATGTACGTACGCTGCCCACGTGTACAAGTTTGGAAGGATTTGCTGGACTGTCATTTGGTGTCCAGGGCGATGGATTAGGAGTTGGACAGCAGCCAATTATTACTCACTTGTTAGTAGCCTTACCTCCTTTCTTCTCAAAAATCTTACATTTTTTTCCTTCATTTTTTAAAATTTGGATTTTTCATTATTTTTACTACACATTGGACCTGCCCCAAATTTAAAGGCTTGGGTCCAACTTCAGCTCTAAATGACAATGACATATTCCATTCCTTTAAATGTATTATTCTCTTCCCTATTCCATCTTTCTAATGCAAGTGTTAGATATGCCACGTTCACAATGACTTCCTAACTTTGAACTTCCTATGATATTTTTGATCTTTTATTTTATTTTTTATTTATTTATTTATTTATTTATTTATTTATTTATTAGAGACAGAGAGAGGGAGAGAGAGAGAGAATGAGAATGGGCACACCAGGACCTCTATCCATTGCAAACGAACTCCAGACACGTGCACCACCATGTACATCTGGGTTACGTGGGGCCTGGAGAATCAAACTGGGGTCCTTAGGCTTCACAGGCATACGCCTTAACTGCTAAGCCATCTCTCCAGCCCACTTTTGATCTTTTAATATGTTGCTTTAAATTCTGGAAATGTTTCAACTCTATTATAGGCATGGCTTGGGTATATTAAAAAAGCATTTACTTATTTATTTATTTTATAAAGATCTTATATCGCCTTTCCCCTGGACCCACTTCCCCTAAGGGAGCTCTTCAGTTGGGGTTATTGGTATTCAGTGCGGGGTGATTAAGGTCTCAATCAATGTCTGTGTGTGGGCGGGGTGCGGGGGGAGGTGAGGATGGTTCAGGAAATTTCTAATCTCCTGGCTCTTACAATCTTCCTGCTCCCTCTTGCCCTATGTTTCCTGAGCCTTGGCGGGTCCATTAGCAGTTTGGTTTAGTACTAAGATCTCTATAGCCTCTGGATTTCTGCTCCAAGGTGTTTTCCCTAACTACTGTGTCTGTCACACTTTCCCTGGAGCTGGCAGTTGGTCACCTTGTCAAAGTAGCAGTGGGAGCAATATTTGTGTCACTGCTTTCTCTGCAACTTTCTCCTGGGCCCAGAAGTTGTGGTATAGATGGCACATCTCCTGAAAGGCAGTCAGGGATCTTACCATAGTGATAGATCTTGAATCTCCCCATTATATTCTGTTATCTGAAAAGTAAAAGAGATCATCTGACCAAGAATGAGGGCAGCTTTGATTTAGGGGGATATGCAGAGTGATTTGGGAGACTTCTCGGGGCGTATGCCCACTCTACTTATCCAGAGAGTGCTGGCAGCTTCTCTCTGGGGTCTATGAGTTTCCTGGTCATGGGGTTCTGACTTGATCCCCAGTACCAGGTGTGAGTTCTTTCCTACTGAGCCGGTCTCTTATCCAATCAGAGGGCAGTTGGTTACCAGCATGGACTGGGTGCCATCATTGCTCAGGTACGTACTTCATGCCTGGCTGATTGTCTGCCTGGCTTGCAGGATCCTCTGTTTATTAATGCTGCTGATGATCTTTATTCACCTTCCCACCCAGGAGTGTCTGCCAGGGGTGGACTGGGTTTCCTCTCCATTCTGATGTAGTCTCTCAGTGTGCTGTGACTACCGTGATAGGCATGTTTTTATCTATTTTCTGTTGTGATAACAAAATGCCCAAGGCTAGGAAAATTATAAATAAATAAGGTTTTTTAACTCACAGTTTTGTTTTGTTTTGTTTTGTTTTTTATGTCCAAGAATAAGGTGTTATTATCTGCTTGGCTTCTACTGGCACATGGCTATCACATAGTGGGAGTTCCATGTAAAGAGAGAATATTTGTGAGGCATAGAGAAGAGATGGACTTATTTTATAAAATCTTAAGTCTGCGGTAACTAATTCATTCCTGAGAAAATTAACTCACACCTGTAGGACCTAATCCAATCTCTTGAGAAAGTCCATGTATGACAATGAGTTTATAGTAATTTTTCTATTTGTACAGCTAATTTTCATCAAAATTTCATCAGTCCTAAGATGTCCATTCTCCCCCAAGCCCAGTTTTTTTTTATTATTATTATTAGTTATCTATGTAATGTGCATAGAGCCATCATTTGGATTTTTGCCTTCACTCCTCTGTGATGAGAAAGCAGCAATCTTCTTTGTCAAACTGGGTTCAGTTGCCCTGGTGAGGGCAAAAACCCTCAGGTTCTATGTCATCTTGGTTACAATCAAATTAACTGGTAATCTAGGCCATTATCTGTCTAGGTAGTAAGTTTTAGTGTTTGCCACCAGAGAGCCTTTGTTGAGGCCCATACAAGACTTACACAAAACAGTTTGGCTTTCCCCAAGAAGATCCCTCACTTTTATAAAAGAAATCTGGTGGCACTATTCCATGGTTAATTTGTGTAACTGGCTCATCATTTGGGTCCCAGACTGAATCTTCTTTGTCAAAAAAAGGAAAAATCTGTGAGAGTGTGAGCTGAACACCAGAATCTTGGCACTATTCTCTGCTTCCTGACTGCACATGCAACCTGACTGGCTGCCTCAGCTCCCTGCTGCCACTGTTAGAGCCACTCTCCCCACCACGTTGGTTTGTACTCACAAACAATGAGCCACACAAGCCCTCTGTGATAGTTTGAATGGATGCCCCCCATTAGATTCAGGAGTTTTATTCAAGCTTGTAACTTGGTGTCACTGCGATCCAGCCCAAAGGTGTAGGGGCAGATCTGAAATTCCAGTCTAAAGATATACAAAGTGGGGCTGGAGGAAGGCTTATGGTTAAGGCACTTGCCTGCAAAGCCAAAGGACTCAGGTTTAGTTCCCCAGGACTCAAGTAAGCCAGATGCACAAGGTGGCACATGTGTCTGGAGTTCATTTGCAGTGGCTGGAGGCCCTAGTGTGCCCATTCATTTCCTCTCTCTCTCTCTCTCTCTCTCTCTTACTCTCTCATTCTATCTAAAGAAAGAAAAAACAGATATGCAAAGTGCTGGAGTTTTGCCTGGAATTCCTAAGTGTGCTTGTTTGCTTATGGTGGTTGTTTTTGGATTTCCTCTTTGCTTGGACCTGTGAAAGTAGGCCAACTTCGTCTGCCATTGCAGAACTTCCCCTGGATCTGTAATTTTCAAATAAACCCCTTCCTCCCACAGCTGTGCCTGGTTTGGAAGTTCAGGGTGGCCTCAAACTCATGGCGATCCTCCTACCTCTGCCTTCCAAGTGCTGGAATTAAAGGTGTGCGTCACCACGCCGGCTTTTAAATTGCTTTTGTTACATATTTTGTCACAGCCAGAAAAGTAATTCAATCTATACCAATTAATTGTCTTTGGAAATCTGAATGCTACTAGATCCCAGCTGATGATGGCATTTTCTTGTTAGAGCTTTGTCTCTGGCTTCCTCCTCTTTGATCCCCCATCAATATGATCCCATTGACCTGAGCTGCTGCCTCTGTTTGGTCTAGATTGGGGGTTCTCAACACTGTGTGCAAGGATCTGAGGGGCTACAAAGCACTGACCCCTGGATCTCCCAGAGATTGTTATTTCCGGCTAGCATGGATACATCTAAGGTGCAGCTTCAAAGATATCACCCCAGAACAGCTCTGCAACTGACAACGTTCAGGAGAAGCAGCACAAAGTATTGATCAGTATATCTAAAAAAACCATAAAATATTGATCAATATATCTGTAGCCAAGTAGCTCCGGTTTAAATCCCAGTACTTTCACTTATAGCTGTGTGACCATAGCAACTACATTTCCCTGAGGACTAGGTTTAAATTGAGGTTATCAATCCAATTTGCCTACAATTTGGGACATTTATATAATGGGCTATAATAGTAACAGTCTATAGGGTACTATAGAGATTTAATAAATTGATATTAAACAATAATGGGTACCTTCACATTGCTGGGACAAAGCACCCAACCAAAAGCAGCTGATGAGAGGAAAGATTTTTATTCAGGCATACAGTCTTGAGGGGAAGCTTCGTCATGGCAGAGACAGCATGACAGGAGCAGAGGCTGGACCTCACCAGCACCACAGCCGGTGGGAAACAGCAGCAGCAGGGTGAGCTAGACTGACACTGGCAAGCTAGGGGCTAATAAGCCACAAGGTCCACCCCCAGCAACGCACCTCCTCCAGCAAGAGTCCACCTCCCACACTGCCACCAGCTGTGGATCAAGGATTCAGAACACATAAGTTGATGGGGGAACATCTGATTCAAACCACCACAAATATTTCCATCAGAGTGTTGTGTGATATACAAGAAATATATCAGTTGCATATATGTTTAATCTCTTAAAGTCTCAGCTCTCAGAGTCTTGTATTTCAACATTTTGAGCCCCTACTTTCCCCTGATATGGAACTGATATGGAAAAAAAAGCTATTAAAATAGCAGCTGCTAGTGTGTTTGAGCACAAGCAACTAGATGGCTGCTGAGGACACTGGATTCCAGTATGCCACAAAGGCAGAACTTGCTCCGCCCACTCCTATTGCATGGTCTAGAACAACCACAGTGGGGCTGTGGTAAGAAAGGTCTTGCAGGTCCAGAATCCTGTGTGAGGGCTGACAAGACAGCGTCTGAGTAAGACTATGCTAACATATCGTTCCAACTTAAACTTCCCCCAGGACCACTGGAACCTTTCAGTGGAGGTGACAGGGATGACAAAAGGAAGGAGGCCTCGATACTGGAGGTCATTCTTTGCACATTATTTATAGAAAGCATGCATCCAGAAGGTTATCTCATCTAGACCAGAATGACTTGA
The DNA here is from genome assembly GCA_036365145.1 of Orientallactaga sibirica. Taxonomy (NCBI): domain Eukaryota; kingdom Metazoa; phylum Chordata; class Mammalia; order Rodentia; family Dipodidae; genus Orientallactaga; species Orientallactaga sibirica. The sequence continues at coordinate 7,063,114 of JAEOAD010000050.1, forward strand.
GTCAGAATTAAGTTATTTTTCCCTTTAATTTTTTAAAATTTATTTCATTTATTTGAGAGAGAGAAAGAGAGAGAGAGAGAGCCCGGCCTGGTGGCACACACCTTTAATCCCAGCACTTGGGAGGCAGTGGTAGGAGGATCGACGTGAGTTCAAGGCCAGCCTGGGACTACAGAGTGAATTCCAAGGTGAGACCCTACCTTGAAAACAAACAAAAGCAGAAAGAAGGGGCTGGGGTAGAGAAGGGGCACACCAGAGCCTTCAGCTGCTGTAAACAAACTCCAGATGCAAGTGCCACCTTAGGTATCTGGCTTGCATGGGTCCTGGAGAATCGAACCTGGGTCCATTGGCTTCATAGGCAAACACCTTAACTACTAAGCCATCTCTCCAGCCCCACCCCCTTTCTTAATTGTACTGAGGTATATCCCCAGCCCTCTTGCTTTTTATTTTGACACACTCACTAAGTTGTCCAAACTATCCTTGAACTTGACATCCTCTTGCCTCTACCTCTTGGGTAGCCTGGATAACAGGCCTATGCTACCAGGCTCAGCTGAGGAAGAATTTCTTGAAACGAGAATGACTGGCGATCAGTTGTTGTTGTCATTGACTTGGTCCATCTTTTGATTCCTACAGAGAATCTAAGATACACTATGATGTCCTGTTTCATTCCCAGCATTTGTCCCTTGGCTATAAGGAAGCCAATAAGAAAATGAAATGGTAAATGTAATTTTAAATTAAGAATAATACTTTCTCTCACAGTTACTGAAATGTAGAATGAGTTCAGGGTAAGAATACAAAGAGATTTGAATGACCTTGATCATTTGGTGGGGGGAAAAAGATCTAGAAATATCTCATTATATGAAGGACCTGAGAGGGGGAATTTCCAGAGTGGCATAAACGTCTAAATCCGTGTAAGGCTTTTGTGCTCCTCACACACACACTCGGGGCACTGGTTTTGCAGCACTGTGGTGATTTTCTTCTCACAATGCCTTCGGGCCAAACTCCATGCACCGTATATAAGGCCTCCTAAGACCAAAACCTCCCCAAATCCCTGTAGCCTTTGCTCTCATCACATTTGTAGGTTCCCAAATGATGCCAGGCCTATGATGAGGACTCAACACAAAGATGTGTCAGGCCCAGTATTTTTTCTGAATAATGCCCATCTTTGAAGAGCTATACAGGACTCCAAAACCTCTGGAGTCTCCAACTCCAGAGAGAACAGTTACTACATAGATTGATTGTGTACTAGCATCCAGACATTTCCAGCTCCTGATGCCAGAACCATGCCATTCTACTCTGTGCCTACAGCCTGGCAGTCTTTGGCACTCATAAGCACACGATAAATATTGTGTGCATGCGTGAATCAATAAATAAGAAGCCGAAATACAACACATGTACAACCTTCACCAACCTTGTCCCTTTGGTAGAACCCCAACCAGGACTGCTGATTAAATACAGAAAGTTTAGCCCCCTGTTTCCACAAAACCTCACCACAAATTCTCTTAGATGAATCTTTTTTTCCTTTCCTTTTTGTTTTGTGTTGCATATCTGTAGTTATATATAAAGTGAACGCCTGGCGAGTGGGTGGATGGTGGTGTTCACTCTTGTTTGGTGGGATGCGAATATGTCAGAATCACAGAAAATAGAAAGAAAAGAGGGTTATGCAAAGCTGTCAGGTCGCATGCCTGCTTTTGAGACCTGAGACGGTGCTGAGATGGTTCAAACTTAATATTCACATCCCTTTTACCACATTAAATAGGATCATTAGCAAACAGTGTTTGAGTGGTAGCTGTTTCCTGAGTGACACTAGCCATCCGGCAGTGCCCACTTCCCCATATGCTTGGGACTGATAGAATTCTGACCGCCTGGAAAACAGTGGGAGGAAGGAAGTAATTAAAACTGAGGGGAAGCCCACACAAGAATATCCTTATTCCTATTCTTTTGAAATTTGTGGGTGGGGCAGAAGTACTATTTTTAAGCCTTTTTTTAATATCCTCAAGTTGGCATGCAGTCTTGCCCATAGGATGAGTGTCAGGAAACCCCGAGGGTGGCCATTGGTGTTTAAAATAAGCTTAGGCTGTAGACTAAGAAATAAGAAAACAGGAAGGCATTTGTGCAAAGTACTGTAGCCATGAAGGAAGCTGAAAAGACAGAGGGTGTTTAAGTGATAAGTTCTGTAGCCCAAGCTTATAAAGCCCCTTTCCTGGGTCCAACAAGAATGAAGGTTAGATGGGAGAGAGGGAGACCTGGTCTTGGGAATCTCTAAGTGCTTCAGCATCTTCTTGGGCAGCAGTGACCTGGGGAAAGATGGAGGGAAAGAAGTGTTCAGCAACAATTTGTGAGCATGCAACCTCCTAAGCAAGGAAGTTCTGAATCATATTTTCAATTTGAGGATCAGCCAGTCACAAAAAATGATAGGTTGCTGATTAAATCTCTGTCCTGTCCTTTCCTTGGCGTTCAATATAAATTACGTTTCCCAACTGTCACTTAGGGGGAGTCAGAGGATGAGTGAAAAACCAGTGGAATATGGGCAGGAAGGATGGATACTGTGTTATAGGCCCTGTTTGGGAAGCAATGGTGTTTCTCACGCACAGACTCAGTGGAGAGGTTCCGAGCCGCTACCGCTGAGGGTGCGCCAAGACAGACAGTGTCTGATCATGGTGTGAACCATTCATGGGGTGAGCCACACCTGCGCTGGGCCATTTGGATAGTGTATTTTTCTCTGAAGCCATGGAGATTTTGGATTTGAACTATTGTGGCCAAGGTACAGTTACTGCTTCCAACCCTGTCACAAATATGACTTGGGCCATCCCATACACCATGTTCTCCCACATTCTTGATCTCTCCGGAAGTCTCAGAATATCAAACCCACTCGTAGCTAGAAGAGGAATGAAGTTTAAATAGCTGAGGACTCAACAGAGTATATGTTGCTTTATTTTATGTATTTATTTATTTGAGACAGAGAGAGGGAGAGAGAGAGAGGGAGAATGGGCACACCAGAGCCTCTAGCCACCGCAAACAAACTCCAGACACATGCGCCACCATGTGCATCTGGCTTACTTGGGACCTGGAGAATCAAACCGGGGTCCTTAGGCTTCACAGGCAGGCGCATTAACCGCTAAGCCATCTCTCCAGCCCAATTTTTTTTTTTTTTTTTTTTTTTTTGGAGAAAGGTTCAAGAGTTGAAAGACCATGATGGGCAATATCTAAAGTTGCTATGGCACCCCCCTTTTTATTTTTAATCAATGCTATGTACCTGTAATTTTAATTAAATTGCTTGATCCAAGTGCAGGCTGCCATCCCCATTGTTGCTGAAAGCTCTCAGACTGAATTATAATAATGGATCGATTTAAACAGCTTTGGATTTACATTAAAGCTGGGATGTTAACACAAGCTATTAAAGGCATAGCTAAATAATGAATCTTAAATTTTTGTATGTGTGTGGGGAGGGACTGGCGATTGAACCTAGGGCTTTATACATACCAGGCAAGCACTCTAGCACCGAGCTATAGCCCAAACCCTCTTTTTTTAACTGTTTACTGTGAGATAGGGTCTCAGTAAGTTGCCCTGGCTGCCATTGAACTCACTTTGTAGCCCGAACAGGCAATGGATTTATGATCCTCCTGCTTCAGCCCATTGGAAAACCTGGAGACTGTCAGTCTCGAGTTATATTGAACTTGAACTGCAGAAGTTTGATGACTGCTGATGGTGGTTGAGTTTGCATTATTCTAGCTTCTTCTTGCTATGCCTTATACCAGTTAAAAATGTTTACTCTGTGCCTTTACATGTTGTAAGTATTTAACTTGTTTGATTTTACAGGACTCACTACCTTAAGTTGGTCAAGACTGTGAGATCCTTTGAAATTGTACTGAGTACAATTCACAATGTGTGATAGTTATAAATCTATTGGGGGCCAGGGGTGGAATGTGGTAGTTTGAATATATGGCCTCCAATATATTCAGTGTTTTATTAGTTTATATTAGTTTTATTAGTTTATAGTTTGCATCTGCAGTCATCTTGCTAGAGGCAATGTCACTGGGTGGTTCTTAAGGTGTGGTGATGGTTTGAGATTCCATTGTAAAGATATGCAAAGTGTGCCTAATAGGAGTTCCTGAAGTGTGCTGTGGCTTTTGCCTGTAGTTTTGCTCTGTGTGCTGTGAGCCTAGTTGGTTTTTCCCTCTTGCCTGGTCCTGTGAAAGCAGGCAGCTTTTTCTGCCATTATGGAACTTCCCCTGGATCTGTAAGCTTCAATAAATAATATCCCTTCCTCCATAACTGTGCCTGATCTGGAAGTTCATCTCAGCGAACCTGAAGCTGTCTGCTACAAGCCCCCTGACTAATCATCTCTGCAGGCAAATGCCATCAAACCTAGACACATGTCTTAGTCTTTAGCCCCATAGCCCTTATGGAGAATCAGGACACACTGCTTTAGTTCAAGGCAAAAGCCACTTCTTAAAGACTCGCGAGTCCCCACGGGCATTGTGTACCTACAGCTTATTCCCAGTGTCACTTTTCTAGCGACTCTGCCTGAGGATAAAATAACGCCTTCTCTAATCAATATGATGTCCTGACTTACTGCATTCCCTTACACTTCTGCTGCCCATGTGGGAACTCTTGGCTATGTAGTTAAAATCCAGTTTAAGGACAGAGCTATCCAGGAATATGGAGCACAGGAAATTGTTGTTCTCATGTGTTGTTGCTGAAGCCAGGGTGCTGGGTGTTAGGAACACAGCCAGCTGGCCATTGAATGGCTCAGGTAGAGAGAGAGAGAGAGAGACAACAGAGTGAGAACTGGTGACCTGTGACAGAAAACAAATCCCAGGCATCTCTTCTCCCTGTCTCAGGTGCTCAGATTGACTGTCCTCTGCACACATCAGTCATTGCATTGAAGTTACTAAGTCATGTGTTTGATAAGCAACCCATTTCCTCCCTTGATGTCTTTTATTTAAGACTGCTTTTCAGCGAGTACCCTTCCTTACTTCTCTCTCTCTCTCTCACACACACACCCTTGTTTATCGCTAAGAGCTTTCTTCTACATTGTACCACAAGGTAGAGGAAAGATCCCTGACTTGACAGCGTGAACAAAATTCTCAAAAAAGTTCAAGTAATTCTTTCTCTGTTTTTTTTTTTTTTTTTTTTTTTGATGTTGAACTTGACAGTGTGATGATGTACTTGAGGTAATGGAATGTAACATGGCCACATGATCTATGCCACCACTCTCCTGAAGATTTGAGAAGCAGTCTAAGATTCTGTCAGTTATTTTTGTTTCTTCTTCCTGCTAGGACAATGGTACAACCCACAGAGATGCTGCCACGACACATGGCTCTTATGTTCTTTCCGCCCCCTCTTCCACAATGGACCCTGAGCTTTGGAAGGTGTGTTAGAGATGTTTCAGTGCTGAACACTCCTCTGTCCTTCTTCTCAGCACCATGGTGCCTTCTGAGTCATCCCAAGGTCACTGCCATCTGAAAATAGAAGCTTCTCTAACCAAAAGTGAAAGTAGCATTAATATAAGGGTATGAACATTAAGACAAGTGCTTACCAGGCAGTTTGGTGAGCATAGTTTATACATGTAAGAGCCAAAGGAAAGGTAGAACTCCTTACAATGTGCTCCTCCAGACACAAAATGCCCTGGATATCCATGACCTCACAGTATCTGACACTACCTACAACAAGACCATCATAATAGAAGGAAAAGATCATGACATCAAAATAAAAGAGAGACTATTGGGTCAAGTCTCTGGGGTCTCTCAGTTGTTTGTCACAACCTTATTTATTCTGACACACTAATCCTTTGCCCTATTTCAAAACCTCAGGACACTTTAAAGTCCCTGGAAACAGGAGGATTTTGCTGATGAAGGATCCCAAATCCTGGTGATGGTTGAAAGGACCTGAGACAATTGTGATGCCCACTTATTCTTATTTGTAAAACCTCAGCACTTCACAAAGGCAGTAGCACATGTTTAGTGTATGTTCTTTGTAAAAACCACGTAGACACACTTGAATTTTCTTTTCACCTTCATCCTAATTGACCACTCTGCCCCAGTTTGGCTAGGTACTGTTTCTTCAGAATGTTTGATTTATTTATTTATTTGAGAGAGAGAGAGGCAGATAGATACGAGAGAGAGAGAAAAAAAAGTGGGGGGCATGCCAGGGCCTCCAGCCACTACAAACGAACTCCAGATGTATGCACCACCATGTGCATCTGGCTTACATGGGTTCTGGAGAATGAAACCTGGGTCCCTTGGCTTCGCAGGCAAGCGCCTTAACCACTAACCCATCTCTCTAGGCCTAGGTACTGTTTTTGAGCAGCATAATTTTATAGGGAGCAAAGTCTTTTCAAGATGGCCTTGTCACCTGAAGCTGCTCCTTCAGGTGGCTTCTGTGCTCTCCAAGGAGTGTCTCAGATCCTCTAGGCCTTACTGAAAACTTTTGAATTATTCTCCTTTTGTAATTCATGCAATGTTCAACCCTTCTATCTGCTTTCAGCTAGCTCCTGATCTCACTTTAATTACACCTAGAATTTCTTTTGCTTTCTTTTGGGGGGTGGGGGTGGGGATAGGGTCTTGCTCTAGCCCAGGCTGACCTGGAATTCACTATGCAGTCTCAGGCTGGCCTCAAACTCATCTCCCATCTCCTCCTCCCAGATTAAAGGCTTATGCCACCATGCCAGGCTAGACCTACAATTTCCTATTCTGGCCCTTAGCTTTATTTTTTGATGTCTGTTTTTTTTTTCTTAATTTATTCTTTTTTTTTTTTTTTAAATCACCATTACACTATTGAAAGACAGTTCTACTCAAACCCTTGTGTGTTTTGACACATCTAGCTATAGACCCTCTTTATTAAGGATTTTTAAATATACTTTATTTATTTATTTGTTTGGGAGAAAGAGGCAGAGAGAGAGAGAGAGAGAAACAGACAAAGAGAATGGGAGTACCAGGGCCTCCAGCCACTGTAAATGAACTCCAGATGCATGTGCCACCTTGGGCATCTGGCTTATGTGGGTCCTGGAGAATCAAACCAGGGTCCTTTGGCTTTGCAGGCAAATGCCTTAACCACTAAGCCATCTCTCTAGCCTGTCAAAGATATTTTTATAATAAACAGTGTTGGAAAATAGAGAGAGTGTCTTTGTCCACAGAAAAGAGAAAAAATTCTATGCTATCTAGTATAATAATAAAAATACTTTCTTCCTCCAAGGCAAAGATTGGATATGTTTAGCTCACTACCATAGGCTGAGGATTTCTAAGCTCAGGGTTCCTCAGCTGTGACAAAAAACCAATATGTCTACCCTATAGCATTTATCTATGCCTACCTGTGTTATCCCAAGTATCTTTTTCTAAGACACATGGAACTGGCACAGACAAGAACCCCATGCCACATGCAGCTATGTGAATAATATATTCCTTGTCTCTGATATGAATCTCAGGTCTTTTGCCAGCACCTATAAAATCTTGAATTTTTAATAATAGTTGATAGATCCTACCTCCAGTAAGTTATACTTAGTCATAAGTTAATATCTGTAAGTATAAATGTTTATATTTATCATATATTTCTTTTTAAAAAAAAAATATCGTGGAAAGACTGTAAGAGCTAAAGGAAGGGTAGGACTCCTTACAATGCACTCTCCCAGACACAAAATGGCCTGGATATCCACGACCTCACAGTGCCTGGCACTACCTACACAAGACCGTCATAATCAGAGGAAATGATTAGGACATCAAAATAAAAGAGAGACTGATTGAGAGGGGAAAGGGATATTATGGAGAGTGGAGTTGCAAAGGGAAAATGGAAAGGGAGGGAATTACCATGTCTATAATTCTGAAAGTTGTCAATTAAAAAAAATCAACAAATTTTTAAAAAATTTATTTATTTATTTATTTATTTATTTATTTATTTATTTATTTATTTATGAGAGAAAGAGGTACAGAGAAAAAGAGAGAGAGAGAGAGAGAATGGGCAGGCCAGGGCCTCCAGCCACTGCAAACAAACTCTAGATGCATGTGCCTCCTTGGGCATCTGGCTTACATGGGTCCTGGGGAATTGAACCAGGGTCCTTTGGCTTTGTAGGCAAATACCTTAACTGCTAAGCCATCTTCTCCAGCCCAGTAAATAAATTGTTTAAAATGGATATAAAACTACAATGCCCATAACAAATACTATCACTGTAAAGTCTTGCTTACTAAGAGAGTATTGAATGGTTGAATGAATTGACAGAAAAAGGATCACATTTTATCTACTATAGAAATTTCAGTACTTTCATACTTCTAGATATTATACTCTCAATACATTGGAGAAAAGTCAACACTGACCTCAGGTCTCCAAAACAGCATCCCAAAGTTCTGAGAGGTCAGTACCTCCGAGAGGTGGATGTGCTAGTTTTACGTGAATACACAAAAACATCTCATGCTGACCTGCCAATGATGACAGTGAGTTTATCATTCTCAGAAAATATTTGTGACCTTTATAGTTCTGGCTCCACCCTCATGTATAATGCCACGACCATGGATTCTTGGATGCCTCGTTGCATTTTTGTTGACAACCTGCTCTTTTTAAGGAGTGAATAGGCCTTTAGAACTTAAATACCTAAATAGGAAAATGATAACCAAACTGTAGTAAATGATATAATTCAGTAAAAACTGGAAAAAATCACAGAGAAGGCCAGTCAAGTCTAAGGATTGGGTGTAAATATATACAACATCAATATTAATAGTCCAATCCAGGGCCAAAGAGATGGCATAGCAGTTAATGTACTTGCCTGTAAAACCAAAGGACCCAGGTTTAATTCCCCAGGATCCATGTAAGCCAGATGCACAAGGAGTTTCATTTGCAGTGGCTGAAGGCCCTGGTGTGCCCATTCTCCTCTCTCTCTCTCTCTCTCTCTCTCTCTCTCTCTCTCTCTGCCACTCTTTCTCTCTCACAAATAAATAAAAATTAAAAGAGTTCAGCACAACTTGGGAGCTTCATCTATGTTCACATGAATTCTGTCTGACTACATAGTCCTTGATTTTACCATACTGCTAGAACAACCCATGTTCTCTGTGTTCTGCTAATATACATTAGCTTTTCTTACCAGCCTTTTACGATCATCAAAGTTCTTGGGTTGGTTTTATCCCTCATAGAGCTTCATTCTGGGTATCTGTGGCAGTGACTTTCTCATTGCTGGGACAAAACACCCAAACAGAAGCAGCTTAGGAAAGGAAAAAGGAAAGGAAAGGAAAGGGAAGGAAAGGAAAGGAAAGAAAGGAAAGGGAAGGAAAGGAGAGGGAGGAGGAGGAAAGAGGAGAGGAGGGAGGAGAGGAGAGGAGAGGAAAGAAAGGAAAGGAAAGGAAAGGAAAGGAAAGGAAAGGAAAGGAAAGGAAAGGAAAGGAAGGGAAGGGAAGGAAAGGAAAGGAAAGGAAAGAAAAGGAAAGGAAAGGAAAGGAAAGGAAAGGAAAGGAAAGAGGGAGGGAAGGGAGAGGGAGAGGGAGAGGGAAGGGAGAGGGAGAGGGATCATTTGGTTTACAGTTTCAGAGGGAAGTTTCAGCAGGGCAAGAGCAGGCAGCTTCACACTTTGTCACCCCAGGAGGCAGAAGGCAGCAAGAGTGAGCTCGGAGCCAACTGGCCACTCCTAAGGCCCACCTCCAGTGACACACCTCCTCCAGCAAGTCTCCACCTACCAAAAGCTCCACGAGCTGGGAATTATATGTGTCTTAATCACAAACACATGTGGCTGGGGGTGGGGGTGTATTCCATATTCAAACCATCGGAGCATCCTGTTGTGTGTGTGTGTGTGTGTGTGTGTGTGTGTGTGTATTTTCAAGTTTTTGAGGTAGGGTCTCCCTCCAGCCCAGGCTGACCTGGAATTCACTATGTCGTCTCAGGGTGGCCTCAAACTCACAGCGATCCTTCTACCTCTGACTCCTGAATGTTAGGATTAAAGGCGTGAGCCACCACACCAGGCCACCATAGCATCTTAATTGCATTTTTTTCTGCTCTGTTTTTCCTGGTGTTGACCATACAAGGCCACCCCCTGATCGGCTCTAGTACAGTCTAGGGAAAAGCAGCTGAGACTCCATAAAGCTTACTATATAGCTTTGACAGGAGACATCATTAAGGAGGCCTGTTCTAGGGTTTTCTACTCTGAGAGGGAGGGTGTTGTGCAAATCTATCAACACACCCTCATTACTGGTGTTTGTCCCAGAAGAGTCTCTCCACATTGACCTAGGTTCTTTTTCCTCCTACTTTCTGGAGAATAGAAGAACTCTAGTTAGGCGTGTTCATTTTTCTTCTTAAGAGTTAACATCATAGTTTCAATGATAAAAGAAGAATCCAGGCATTTGTGTCTTTGTCAAGAGGACTTGCATGGACAGACTCACTAGCCATGAATGGTCACAGTCCAGGTTTGCAGCAATCCCTCTCCATCCTCGACCTAGTGCCACAGAAGAGGGAAGGGAAAACAGAAAAGAGAACAACTGCAGCTTTCTACCTCTCCTGCTGGCAGAGTGTACACAGACAGTGGAGAAAGGATTGACAGTTGCCATGGCAGCCAGAAGCCCTCCCCCCAGCCCCCACAGAAACCAGGCCAGGCCTTTCCTAGCGATGGCAGGAAGAGCACTTTTCTCAGTGAGCCTTGGCAGATGTCATGGTGAATTTTCAAACTAAAGATGCACCCTTGTTCCATCCAGGGCCATCTATGTACAGTTGGGCCTTCTTTATTTATTTGGGGTGCACATATTCCTGCCAAGTGGGTGTGATTAGCCATCCAGCAACTAGGACGCTCACACACAAGAAACTACTTTTTAAAACTATATGGTTATCTTTACATGTAAACTACAGCAGGTGAATCACAGTCCTATTGCATCAGTCAGACTTACATTTAAATCCTTTTGGGGGCTGGGGAGATGGCTCCATGTTTAAGATGCTTGCAAAGCCTGACAGCCAGGGTTCAATTCTCCAGTACCCACGTAAAGCCAGAAGCACAGAGAGACACATGCATCTGGAGTGTATTTGCAGTGGCAAGAGTCCCTGGCATACCCATTCTCTCTCTCTTTCTGTCCTTGCAAATAAATAAATAAATAAAAATATTTTTAAAAATCTTTTCGTGTTCCAGCTAGTTTAGATGATTTTAAGACCAGAGAAAGCACCATGATCCGTTTTGCTTCACATTGCTGGCTAGAGGAGGTCTTTCATTTTAAGCTGCTAATGAAGTGCTGGGTGGGCTGAGTGCTTCCGGAAACCTTTATCTTCATGCAGCTGTTATTGGAGATCCAGGGTCTGCTGTTTCATCAAGTGATCAACTGATTTGGTTAATTCATCCATAAAAATATGGTAAAGTGCCTATTATGTATTAATCACTGTGCAAAAGTGCAGAGCTTTAGGGATAACTACGACAAAGAAAGGCACCATCTCAATCAGCTTTTGGTATAGAAGTAGAGAGACACTGAGCTGGAGAGATGGCTTAGCAGTTAAGGCATTTGCCTGCCAAGCCAAAAGGACCCAGGTTCAATTCCCCAAGGACCCACTTAAGCCAGAGATACAAGGTGGCACATGCATCTGGAGTTCGTTTACAATGGCTAAAGGTTCTGGTATGTCCTTTCTCTCTGTCTATCTGCCTCTTTCTCTTTCTCAAATAAATTAATTAAATAAATAACATTTTTATTAAAAAAAGAAAAAGAAGTAGCCGGGCGTGATGGTGCACGCCTTTAATCCCAGCACTCGGGAGACAGAGGTAGTAGGATCACCGAGAGTTCGAGGCCACCCTGAGAGTACATAGTTAATTCCAGGTCAGCCTGGACCAGAGTGAGACCCTACCTCGAAAAACCAAAAAAAAAAAAAGAAGAAAAAGTAGAGACGTGCAGTTATAATTTCCAAACATGATGATAGGTGCTCCAGCCGTCAGTGAAGAAGCGTATTTATGAACAGAGAAGGCAGTGCCCATATCTGTAGCAGTGAGGAGAGATTGAAGTCCAGGGAAACATGAGATCTCGTAAGAATTTGTCAGTCACAACATATTCCAGAGTTTGTGTCAAGAAGCAAGAATTCCACCAGCTGAACGCATAAGGCACTGTGGTGTGGGAAGGAGAGTACTAGTGAAAAAGTGTGTGTGTGTGTGTGTGTGTGTGTGTGTGTGTGTGTGCATGCTGAGAAGCCTTCCAAACACACCTGGCAATGAGAGTAGTCAAGGGGCTCTGCTATAATTGCAAAGGGGGTGACGCGTTAAGAAACGATGTACGACGCCATCATGACATAGAGCCCTGCTAGGTGAGGAGATTAGAGGTGGATCTGCTGGGCTGTAGCTCAGTGCTAAAGCAGTTTCTTTTATTTTTTTTTTAAATACTTTTTATGTTTATTTATTATTTGAGATAAAAAGAGAGAAAGGCAGACAGAAAAAGAGAGAGAGGGAATGGGCATGCCAGGACCTCCAGCCATTGCAAACCAACTCCAGATGCATGTGCTACCTTGTGCATCTGGCTTACATGGGTCCTGGAGGATTGAACTTGGGACTTTGGCTTTGCAGGCAAGTGCCTTAACCATTATGCCATCTCTCCAGCCCCTAAAACATTTTTTGGCATGTGCAGAGCCATGAAGAAAGAAGGAGGTTTCTATGTTTTGGTTTGGGTACTTAGATGAAGGAGTTTTTATTTACTGGAACAAAATTTGAGATGATAAGTGAACTTAAATAAGGTGAATTCAAAGTGCTTGTGGAACATCTAGAGAAAGAGGAATAAGGGCTGGAGGGATGGCTTAGTGGTTAAGGTGCTTGCCTGCAAAGCCATAGGACCCAGGTTCAATTCCCCAGGACCCATGTAAGCCAGCTGCACAAGGGGGCACATGCATCTGGAGTTCATTTGCAGTGGCTGGAGGCCCTGGCATGCCCATTCTCTCTCTAAATAAATAAATAGATAAATAGATAAATAAAAATAAAATAGAGAAAGAAGGATGAGTGTTAGGTCTTCTTCCTCCTCCTCCTCTCCTCCTTAATTATGATGTTGGGGATTAAATCCAGGGTCTTATGCATGCTAGGAAAACACTAGATTAGTGAGCTATTTCTCCAGCCCCACCCCCAACACCTAATTGATAGTTCTATGCATGGTCAAACCTCAAAAGGTAATACAGGGCTGGAGAGACAGGTCAAGTGGTTAAGGCACTTGCCTACAAAGCCTAAATCCTGGAGTTCAATTCTCTAGTTCCTGCATAAAGCCAGATACACAAAGTGGGACATGCATCTGGAGTTTGTTTGCAGTGGCTAGAGGCCCTGGAGCACCCATTCTCTCTGTCTCTCTCTGCTTACAAATAAATAAATAATGAATAATAAATAAATAAGGTAATATAGACTAAAGGCATAAACTTGGAATTCCTGGCTAGAGATGGAATAGATCAGATCTTTCAGGTAATTTATTACATGATCAAGAACAAATTTTTACAGAGGCACTTTTTTTTCCCCATTGAAAACTCTTTTTATTTATTTTTAAATTTTTATTTATTTATTTTTATTAGATATGGACATATTTAGTATGTAACAACACATGTTGGTACCATCCTTTCCCTCCTCCTTTCCCCTTTTCTGAAGAAGCCTTCCTCCTTGGGGATGCAGGTCAACCCCATGGGGATTGTGGGTCATGCATTATGGGGGGGGGAGAAGGAAAGTCTGTCTCTGTGCATAATGTCCCAACTTGTGGCTCTAACAATCTTTCCACCCCCTCTTCCACAAAATTCCCTGAGCCGTGCCGGGAGCATTTTAGTCTACTTCAGTGATGGGCACTCAGGAGCCTCTGGATCTCTGGATCTCTGGTTTGGTAGGTGCTGAGTGTCCTCAGTGTCTGTCTCCTTCACCCTTATGCTGATACTAGATTCACTGAGAAAGCAGCACTCTATCTCATTTCCCCAATTCCTACAGAGGCACTTTTTAATGTATTTACTTATTTCTTTGACAGAGAGAAGAAGAAGCAGTAGCAGCATGCATAGGCATTCCAGGGCCTCCTGACACTGTAAATGGATTCCAGACACGTGTACTACTTTGTGTCTGGCTTTATGTGGATACTGGGGAATTGAATCCAGGCTGGCTGGATTTGCAAGCAATGCCTTTAATCTTTTACCTTTTAATCTAAAAGAAGCCTCTGCCCCCTTAAGTTGCTTCTGTGTCAGGCATTTTGCCACAGCCACAAGAAGGGGTAGTTAGTACACAAGTCAGTGTGAATTCTCTAAGTGTAAATGCTCCCACTCTGAGTAGAAAGTCCCTAAGGGGAAAAAGAATGTTCAAGCACAGACATGAAGAGATATACATCCACCAAAAGGACAGAACTGAATAAGTCAGAGATGTCAAAAGAGAGTGGCGGGGTAAGGGAGGGAAAAAAAAAAGTATTATCTTGGAATCAAAAAGAAGAAAATGTTCAAAAAAGCCAAAGGGCCGCTAACAAGTAGTGTTAAGAACTAACTGGTAAAATGTCAACTGAAATTGGCAATTTGAAGGTGACATTGAACTTTGACAGAGCAGGTTTTGTACCATGAAGAGAGCAGAAACAAATTGTAGTGGGGAGCTAAGTAAATGATAGGTGAGGGAAGAGAGTTGGTATGGATTCATTTCTGTAAATAGTACCAAACTAAGCTTGGCCTTATGGGGGGGGAGAGACAAAGTGGGTGATAATAAAGACAAAGGTGTTGAAAAAGTCTTGTCACTTTTAAGATGAAAAAGGCATGAAGTTGCAGCAGGCAGAATAATTCTCAAAGGAATTTAACAGGTGTGATTAGAGATTTTACGTTGGAGGCATTATGCTGGTTTATCTAGGTATTGCCTCATGTGATCGCCAGGATCATTAGAAAGAATGAGGCAGGTGAGTTAGGATGAGTGAAGGAGATGTGATGGTGGAGGCCAGAGCTGTTGCTGGTTTGGATGAGGGGAGAGGATGAGGAGTCAAGGGTGGTGGGTATGTTCTGGAAAAGGCAAGGCAAGGATTTTGGGCTTAGACCATTTAGAAGGGACACAGCATAGTAGATATCTTGGTTTCAGTCCAATGAGACTTCTGAGATCTTTCCAGAATGTTAAGATAATAAATTTGTGCTGTTCTCAGCCAATAAATTTGTGACATTTGAAAACACAAGGATAGCTTAGTAGGCCAAGGGAAGAAACCTCAGCAAGAGAAAGTAGCATGTTTTTCTTGCCCAGTGCAAGACTCAAGGCTTACATCCCTATAAAAAAAAAAAAAAAAAAAAAAAGTCAAGCCAGGCGTGGTGGTGCACGCCTTTTAATCCCAGCACTCGGGAGGCAGAGGTAGGTAGGAGGATCGCCATGAGTTCAGGGCCACCCTGACACTACATAGTTAATTCCAGGTCAGCCTGGACCCGAGTGAGACCTTACCTCGAAAAACTAAAAAAAAAAAAAAAAAAAAAAGAAAAGAAAAAGATTAATGAGAGAGAGAGAGAGAGAGAGACAGAAACATGACAGATATATCCTAACTAAAGTTTTATGTGTACTGAGTGTCTTCAGAAGTGCCCAGAGATCCAGAGAAAAGTGTACTTAATAGTCAAATAAACATGATTGGAGGACAAAGCAACATCATCTACCAGTAATAAGCTTAGCAAGGCCCATTTGTTTAGACCTTTCCTGACCTGCAAGGCTAAGGCAGGACCTTTCTGGAAAAGGGTCTTATGATTCACCTTCAGAAAAGGTGGGTCCTGTCAAATTTTGGGGTAGCATGGTCCATACCCTGAGAAAAGCCAATGTGAATAACAAAGCTGTCTCTCAAGCAGAAGTGTTTGTGGAGCTCCGGCGGTGTGAGGCATGAAGAGAGGATTGCCTACCCTCATTTGTGAAGTGGGAGTTCAGAGAGGGACATGTAACAAGGCGGTGGGTTCTCTTACTTTAAATGCTTTTAGAAAGATTGGTGTGCTTGCTTCCAGTGTGGTTGGGGGCTGGCTTTATTGTAACTTAAAGGCACTCCTAAATAATCTCTACATTAGGGACTGGAGAGGTGGCTTAGCAGTTCAGGTGTTTGCCTGCAAAGCCAAAGGACCCAGGTTTGGTTCCCAGGACCCATGTAAACCAGATGCACAAGGTGGCGTGTGCATCTGGAATTTGTTTGTAGTGGCTCAATGGCCTGGCATGCCCATTCTCTCTCTCTCCTTCTGACTCTCTCTCTCTCTCAAATAAATAAAAAATATTTTTAAAAATAATAATCTCAGCTGGGCATGGTGGCTCACCTTTAATCCCAGAACTCATGAAGTGGAGGTAGGAGGATCACTGTGAATTTGAGGTCACCTTTGGAGATTACATAGTGAATTCCAGGTCAGCCTGGGCTAAAGTGAGACCTCACCTCAAAAAAAAAAAAAAACCCAAAAAATAAAAAATAATAATCTCTACATTAAGTTTAGCTCTGATACATACCGACAAACTAAGGGCAAACTCTGGATTTCTTGGAGGTTTCTCCTCTGAGCTGTTCCTAAACTGAAACCAAAATTCAGAGGTAACCTGGCACCTTAGCCCCTCTCTTTCGAACTCCTCTTTGGCTTGGGGGTCACACTAACAAGGGGACAGTCTCCTTGGACCTCCCAAAGGCCCTGCCTCACTCACAAGAGAGAATTTGTTTCCAGGATGCAGGAAACTGCTTCTGGTTTCCATGGAGACCCTATTTGATGTCAATGGCAGCTCCTGAGCCAGAGAGAAACCTAGGCTGTTTGCATTTAAAGACAGAAGGTGGGGGGTTAGGAGAAGTAAAAGAAGAGGGGAGGAAACAGACTTAAGGAGGGTGGTGGTGGGGTGGGGGTGATCTGACCAATGTTCAAGGTCTCCAGCAGGGGACCAGAAAAATACAGTTATTCAGTCATCTCTTGCTTGCAGGAGAGATCCAAAAGGAGGCAGCAGGGGGCGGAGGGGTGTTTATTCCACATGTGAGAAATTCCTTCCAGACCTTCCTTTCTGATGCATGCCACAGTGCAGGGGTCTGCGTTCCTCAGGGCAGCTGGGAGTCCCCAGCCTTGCAGGCGGCTCCAGGCTCAGAGTGCTCCTGGGTTGCATTTACAAGCGGCAGCGAGAGTTTGTTCACTTCTTGTGTCTCAGTTCTTAAGGGCTTGCAGCTGTGCAAGGGGCCCCACCTCTGTCTTTCATTCTTCCGCACCCAGTTCCCTGCACAAGGTCACTGAATACCAGCACCCTGGCAAGATCAGTTCCAAAGCTTTGTGCTCCAGATGAACTGCTGGGTTTTATTATAATATTATTATTATTATTATTATTATTATTATTATTATTTTATTCGCTGACTCCTTAAGCAAGAGAGACTGCAGTCAGGAAGGAACAGTGGGGCGCAATGCACCCTGAAATGGAATTGCACAGGCTTCAGATGACATCATCGGGGGTACAGCTCTGACCTAGTGACTGTTAGAGTTCTCAGAGGGTATCAATGGCAGAAACCTCCATGAAAGGACCGTGCTAGGCTCTGAAATATTAAGCATGTGGCTCGACTGATCTCCGGCTGCAGCTCCCAGGGAGCGGGTGGAATTTGAGCTTTCTGCCAAATTTAATCACTTGAACATTACTTACTGCCCTAGATAACTAAGGGTCACGTGGAGTTTGTGCCAGAAAAAGAAGTGTTGGGGGGGGCACATTACAAGCTATGAGTGTCTGCTGGTCTTAAAGTGGTACCAGTTCAATTTAATAAACACTTTATGTGTGAGGTTTAATACCAGTCAGAATGCATGGCTGAGCCTCAGTCTCTGCTGCAAGGTTGCATGCACTCAGGTGGAGGAGGATAGATAGCCCAGTGTAGACCTGTGCTGGACAGTCGTCAGAAATACTATGGCAACTCCAGAGAGGTGAAAATAATAAAGATATAGGAAAGAAAAGAGCACTTTATATTAGTAAACTATATGAGACAGGAGCAATACATTACATATTAATGTTATTTGGTCTGGCCTTTCATAATAGACACAGGAAAGAAAGTACAGAGAAATGTCCTATAGGGGAAGAATAGACTAGAATGCTAATGCATTGTCTGTTCGACATAAGGTACCAGCTCTGCGCATTATCAAAGACTGACCCTTTGAACTGATTTCTCTGCACGTTTCCTTCTCCTGTCTGATTCTGTCTTTCCGTTACTGTGTGTAGACGGGAACCTTGGCTTGGCCTTTATATCATTTTTACCACTTGTGTAATCTACCACATTTTGTTGTAAGTGGCTTAAGCCTTATTTGTCTCATTTTAAAAATAATTCCAGAAGCTAGGGTCGTGAGAAAGAACAATTTTAAAAGTGTGTAGGTTCAGGACAATTAAGAATCTCCTGAGTGTGGAAGACATTGCATGTCTTTTGTTGTTATTATTATTATCATTTGATTTTTCAAGGTAGGGTCTCACTCTAGCCCATTGCATATCTTGCATATCTTTTGTAATGGAGACCACATTGAAATTTAAAAAAAGGGGGGGACATTTGTACCAGTCAGAGCACCTCTTCAGAGTCGTGGTGTAGAAGTGGAGCACTGACGACCAGCATTATCAATGCTGGAAAACCTGCCACTTAGTGTCAGGGATGAATGCATGCTGTTCAGTCATTAGCCTTCTAGTTTTCATTGCAGATGTAGGAAAAGTTCCAAAATAAATTGAAAGGACATAAAATGGAGGAAAAAAAAATCTTACTCTTGGCATTCGCTTTTGGGTGGAAGATACCTGGAGGAAGTGGCATTAAAGGAGGGCATTTTTTTTTTCTAGAAAACAGAAGAAGCACTCAAACTGGTCATAGTTCCTGTATCATCACATTGAAAGTCCCTGAGGTTTTGTTCTCAGCTGCTTTTGCCAAGAAGCATACCTTTAATAAAAGCAGCTCCCCAGAGTTTTGCAAGGGTAGCAGAATATTAACAATTTTAGACAAAAATACTAAGAAAAACACAGAACACCATCTCATCTTAGCTGTTTGTATTTTTTCATTC
This sequence comes from Orientallactaga sibirica, assembly GCA_036365145.1. Classification (NCBI taxonomy): domain Eukaryota; kingdom Metazoa; phylum Chordata; class Mammalia; order Rodentia; family Dipodidae; genus Orientallactaga; species Orientallactaga sibirica. The sequence goes on from JAEOAD010000050.1 coordinate 7,082,002, forward strand.
TTAGTCACACAGTCACTTAGTCTTAGTTGACCACAGGTTCTTCGGCCTTCCTATTTATTTTCTTTGAGGCAATTCTACCAAGGTTCGAAATCACTTAATAAACCTCTTCTAACCCCTTAATTTCAAATAAACGCCCTCTAACTCATGGGCGTTTCTTTATCCCAACTCAGTTAACTATTCTCACACAGTCAGTTTCTATACGTGCCATCAATATTGTATGACAATTCCTAGAAATGAGTGCAATAACACAAGGAGTGACCATCTGACACCTTTATATCTTTAAGAAGAGGCAGAGCAAACAAGATCAAGACATGAAAGAAAAAATGAGTCCTAAATAATAGAAAGATAGGAAAGGGAGAAAAATAAATGGAGAGAAAAGTTAAAGGGGGCAAAAACACACTAAATTGAATGAACATGAGCATGTGTTTGACAGGCAAGGACTTGTCCAGTGATTCTTCTGGATTTAAGATACACTTCCAGAGCTAGAAGGAATTTGGTGGCCATCCCCTTCTCCCTTCACAGATGAAAAACAGAGGTTGGGGGGGATGACTGGCTGGTATAATACCAAAGTTGACCAGAGATGACACTCAGGTTTCCTGACCGCTGGCCCAGTTGATGCTTGGTGATGCCACCTCTTCTACCTACAAAGGTAGTGGAATCCAACGTCCCCTTGCCATTTAAATACCTTTCCATCCTTCCTGTAGCACTGAACAGCATTTTTCTATTTGTCCTGCTTCTTCATCACTTCCAAAGGGCTTTATTTTATTAACTCTTGTGCCAATGCCGAGGAAAGCATTGGCCACAAAAACGGCCCACATGAGACCTATCTACTTGTGATTTATATTTTACTTCCCCACAAATATTTATCTTTTCTGTTTGTAAGTACTGTGGTGAATGAAAAGCCAAAGGACCAAGGTGTTTCCCCTCTCCTCTCCTGCACCACCAGCTAAGAACCAAGTGTGCTGTAAGATGAGACTCAGAGGAGCAGAATGCAAAGGCTGCCAGTCTGGACAAGCAAGAAGCAACGGGCATGGATGGAAAAGAGAACCACACATTGGGACCACAGAGAACACTGAAGACAGGAAAGTACCATCTCTAGTTGCTTCTTTAATGGCGATTGTTGTTGTTTCAAGAAAGCTCTCTTTGAATCTGAATTCAATTCCAGGGGCTGGGGGGAGACCTGAGCAGCTCCTCCCCACCATGAGCTCACTTTCAGAGCTCAGCCATCCCAGGCAGCACAGTTTCCATCACTCTGCCATGCCGTCATTGCTGACAAGGCTTGGCAGCCAGCCCACCTCTAATGGAATGCGTCCTGCAAGCTGGGAATTAGGTCATCAGTAATTCACTTAATAGCATTTTATGAGCTGGGCCCTGACACAAAAGAGCGATCTGGCCTTACAAGCAGGTGCTTTCCTGGATGGGAGGGGAAGGACACAGATGATGCCACTGTGAACAATCCCATTCCATTTCATTTCCAGAAAGCAGTGAGTGAGGGTCCAATGACGTCCATGGTTCTTCCGCCTTTCTCCAGGCAAGATATGTGTGTGATCTTGGGCAAGTCACTGCTTGCTTCTGGACTTCACCTCCTCGTTAGACTTCAGTGCAGCATGCAACACCCTGGTTCCACACTGCATTGAAATATTTGTCAGGTCACTGCCTTTTCCTTGACGCCTGCCCTTTCCTATCCAGAAAGAAAGATACGTGGAAGACTGTCCTCTTCTGCCATGAGCACATTCAGAAAAGGAAAACCCTGATTTGTACACTATTAATTTCTCTGGTTTCAGTATTCCCAACATGGCTGATTTCAACGATTAGCTAGGGAAAGTTCCAAAAAAACTAGCGCTTGGCTTGGATGAGCTGCTATGTGCTACTTCAGAACAACACTTCTCCCTACCTGGAAAGAGTTGCATTAATGAAGAAGTCTCCTGTGAAGACTTACAGCATCATTTCCAATGCCTCCAGTAGAGACACGTGCACGCACACACACACACACACACACACACACACACACACACACGTTTGATTTGGATGAAAAAGATATCCACAACTTTCTTCTTTTTTTTGATTCTACTCCAGGCACCATTCTTTATTTGAAGCCCTCTTAGAAATATGTGGAGAATTATCATTAGAAAAGTGAACCTACAGAGGAGCACTCAGCACTGAAACATCTCTAACCCACCTTGCAAGGCTCAGGGTCCATTGTGGAAGAGGGGGCGGAAAGAATGTAAGAGCCAAAGGAAGAGTAGGACTCCTTACAACGTGCTCCTCCAGACACAAAATGGCCTGGATATCCATGACCTCACAGTGCCTGACACTACCTACACAACACCATCATAATAGGAGGAAAAGATCATGACATCAAACTGAAAAAAGAGACTGATTGAGGGGGGTGGGATATGATGGAGAGTGGAGTTTCAAAGGGGAAAGTGGGGGGGGAGGGAAGGAAGTACCATGGATATTGTCTACAGTTAAGGAAGTTGTCAATAAAATTTTTTTTTAAAAGAAAAGGAAAGAAAAGTGTCCCTAATCATACAGGTCTTCACCTGAATTTCTTTTTTTTTTTTTTTTTGCTACATCTCTGATGGTTCCCAGGGGTGCTCAGGGAGTCACTGGGTTCTTATGTTCTTCTGTGGGACCCAATATCCTTCCTGTTAAAAACAATCCAATATATATGTCGTGAATTATTCAGAAAGATCACTGCTTCACAGGACCTGCAAGCTGAACACAAACCACCAGTGTCCCCTCCCCTTTCCCCTTGATGTTAGTGGAAACCATCTTCTGGATTCGGAAACTTTAATGTGCAATATCTTCTAGTCTAAGAAGTGTGGAGCAACGAGGACCAAAATTAGCTCCTGGGATGATGATGGTTAAAATGATGAGTCAGTTTTGTATCATCCTCTCAATTGAATAATGTGCATATAAAATGTTCTACTAACTTTCTCTCTAAGTATTTACTACACAGACTAAGCATTGGGAGCTACTGTAAAACATTATAGACAGCATGAGCTGGACACCAACCTCCCAGGTTGTAATCTGGTTGGGAAGATAAGATGAACATGCATGAAAACATTTTATAACTGTGTCTGATTAGGTAGTAAAAAAAAAAAAATCCTAAGACAGGAGTTTGGAAAAAGTAAAGTTATTCAAAGCAGGCATTGTCCAGGCAAATATAAAGACAGTGGATGTTAAGCTGCCCTTAATGTGAGGCTGGTGCTCAGATAATTGCCCGAAGGCATGAGACAAGACAGGCTGGGTGAATTTCACTTAAAAGGCTGGTGGGAAGAAGTAGGATGAGATGGGCTGGAGAGATGGTACAGCCGTTAAGGTACTTGCCTGCAAACCCTAGTGGCCTTAGTTCAGTTTCCCAGTACCCAAATAAAACCAGATGCACAAGGCAGCGCTTGCATCTACGATTTGTTTTCAGTGGCTAGAGGCCCCCTAGGGGGTCCCTGGCCTGGAACTCCAGAGTGAATTCCAAGTCAGATTGGGCTACCTCGAAACCCCTCCCCCAAAAATCCCCAAAACAGAAATAGGATGAGACAAAACCAGGAAGTGGAAGGTGAAGGAAAAAGTGAACTGGCTGGCCTAAAACTGGGTTCCAGTATAAGTCGATGGTAAAAGAGGGATGAGACACCATCCATACAATAGAACAGTGGCCAGATCACACATGACCAAAGAACTCTGACCTACAACCTCTACAGCCACCATCTCAGCCTACTGTAACCTGTGCAGCAACCAGCCCAGAACACTCAAGGCTTGGTTCATAGCTGCCCTCTCCCATGAAATTGTGCCCCCCACTCATCCTCACTGCTTCCAATTCAGGGCCAGTGAAAGAAAACCAGCTGTCTCCCCAAACCCATCACCTATGAAGCCTGCGTCTGGTTGCAACCCGCTTCCATGTCCACAGAACATCCCTGAAACCTTCTCCTCTTCCTAGGACTGAGCTCGCTGTCTCCCTTGCCTGCCTTTGAGTCTCTGCCAAACACAAGTGTGATGGTGGCTTGATCTCTTGCCATACAACAAACCATAAATAGATTGCCTGTTTGCTCATTTGATTCCATGATGGGAAGGGAGCGTACCCAGTGTAGTTCTGCCAGTCTCCTGTTACTGCATGAGGACACACACACACACACACCCCTACGTGCACGAGTTCTCTCATTCTCCTTCCAAATTTTCTTCCTCCCCTCCCAGTAGCCTACACATTATACAAGCTTTCTTCCCAGTCATCTTAGACAGCCTATAAAAATGACAGATGTGAAGGGCGTGGCTTCCTCCACTTCAGACATGAATAGGATGATGTACTGAGGGTAGCCTATGCTGAGGACATGATTTTTATATATCCTTTGGGTATAAACTGGTACCTGCATGACTCAATCTTATCCTTACTTTTGCCTTTTTTTTTTTTTTTTTTTTTTTGCTGGCCAGGCGTGATGGCTCACGCCTTTAATCCCAGCACTTGAGAGGCAGAGGTAAGAAGATCACCATGAGTTCAAGGACACCCTGAGACTACATAGTGAATTCTAGGTCAGCCTGGGTTAGAGGGAGACCCTACCTTGAAACCATGCCCCTCCAAAAAGGGCTTTTGCTAATAATGATCCTATATTTTAAAAGGTTTTGTCTAACATTTATTCAATAATAAATGATAAAGACTATTTTCCCAGTATATTTAAGATATCTAAAAATGGTTGACCAGATTTTTCTGATCCCTACAAAGTAGCCTTGCTGCTGTCATGACAGACCATCTATTTCAAATCAAACTAAAGAGCATAAGCCATTTAAACAGTCATTAGCACATGATCTCGTGCAAATATGTGGATTTTTAGTAGGGCTTTTAGAAATTCTGAAAACAATTCATACGTTTCCATCTCATTTGGGAGTAACCCTGAGGTGGTATTATAATAATTTTGTTATCACTTTTCCCAGTTCCTGGAATCTTTTACTCCATGCTCCAAAACCCTACAGCAAATTCCTTTTGGTGGTTCACAGGCAGAATTTGATTATCTTGAATATTTAGAGGAATTTGATGCCCATATCTAATTTATATTAATGGCCAAGAAGTGAATTTATATGATTTTGTTTCCCTGTTTCCATGGCCCCCATCTGATCACAGGGAATGACAAGAAGGTGAGCTGGCCTGCCTAGCAGGACTTTCCATTCATTCAAACACTTAGCCCTGACTCTCAGTAGACTGAAAAACTGTTTTCCAATTCATTCTTCTTTTCTTCCTCCTTCTTCTTTTCCTTCTCCTTCTCCTTCTTCTTTTGTTTTGTTTTCATTTTAGAGAGAGAGGATTGGCATGCCAGGGCCTCAGCCACTGCAATCGAACTCCAGACAGTGGCTCCACCTAGTGGGCATGTGTGACCTTGCAAATGCCTCTATCACTAAGCCAGCCCTATTTTCTCCTTGAGATTGGTTCCTATGTAAATTAAATTTCTTAGTCTCCTTTGCATTATTTCTTGTGTGCATTTGCCTACAAAGCCAAAAGACCCAGGTTCAATTCCCCAGGACCAACATAGGCGAGATGTACAAGGTGACGCATGCATCTGGAGTTCATTTGCAGTGGCTGGAGGCCCTGGTGTGCACATTCTCTCTCTCTCTCTCTCTTTCTCTTCCTCTCAAATAAATAAATAAAAATAAAAAATTTAAAAAGAAGAAGAAAATAAAGCAACCTCTGCCTCAGGTATGTGTAGACTTTGCTTATACCTGGATGTTCATTAAAAACATTGGGATATGTATAGAATCACAAGTAAACAACAATAATTGTAACCCTCTTTTCCCTGGTCTCTCTCACAATGTGTTCTACAAATAATAACCATTATTGTTTGGGAAGAAGAGCACTGCAGATGATCAATTATCTCTAATATTCTCTAGTTTGCTAGCTAAGAAAATTGATAATGCTGATGTACAATAATGACCTTAGCTATCTGTCCTGACTGATCTCGCAGTGGATGCTCTCAACTCCTGTGACAAATGCTCCTTTCCGAAGCTCCTTCAGGATCTACTCTATTTGCCCTGAGAACTCTCAGCAGTGGACCTGCTCAGGGTTATGATTTTAGCTCCACCGTCTCAGAGCCTCTGTGCTGTTAGACTCTCCCAGGACGGCTGAGGGACTGTGTTAGAAAGTCATAATCTCTAGGAAGCAACAAGTTCTAGGAAGTTTTCTGATTCTTCTGCGAATGGAACTGCAGGCCTATCACCTGCTTTGAATTCTCTGATTCTCTGATTCTTCTGCGAATGGAACTGCAGGCCTATCACCTGCTTTGAATTCTCTGATTCTCTGATTCTTCTGCGAATGGAATTGCAGGCCTATGACCTGCTTTGAATTCTCTGTTGCTAGCCATGCCTCGACTAGCAGTCTGAGCAAGAAGAAATTTGATATAAGTAAATCCCACCCTCCCCCCCCTCAATTCTAAGGCAGTCTCCTGAGCCTAATACACTTTTGGTAGTGAGAGAGAATTTTGATATTTAGAAACAGACATGTCCTAATGATTGGAGGCAGAGGATGAGAAAGCTGGATAACAAGCTATTCTTGGGAATATCATTTCTCTGTATTTCTCAGATCAATAGCTTGGAGGTAACTCATGGTTTTTTAAAAAAATATTTATTTAATTTATTTAAGACAGAGAGAGGCAGAGAGAGGGAGAGAATGGGCACACCAGGGCCTTCAGCCACTGCAAATAAACTCCAGACATATGTGCCACCTTGCGCAGCTGGCTTACATGGGACCTGGAGAATTGAACCTGTGTCCTTTGGATTTGCAAGCAAGCACCTTAACCCCTAAGTGATTGTTTTCTATATATGTGGAAGACCATGAGTATAAGCATTCATATAATGATTCATTTATCCATTCCACATGAACTTTGGCGTGTTCACCATATTTCTGGGAAGGGGGATATACTAACAAGTGAGTCAGTTACAGTTCTAGTTACTATGTAGAATGTTATGGAAGGGGTACTTGATCCCAGTGCAATAAGCTGTGTCTCAGGAATGTGTCCAACCTTGGGGAGCTTTTGAACCTCCTCATCTCTTGAGATGCACAGGTTATCTCTATCCACCTCCCTCAAATCCCTCGAGGTCATTGCATAGACTATTCAGTTATCCCGAGAATCATTTTCCCATATATGAATAACTCATATATTCAAAAGACTTGGTGAGCTTCTGAAATAGCAGACAAGACAATGAAACGATGGCTCTGTTCGTGTAGGGTGATGCTCTTCAGGGCATGATGGGGTGGAGACTGGCTGAGCTGACAATCTGAATTGCTTTTGTCCATGGACAAACATCAGGTACAGACACCTCCTACATGGTCCTGTCAAGCTCTCCCAAGCCCTTCTGTAACTTCTCACCTAGGCAGAAGTCGTCAGATGCTTCTGAACAGAAACATGAGGTCAGCAGATTGGCCACTATCACAAGGCAGTCCCACCATGCCTGGGTCCCTTAATGAATTTCATGGGAGGGAACATCCACAGCAGAAGTGGTGACGGCACAGTCTTGCGATGGCCCTCATCTTTGTCAAGTGTGGCAGGATTGTTCCTCAGCAGTCCCTTTAACAGCAGAACACAGAAAGAACAAAGGATCGGAGACTGGGGGGCGGGTGGTGAGTTTGGTGACTGAAACTGACTGGTTTGCTCCTATTTCTATGTACTCCATCTTCCCTTATATCCTAACTGCCACTCTGCACAAACAAAGGAAGGCTTCTCAATAAATGATTCATGAGGGCAACAATCTCAACATGAAGATGCTATGCCACTGTCACCAGGGACGAGCATCATTGATCAATCCAAACAGCCAGCGAGGCCTCTCCTGTCCGAGCTGCATGAGGTACTGCAGAAGGCAGTAAGAAAAAATTTATAATGCTGTCTCTTCCCTTAAAGCATTTATAATCTCCACATGGAGACAAGACAAACACATGCAAAATATATATACATATACTGTGGAACAATCTGACTCTTGACTGATTGGCATTAAGAATGGCAATTTTCAGCACTAGCCTGGCATCTCTGCTGCCTGCAGAGAGACACTGTGGGGCAGGAGTGGAGCGCAGATTTGCAGGTCAGCGGGACCTAGGTTCAAATCCCTCCGTGCTATTTCGTGAACTGCATGACCGTGAACAATTTACTTCATCTTGAAGTTTCAGGAGCTTCCTCCACAAGGCGAAGAAAGTGCTTTGACAGGGGTTGATGTGATTGCACGAGTGAAAACATCATCAAGTGCTTGGATGCAGAAGACTTTCAAAAAGAACAGAACACAGATATCTGCTCTTCACCCACATGACTATCTTACAAGAATCTCCGCAATAAGCGCCTCACAACCTCACAACCCCTTCTCCCCATCCCACAAAAGACTTGCTTTTCTATTTGACTTCCAGTTCTTTCCTTCTGTGAGCTACCAGGCCTAAAACCTACATGTTGCCCATGACTGCACTCTCTCACCTCCACGTACAATTCATTTCTAAGTCCTAGCTATTTCCTTCAGTGTCTTCCCAAAGACACTTTTTATCCTAAGATCACAACTGAGCTTTATGAATTCTGGGAACTATACAACAATCTACAAAGAGAATGATTTTAATTTATATAATTAAAACATTTTTATTTATTTATTTATTTATTTATTTGAGAGAGAGAGGAAGATAGAGAAAGAGGCAGATAGAGAGAGAGAGAATGGGTATGCCAGGATCTCTAGTCACTGAAAACTAACCCTAGACCCATGCAAAACCATATACATCTGGCTTATGAGGGTCCTGGGGAATCGAAGCTGGGTTCTTAGGCTTCACAGGCAAGCGCCTTAACTGCTAAGCCATCTCTTCAGCCCTATAAATTCCTTTTTATGTTTATTGTGTTTTTCTTTGAAACACAGTCTCATATAGCCCAGGCTGTCTATGAATTCTCTATGTATCAAATACTGCCTTAAACTCCTGATCCACACAAATGCTGGGATTTGAGTAGTATGTTTAACACATCTGGCAATTTCTATAAATTCTTAAATGGGACCATAGCCATTCACTTTTTTTCTATTTATTTAGCTACTATGTACTTGTGAGCTTTAAAAAAATGATTTGTAGGTTGGGGATCTAGCTCAGCAGTTAGAGTTCTTCCCAGCACACTCATGGTCCTTGGTTCAACCTCCAGCACCAAGGGGGAATAAAAAGCATTGTTTGTATACAAATACAATAGCATCCAGATTCACAGTCTTCTATTCTAATTCATTCTTCTTCTGCTGTCAAAGCTATCTTGATGTATAGTTCTAATCGGGCCAATTTTCCCATCAACAATTTTCGATTCTTCCCAGCTTCTTTCAAATACATTAAAGATTCTGAACTTAGCTCTCTAGAATGTCTCTGGAACTTTCATAGCCCGATACTATCTATATCCCATATTGTATGTTCCAGCACATCAACTGCTTGCTGTCTTTGGGATACATCATAGCAGCTAATTAGGTATTTGGGAATGTAGAACACAATGAAAATGAAGAACATATCAGTAGACATAAAGCGTAGCTATAGAGAGCCAGGATGCATTCCATCCCATAATCAACCGAGCTAGGGAGCAAGGTCAGGATACGCTTGTCAGGATGTCCATGATAAGAGCAAAAGGAAAGGAGGTAACTATTAGTATTATTTTAACAATAAAACAGCCAAACAAGTTCTTTAGAATCTAAGCTTGTTGAATGAAGCTCCAGGCCTGTGGCAAGTTCCCTACACTCATTAGCAGTTTTGGTAGCCCGTAGCAGACCCAGCTTGGGGGTGTGGGTATCTGCTGCAGCTGGAAGCCACGCCCTCTTGTCTGAGACTGCCCTCAACTCTGCGGGCACAGGGGTGACTACACCTCCCTTCCTGATCTTCAGTGATCACAATGCGGGTGGTTTCTGACCTGCCTGAGTCAATCCCATTTCTTCTCAGACATGAGTGATCATGAGGCAGCCATGGCACACAGCTGGAGCTCTAAGGTGTGAATGAAGGAAGGCTTCAAGGATGAAAAACCCATTTTTCACTGAGAAAGAGCAGGCTGGATGAGCTGGAAGAAACAAAAATAGAACTCATCACTGAAGTAGACTTAAAACACACCTACCACGGCTCAGGGAATTTTGTGGAAGACGGGGCTGAAAAACTGTAAGAGCCACACGTTGGGGCATCATGTCCAGAGGCACTGCCTCCCACCAATAACTGCCTGCTGCTCCCATAAGGCATAACGGGCAACTCCATGGGGAATACCTGCAACCCCACTGAGGAGGGGCCTCGGCAGAATGGGGGTAGGATGAGAGAAAGGATGGTACCAACATATGATGCTTCCATACTAAGCATGTCCATAATTAATAATTTTTTAAGGAAAGAAATAAAAGAGAAGGAGTGTATCTTGATTCGTTTTTTAGTTTCTGGCCGGAAGCAGTACCTTGACTTGCTTTCTTACATTCTCTGAGAGTAATTCTGGCATCCATCTACAGATCCATGCCCATCCCACGTTTATTTATTTATCTATTTTATTTAAACTAGGTTAGGTTAGTGCCTCACACTGGCAACTCAAGAGTTCTAACTAACGCGGTACTCCGATTCTAGGTTGGGTATCTGATGTCCCTTCCCTCACACATCAGCTCAAGCGCCTACACTGTGCCAAACCCTCTTCTGTATGACCCTGAATCCTAGAGCTTATAAAGAGAGACCAGGTGATAATGATAACGAGGTGGCCTCTGTTCGACATAAACACCAAACAGCTGACAGGGCAGAGAAATGGAGGAGAGGAGAAGGGGCACAGCAATTCTGGAAGTAAATGTTGCCTTGACTATCCTGAGCCAGTAGTTTATCCTGTGAGGGCGGGCAGGATGCCAGGGCAGGGGCATCAGTATGTGCATGGATGGGAAGCAGGCAGGAAATGACGTGTTCTGGAATAGGGAAGCATCTTTTTTTTTAAAAAAAAAAAAAAAAAAAGATTTTATTTTTATTTATTTCTTTATTTTACTAGAGACAGAAAGAGGCAGAGACAGAGAGTGAGAATGGTCGTTCCAGGGCCTCTAGCCACTGCAAACGAACTCCAGATGCATGCGCCACCATGTGCATCTGGCTTATGTGGGACCTGGAGAATTGAACCAGGGTCCTTAGGCTTTGCACGCATATGCCTTACCCGCTAAGCCATCTCTCCAGCCCGGAAGCATCTTCTTATAGCGTACGTGCATTGGCTTTCTCGGTGCAAAGAGGAGCAAAAAGGTTTCGGGCCTGGATCAGATATGAGCACACTGCTTACAATGCCATTCTCTCCTTAAGGGTAGAAGAATCGCTGAAAATTCTAAGCAGCCACGTTGAGACTTTGCCATAGGTTATAGACACCGTGTTTTAATGCCCTTATCAAGTATAATCATCACCTAAAACAAATTGTGCTTGAAAAATGCCCTAATGATATCTAAAATTCTGTATGCTAACGAAAAGTCAAAATAAAAATCACATAGCCCTTGTTATTAAACGTTTGGGTTCAGGTGAAATGATCTCTGTGTTTCTGAAACAATCACAGTTATGATATATACATAAATTTCCTGTTCTTCTTTATTTTACCAACTGCTTAATGTATGATTTTTCTCTTCAACCTTCTCTCTCCCTCATTTCTCCCCCTTTCTCTTTCCACTCCTCTTCATATACAACCATAGCTTTTTGTTCACGTTTTATTACTTCGCATTTTAATATCTTTCATGATTTATCTCAACATAAATCTTTTTCTAATTTATTTTATAGTAACATTATAATTAAACTTTTACAGTAACTACATAGAAACTAATCACATTGCAATTAAATTGATATAAGGCTGAAAAGGATATAAAATATTTTGTATAGCAAGTCAGCACTGGAAAGTTCTTTACAAAATAGAGTGATTATTGGACTCTGAAAATGTAGGTAAAGTGGCAAAAAAAAAAATAGAAGTTTCTCCACTTAGGTTCTAAAAATCAAATATTTTACAATAATAAGAAAGATAGCCCAAGCAAAGGAGGCTGTAATTATGTAGAAGGTCAAAAGAAGCCAGAGGCCTGCTGTGGCCTTCCCCCAAAGCAACTATGGCCTTGAAATCCATCAATACTCACATATTTAACTTAAAACTGGAAGCTAATAGTCGGCTATTCTTGTTTCTTGTCAAGCAATATGAAAAACTTATCTTAGTCAGGCCCAACACACTTTAAAGAAGACACATAAAGATCTCTTTGCATGTTCATACAATTAAGACTGAAATGAGGGCTGGGGAGATTGCTCAATGGTGAGATGTACTTGCTTCTCCAGATTCAACTTTCCACGACCCACATTAACCATATGCACAAAGTGGTGCATGTGTATGGAGTTTATTTGCAATAGCAAGAAGCCCTGTCATGCCCATATTCTTTCCCTATTTTTCTCTCTCTCATAAATAAATAAAAATATTTTTAAAGAATTTTTATCTATTTATTTTCAAGGAGAGAGAGAGAGAGAGAGAGAGAGGGAGAGAATGGGCACACCAGGGCCTCTTGTGACTGAATACCAACTCCAGATGCATGCCCCACTTTGTGCATCTAGCTTTACTTGGGTACAGGGAAATTGAACCTGGGCCATCAGGCCTTGTAAGCAAGTGAATTAACCACTTAGCCATCTCTCTAGCCCAAATAAAAATATTCTTTTAAAAAGACTAAAAGGAGTCAGAAAGTAGATTTGTGCTATTTAGCTTGGAGAAGGCTCAGTTGTCTTAAGGGTACAGATAATGGTCATGTGGAAGAGTAGGAGGGGTGGGGCTTGTTCTGCATGGCCCTAAAGGGAAGCAAAAGGACTCATGGGGAAGTGGCCAGAGAATCCATGCAAACAAACAGAGTGTGGGTTAGAGTCAGAAACCATTTCTAAAGGCTAAGTCTGTCTGATGAGACCGTGAGGTTCTCAAAGAGGGCAGTGGCCTCACTGTTTCTAGCTTTCCATCTCGGAAGGTGTAAGTTACCTGTGAGATGGCCAGAGGGGTACTGAATTTTACCATTGTTTTTGGGCTTGGTTCCAGATGTTTCTTTAGGGATACTATTTTCACTGACAAGAATAACCTCTCATATCATGTTCACCTTAAAAGAAAATCTTTCCTGTCCTTTGTGATTAAGATAAAATCCTCTTGAGTAAAATTTCCTTCCACGAGCTTTGGAATCACCCTTTAAGTGAGACAAACCCATATTGTACTCATGGCCTCTGTGGCCGGCCACTCAAGGCAAGCTGCAAACAGCATTCCCTGTCACCTCTACATTTTCCAGTTTACCAAAACCAGGAACACACCCCTCTCCTGTAAGTCAGAAAATAGAAATACCATACTTCTGTCCAAAACACAGAGCCTGCTCAATGCTGCCAACTAACCCAACCATGATCTTTTATGTCTGGCCCAAGGTGGCACCCAGCAACTCACCGGGTTCATGTTCATTTCTCATTAGTAGCTTCTAATCTGTGAAGAGTTCTTCCATCTTTTCTTATCTTTCATGTTCTAAAACTTGAGAATCTTCATCTGGACTCTGTACTACAGTAGCCAAGAGCACCTGGTATTTTACTTAAAAATAATTGAATGAACTTTTTTTTATATTTTGTTTTTATTTATTTATTTATTTGACAGAGAACTCAGAGGGAGAGAAAGAGAGGGAGAGAATAGGTGTGCCAGGGCCTCCAGCCACCTCAAACGAACTTCAGATGGATGTGCCCCCTTGTGCATCTGGCTAATGTGGGTCCTAGGGAATGGAACCTGGGTCCTTTGGCTTTGCAGGCAAACATCTTAACCACGAAGCCATCCCTTGAGCCCTGAAATGAAACTTCTAAAACTCTAATTTCTAGTCACATAAGCCATTTCAAGTGTTTAATGGTCTTACATGACCCAACGCTACTGAATTTGTCAGTATAACTATCAAATAGTGGTCACTTCCCTCATTACAGAAAGTTCTGTTGGACACTGATTATCTTCAGAATGACCTCGGACCTAGGTCAGCCTGATGTTGGTTCAGAGCCCAGTCCAGGTCCCGTCCACCTTGCATTGGTGCCATGGAAACAATGTTGTGCATTTCTCGGTGAAACACATAAGGGAAAATCACTTCTCTGCAGTACCTGTATTTAGTTTGACATTTTTTTTTTTTTTGCCATGTGACTCTCAACAAGGATTGTTGGGCTCTGCTCCAGATACAGCTCCACAATATTACAAGAAAGTCCAGTCATGGTGTCATTGAACTTGTCAACTGAAAGCTAGATGCAAAACGTGTATCACAATGTGTAAGGATGTAGGAGTGTAAGCTTCCATTACAGAGAGATCCGTATTTGAGATCTTGAGAGTGGTTATCATTTTATAGAAAAATTTCCCTGTCAGTCACTGTGTGTGCATTGATTGTATAGTCATATGTCAGCTACTGTATGAGATGTAAGTTTATTGATGGCAGAGACTGTAATTTCTTTGGAGTCCTTTACAACACCTAAGCTGGGTAGCTCCTCATAGCAGTTGAGTCGACCATGGCCATCAGAGCCACTTACATCAAAGAATGCAGCGAGTATGGCACTAAAAACTAGAGGATTAAATATTTAGACTTTTCCAAAGTCCTGATAAAGGAAACGGGAAGATATTATATACTTATACAAACTAGATTTTCTGATGAAAAAAATAGTCATGTAATCAGTTGATCTTTAGTACCTACATGCTACAGACAAAAATCTCAATTTTTCAGGTTGGTATTAACCATAGTCATTCTTTTAGGACTGTAATTATATAGATAGAGTATAAATCTGGTTGAGATTAAAAAGTCCCAAGTTTGGGCTAGAAAGATGGCTTAGCAGTTAAGGCTCCTGCCTGCTAAGCCAAAGAATGCCTGTTCGATTCTCCAGGTCCCTCGTGTGGCCAGGCACCAAGTGACACAAGGGCGCATTGCCACATTTGCCCACAAGGGGGCACATGCGTCTGGAGTTCGTTCACAGCTGCTGAGAGGCTGAGGTGTGCCCATTCTCTATCTCTCTCTCTCTGTCTTTCTCTCTCTCTCTCTCTGTCTCTACCCACCCCCCAAAAAGTCCCAAGCTCCTTAGTCAGCCCTACTCTCTGAACTTGTTCAAGTTACTCATCTCTTTGCACAATGACTGGAATGTAAATAGCAATAGTTTTCACACCATAGAGTTTTTATGAAAATTACATGTAAAACAAATCAAGGACCTATAGAGTGAAAGAAATGTTTCTCGATGCTCAGAGGGCTTAATAACTGAGTCTATGGCTGGAGAGATTGCTTTGTGGTTAAGGCAGTTGTCTGCAAAGACAAAGGACCCAGGTTCAATTCCCCATGACCCACGTAAGCCAGATGCACAAGATGGTGCATGTGTCTGAAGTTTATTTTAAGTGGCCAGAGACCCTGGAGCACCCATTCCCTCCCTCCCTCCCTCCCTCCCTCCCTCCCTCCCTCCCTCTCTCTCTCTCTTTCCCTCTTTCTCTCCACCTTGTTCTCTCTCCCTCACTCTCACTCTCTCAAATAAATAAAATAAAAATAATTTTTAAAAATAATGGAGTCTATAAATAGACAACAGAAATAGTAGTAGTGATGGCGTATTTGGGGGTTCAGGAGTCTGCAAACCCCAATTTTGGATCCTGTTCTATTTTTAACAAAGAATTCAATAAAAATGAACTCAAGAAGGATAAATTGCGAGCTAAAGGGGACATCACAAATTGTGGGGTTTATTTAAGGGAAATTGGGAACTAGGAAGAAGGCTAGAGCAGAGTCATAAGTCCGTGGGAAGTGGGACACACCCATCCTGGTGGAAAACACTGCATAGTTCATAAGGTTCATTTAAAAGAAACTGCAGTTCTATGGAAAGACTGGAGCAGAGCCACAAGCATGTGGAAGATAGAATTTAGGTATATATGTAGGGAGATTTAGAAGGCATACACATAACATCTACCTTGTGCTTCCCTGTGGAAGGAAGTTAACAGGGCAAATGGTGGGAGCTTAAGGAAGGATAGCAGAGGAAAAATATCAAAGCAGAGACCAAGAAATTCAGATGAGAAATGAGAGGTAGAGAGTTGTACCCATGGCTACCCCAAATTTAGAGAAGTTACACAGGTAACAGGCCTAGAGTGAGAGAAAGCACCCACGTGGTAGACCTGGAGTGTACAGGAAATACACAAGTGGTAGGTTTAGAGACCACAGGAAAATAATACATGTGATGTGGGTCTCGTGCTGTGGGGCTCGTGCTGTGGGGCTCGTGCCATTCCCGTTCCCCGGGGTCATTGGCCACCAATGTCCCGGGCGAGGGAGAGACGAGTTGGAAGGGTCTTTCTGGTTGGGCGGGTGAGTGCGACTCGAACATACAAACACATGACGGGGCAATGAGCACCCGGGAGACCGTCTGATGGACAGCACTCGTTTATTGAAAGGGTGGGTGGGTTTATAAACACTTGGGGAAGGTTGAGACGGCACGTACAGACTATATGGCCAATCAGATGCATAGTTTATGGGCTGTTATCTAGATAGAGGAAGGACTAGTAACTTCAAAGCTATGGGGGAAGGATAAGGGAAGGTAGGGGGAAAGGCGGAAGAGGAGATTAACAGGAGGCTGTGACTTCAAAACTGTGGGGGGTGAGAAGGCTACGTGACTTTAGCAACATGAGGGTCTCTTGGGCAGCTAGCCACAGGTCAGGAACTGTGGGGGGCAAAGTCTGACTTATGGAATGGTCATAGCCTTGTGGATCTGGGGGGAGCGCCTCGCCAGTTCTGCCCACTCTGGGTGATGACAGCTCACTACACCCTACAACATAGGGAAGGCAATCACTGTCTCCAGGGACCCCTGACAGAGGGCCAGCTGCGACCCCACAGCCCAGGGCCCCTGGCCATGTCCAATAGTTCAGGCCAGCCTCCTCACTGGTCCAGCCTGTTACTAGCAAAGCCCAACAATGTGATTAAAGTGAGTCATTACCCCAAAATATAAAGCAGAGGCAAGCAGAAAAGTTTTCCCAGACAAAGAAACAGTATTACGCTCTTCCCTCCACACAGCCAGGCTGTGTGAGGGGGAAGCTACACTCCCATGTATCCCTGTGGCCAGCGCAAGGAGAGGCAGGCAGAGAGAGAGAGAGAGAGAGAGAGAGAGTGAGAGAGAGAGAGAGGAAGAAGGCCACAGCCTTTCTAGTTTAGAGAATGTATTTTTTCCTCAGATTCAGGTATATAAGGGGCAGACCCAGTTGGTTTGCAGATTTGGAGAATGGACCACAGAGCCAGTCCACGTAGGCAGTGTGCTAGACTGTGGGCAGCAGGGGGCGCTGTAGCCAGTTTTAGATGAGTCTTGATCAGACAGGAGTTCCATTCCTGCCAAGAATTCCATTCGTGCTAAGGAGGGTCGGCACGTGGGTGGCATTTCCTGGTTCTCTCTGGGCCTCGATTTCTAACTGAAACTGCATAAAAGAAGCTAGCTTTCCCCCATTTCTCCTTCATTAGGAGAAAAAGAAACACATGAAAGATAATGAATACTACAAATTCCGTAAGATCTAGCAACATCTAAACCCTTCAGAGGTGGGTTAGGGAAAGGGAATGTCAGCAACTTAGAGGAGAGCAAATCACATGAGGAAGATGAGTAAGCCCTTCAAAGAGGAAGAGATGCCTGTGGCAAAGTCTGCTTGCACAGCCCCTCCTGTGATGAGATTGACAAGACAGTTGAGTGCCTGCTGCTTAGGCAGGTAAGGGAAGTTCAGAGAAAGCTCCTTCACCGATGCGTTTTCTGTTTCTGAATAGCTTCTTACGAGAACCCTGTGGGTCAGACATTATCAACATTTATCTATGACTCCTTCCCTTTCAGCATAGAAGCAGTTCTTGAGAGAGGAAATAGATGAAATAGTGATGGCAGAACACAGATTTGTTTGGGTTCAATCCAGTTGTTCTACTTACAGGTCCTGAGCTGATCACTTGTTTGCACTGAATTGATCGACATATCTGTACCAACCTCATTCCTGCCTCCCAGGGATAGTGAGGGAAAGCTTATTACCAAGGAATCCATGATGCTTGTGATTATGATACATTTTCCACTTTACCTATTAATTGTTTCTGTCTGTCCATTCTATTTAATACAATTACAACATCTGCAGCTACACAAAGGTGAGGGACATTTAACACGATCTTTGTGTCTGATCTTTCTTTAAGTGGATTCAATCAAGAGCTTTCTTGTTTGGGATGTTTATTCAACATGACCACAGTTTTCCCATTGAGGCAAGTGAGTATTTCTGGAAATCCTTAAGAATATTGACAATACTAATTTTAAGGAATTGTCACCTTGAGTCCTATGATGAATTACTGAATTCACCTTACTAATTCATTCATGCATCCATTCGAAAGTGGTACATTGAATTATTCTATGTCAGTTGCCAGGCCAGGCACCATCAACAATACATGGTCAAATAAGTACTTTGCCTAGAACTTATGAATGAATGAATCTATGAATATTGCTTTATCCCTACCTTCACATTCTAGCAGGGAGACAGAAACATACATAGCTGGCAATAATACAATATGGCAAATGCTATCTATAATGGAATCATGTTCAAAGGGTCATGGAAGGTGACATGCTAGTCCTTCCTGATAGCTGTGTCAGGACTACAAAAAATTGCCAACTCATTCCCAAATTCAATTATGAAAAGTACTCATTTTATTTCATAGCAAATTTTTTTAGTTGACTATGTTTTAAGACCCAAGAACCACAAAAAAAAAAAAAAATACATGTGAAAAGTCATTTTCTCAAACTTAACACTCAGAAATTCAACAATTTATCTCCTTTACTAAGGAATCCAATATTATTAGCATCTGAAGGTGATATATACTGATATAACTAGCATTGCTACATTTTACATATAGTATTACATATTCTAATACACACATTGTTATTATGTACGAGATTTCCAAATATATACTCACAATTTTTCATTTCCTTCACAAATAGTAGTACATTTTCATACAATAATAAATAATACACATTGTTCTGTGCCTTACTGTGGACACTAAAAAATGGTTTCTTGGAAATTACTTCCCTAAAAAAAAAACATAGGTCACTTGTAAGATTTTGCCATGATAAAAATATTGTGTTACTGATATTCTTAAACATATTATTTTTGGCAATAATATTAATGAGTGGTATTGTAAAGCTGAAGGCTAAAGGAATGGAATTTTGATAGACCTTACAAAACTACAATACTTCGTGATCCAACCAGCAGTGAACCAGCGAGTCTATTTCTCCATATTTGCATTAGCTATTCACTAAGTAATTTGCTACAAAACACTTTTGGTCATTACTAATGTATTATGCTTCCACATTTTATTTTTATTCTTTTTGGTCTTTCAAGGTAGGGCCTTGCTCTAGCCCAGGCTGAAACTATCTAGTTTCAGGGTGGCCTCAAACTCAAGGCAATCCTACTACCTCTGCCTCCAGAATGCTGGAATTAAAAGCATGAGCCACCACACCAGACCTCTCCACTACTTTTAAGTGATTTAATTATGGGACTTTTAATTCCATCTGTAACCATTAATCTGTTTGGAGATTGTGATGGTTAAGTTGTTGTCAGTTTAATCTGTTTAGTAATCCACTGACATCCCTTTCAAGTGGGTTTCTGAGGTTGCTTCCAGGAAGGAGTAACTAAAGGAGGAAGTCCTTCCCCCAGGGTGAGCCCTTCCCCCAGAGTGGGTGCCCCTCTCAGAGGGGGACTTTATATAAAGAAGCTCTGGTGAAAGAGCCCTTCCTTCCACTTGGCTGCCGGAGCTGCTTGCTGCCTTCAAGCGTGGACTGAAGACCAGCGGCTCCACTGCTGGATTGGGACTGCCCCCGGCATCTAGCCACGTGGACTGGGCAGCAGCCAGATTCCTGCAACTGCTAGTGGACTGCCGTAAGCTAATCCAATGAATTTCCTTTCAAAATATAATTCATTCTATCCGTTCTGTTCCTCTAGAGAAGCCTGACTACTGTGGGGATGATGTCAAAATCACCGAGAAACTTTTATGCCACACAAAAAGGCACACAAAATGCAGTTCTTACATATTTGGGAATTTTAGAAACTATGTTCCAACTTACATTTAAATGATCATGTCAACATTTTGGGTTTTTGTTTGTTTGTTTGTTTTTGGTTTTCCAAGGTAGGGTCTCACTCTAGCTCAGGCTGACCTGGAATTCACTATGTAGTCTCAGGGTGGCCTTGAACTTTCCACGATCCTCCTACCTCTGCCTTCCAATTAAAGGTGGGATTAAAGGTGTGAGCCATCATGCCCGGCAACATTTTGTTTAGGATCACATTGCACTTTTAGATTTGTTTAGGACAACTATAATCTTTATAAAATCTTCTTGGGAACCTGCAAGCCTGTTCTTTATCCAAGCCTGCTTTGTTTTGTGTAACAATCTTTTCTTTAAGTCTTACATATTTTTGTGTTCAGTACACAGTTAGTATTATGTTGGTACATACTTAGTATTTTACTACCATATGAATGTTGCTTACTTTTAGTTAACTAGTGAACTGACACATTTTTACCCAGATCCTAGTGTTCTGAAGCTGTCAGTTGCCTCTTAGTTCTGGTTTATGCTAAGATGTCCCTAGGTAAGTCTTCCCACATTCTGCAGCAGGACTGTTGGATGTATCTTGATAATCCCCATGCTTATGGCTGGGGTATCTTTTAATAGTCATGTCAGATTATCACATGTGAGACCTTGTGTTCCACCCTCAGCTCCGCCCAAAAGAAAAGAAAAGAAAAGAAAAGAAAAGAAAAGAAAAGAACCTCTTCAAACCTATCAGATATTCCAGCAGTTCTGATTTATTTCCCTTGGAGCTAGACCACCTAGAGTCTGTCTTCCTACTCCAGTCAAACTTTGTGTTCCGCTACCTGCAACTTCCCCCTTTCCCACTTAGTCTGGGGATTGTGTTTACCACTTATGCACTAAGGCTTCCTCTGCCTCCTGGATTCCTTGTCGTCTTCATTGGATTTACTTACGACTTTTCTAGAGGCCAGCCTCCAGTACTGCATGGTAAAAAACTAGGTAAAAAGAATTCTAGGTTAGTTTTCCACAACATGAAAAGCAGGTCTCCATTAGCTTTCAGATTTTTGTATGGCTGCTAAGAAATATTTTTTTTTTTCTATGTAATGTTTTCCTCTCTAGAAACTTTGAGATCCTAGCTTTTACCCTACTATTTGAAATCTCTGTGATAAGAGTGTCTTTCAATTTCTGTGCTGGGGACTCATTTCGCTTGAGGCTCTTGTATTTTTGTTCTAGAAATTGTTTCTTGTATTGATCCCTTAAGAAATTGCTTTTCCCATCATCTTTTTTTTTTTTTTTTTTTTTTTTCTTAAACTGGGTCCTTGTACTTTCTAGATTTTGGACTTGGTGTGATGAATTGTAGATGCTCTTGGGATGGCTAATCTTGATTACCTACTTGATTCGATTAAAAAGCACCTACGAGATTAGTGAAGCAAGCCTTGGGATATGTCTGTGGGGACATTTCCAGAAAGGATTAACTAAGACGTAGAACTTTCCTGAATGAGAGAGGCACTTTGCCATGGGCCTGGGCTAGGATGGAATGAGTACAAAGGGAGAAAGGAGAAACCCCATAGTCCCTGTCTGCCACAATGTAAATACTTGCTCTACTCCATCAATATCCCCCCTAGCATGGCCGATTAAAACTTCTGAAACCAGCTGTCAAAATAAATATCATCTGCTTTAAATTGTCTGCGTCAGGTACTGTCAATGAAGCAAAAATCTCACATGGAACTCAGTCAGTGGGCTGGAGAGATGGCTTAGTGGTTAAGGAGCTGGCCTGCAAAGCCAAAGGACCCAAGTTTGCTTCGCCAGTACCCATGTGAGTCAGATGCACAAGGTGGTGCATGCATCTGGAGTTCATTTGCCCTGGTTAGAGGCCCTGGCATGCCCATTCTGTCTCTCTCTGTGTCTCTCTTCTCTCCCTGCTTGCAAATAAATAAAATAAAACTTAAAAAAAAAACAACTCAGCCACAAAATACTAACAGATTGAAGTCAGCTCAATGATTTTTTTTAATTTTTATGTATTTATTTTATTTATTTGAGAGAAAAAGGGAGAGAGAGAGAAAGAGAGAGAGAGAGACAGAGATACAGAGAGAGAATGGGCACGCCAGGGCCTCCAGCCACTGCAGATGAACTCCAGATGCATGTGCCCCTGAACTTCAGGAGTCCAGGTAATCTGCCCTTCTCAGCAACAAACAAGAGAGACCATGTCCAAAGCAAGGTAGGAGAGGAACAACTGTCCAAGGTTGTCCTCTGACCTCTACATGCATGCTGTGGCCACACGCATCATATACACATTCGTATTTATGTATATATACACACACATAAAGAGAATGAGTTCTTCAATATGTACAAACACATACGTGTCTAAGATTCTGTGAGTCATTGGTACCTGGACTCAGTCATACAGTTCTGGAAAGTGGTCCTGCTTTTATCATATTCTCTATGAAGCTGAAGTTAAGAGAATAGGAAGACCCACATCATGGAATGACCTCATGCTCTGAATTTCGAATGGCATAATCTTGATATTAGCAATTCTGCTCATCGTCTCTTTAGGCCATGAAATTCCCAGGTTCTACAAAGACTTGTGGGCAAAAGTTGTGAACTAGGTAGAATGGTTAGAACTGCTTCCTAGTTATGAGTTTGCCACTGACCTGGGATATATCCTTTTGCCTCCAATACTCCACTTCTTCCCCTCTCTCTGCATTATTTTATTCATCTAGCTGAGCGGTAGTTATTTTGAATCAAATGGCATTACAAGGGCCACATTTTCCTCCAGGAAGAAAAGAGGCCCAACTCCCTAGTGTCCTCATCCAGCTTTCTATAATTCCAGTAAGGTATTTCTCGTCAACACAAACATGTGTATAGGTACTTTGGCACATAATGTCGGGGATCACAGACACTTCCCCCGAATTTATCCCATGGACTCCAGCAAAGACTTCCTGCATTAAAGCACACACCTGTAATCCCAGCTCTCAGGAGATGGAGAAAGGGCAATCATGCTTACAAGGCCAGTCGCTGGTATCTAATGAATTCAAGGCCAGGCTGGGCTACATTAGAGACTATCACAAACAACAACAAAAAATAACAAACAAACAAATAGTCCTGGGGCTGGATGAATGCTTCTGACCTCTAAAATGTTATTATTCTAAGCAAAGCCTTTCACTCAGTATCAACAACCCTTCAAAGGAAAGTGGAAGAACTTTGGGTGGCATGGCTGACTTTATTTTTCATAGCTTTCAGACCAGCAATAGAAGATTTTCTTTTTTGTTCTCTTGCCCCTTGTCTTAATGGGTTAACAGAGCCTTGCAGCTATCTTGAGCAGTGTCACCACTGTCAACTCTTCCTCTCCTTCGCACTAGAGACTATTATGATCCAGAATAACATTTCTGAAATTCAAGGTTATACATTTTGGGGAGTCATTCTATGCTGACTTCAGCTGAGTGAAATGAACGTCTGTATTGTGGTTTATGTCTCTGCTTCGTTTAACCTCCATCTCTGTCTTAGGAAAAGTAAGATATTCTACTCTTTGTATTTCATCTGAAATTTTATCCCTGCACATTCCTATTGAATCAGAAATTGGGTTCATGTTCACGGTCAGCATCATTAGCAGTTCATTTAATACTCTTCAACTAAGCGTCCACTGGTTCCCTGACTGACCCATTTAACTGTTCATTCCAAAAGTAACTCATGAAATGAATAATATTCACTGAGCATTTAGTACAGTGTGCTGGACGTGGAGCTAAGACTTTGCAAATATTCTCTCCTATAATCCACCTCTAATTGCTGCTTTTCGGGATATGATATGGAACCAGTAGGCTATAACTTTTTGAGAGGGAAATTCATTTATTTATTGCCTTGAAGTTTTAGGTCATTGCCATTGCCACTGCGCTGGTTAGTAAGAAAGTGGGTCTAAAGATGAAGGCCAGACAACATCTGTGTAGATTAGGGAATTAGAATCTGATTATTAAGAGAAACCAACCTCTAACTGGGAATCCTAGAAAAAGTTGTGAATGGGGCTGAAGAGATAGCGTAGTGGTTAAAGTGCATGCTTGCAAAGCCAAGGGACCTAGGTTCCATTCCCCAGGACTCAGATGCACAAGGTGACATATGTGTCTGGAGTTTGTTTGCAGAGGCTGAAAGCCCTGATATATCCATATTCTCCCTCCCTCCCTCCGTCTCTCTCTCTCTCTCTCTCTCTCTCTCTTTCTCTCTCTCAAAGAAATAAAAATAAAAAACAAAAAAAGAAAACCTTGTGAATGGAGGGGGATCAAGGAAATAAAACTTGTTTCTACTGACTACCATGTTGGAAATACATACCTGTCTCCTCCTTTCCTATGGAAAAGGGAAGTGAGTACCTTCCTCTGCAGAAAGGCACAAGGCTGAGACAGGCCACCCGACTAACATGTATGCAGCTGAGATGCAGTCTAGGCCCAGTTGTCTTCCCAGCTAATTTTTCCCAGCAGCCTTATGATGAAAAAAAAGAGGAAACAGCAGAGAAAGACATAGTGGGGAAGGGAACCAGGCCTGTATAGAAGCAACGTGAACCCTGGAAGCTGATGGCCAGGACGCAATGACTGCTGGATTTCCTTATTTAGGTTCTGGTTGACTGGAGGCTTGGTTAACTTAATGAGAGAATTAAGTGTTGAAGAGCAAGGAAGACAAAATAGCATACATATACTCCACTTCAGTGGACTGCTCTCGACTATGTGCACTTTCTTTCGTAACATATCTTATACACCATTTTAACAACTAATTATGTTTATTTTTCAAATGAATTTGTCTTTTCTAACCTTAAGATTTTAATCATGAATATTCAAGAGACAATATACCTAAGTTAGCTAGTTTCAGAAAATTGCTTTGCCCTTTGCAAAAACAGACTTTCCATGAAGTGATACTCTTCCTATTATAATTCACAGTCGTTTAAGTCAGAGGGACTAGAAATCATCTCAATTAAGGAAAGCCCCTATGTCTTCCCCAACAGCTGGTTTGCTTACAATTAGGAAAAGCTAAAATTGAATCAGAAAAAGGGTATGCACAATTTCCAAAATAACTTGATATATTTAGAAGTGTGACTGTGTGTGTGTGTGTGTGTGTTCTTTTGCAAACGTGGAGAACCAGAAAGCCTGCGTGAGAGAATTTTAACCATGTTGTGATTTTTCACCACCATCAAATAGCAGATGAAATATAAGGCATGGTAGTTGTAGAGTTGGATCATGACTGGTTGTGAGCTGCATACTGACAGTATGGGTGAAAGTAAGGATTTAATATGTTTAAAGTAAAAAAATATATAGAGAGAGCTCCTGTACTTACAGATGGAGTACGGAAGTACACAATAGAGTGTTAGATATTTTAGGGATATGAGTGTGTAGCTGAACAACCTTACGAACCAGAAGTTGGGCAACTGCTATCTGAGGCAGGTGTGCGCAATCTTTTGCCTTCCCTGCAGTCTGCGGTATTACTGGGAGGTTTGTCCCAAGAACAACAGGTGGTGCATAATGGTAAAAGCCAAAAAGCAGTTACCATGGAGACCAGATGCAAATGTAGATCTCTGCATCTGCTCTGTGCTGTGTATAGGGGGAAATGTGTTATAAAAGACACTAAAGAATTGAAGTATGATTCACATTCATGTCTCCAGAGATGTGAAATATCTGCCAATACTGTGAGATGATGAGGAAGTTATGGCTTCCCACTTCAGCCTCCGGTAAAATTTACCAAAAGGATGGCAGTAGAGCACATGCTGAGATTCTTTACATTTCCTCTTATTTCTAAATCTCCTTTTCCAAGTAGAAGTTCAAAATAATGTCAAATCTATTTTGTTTTTTGAGGGAGGGTCTCACTCTAGCTCAGGCTGACCTGGAATTCACTATGTAGTCTCAAGGTGGCCTCAAACTCATGGCAATCCTGCCTCTGCCTACCAAGTGCTGGGATTAAAGGCATGTGCCACCACGCCCAGTGGCAAATCTATTTTTGAAACATGTAAAATTCTACAAATGTGGGGCTAGCAAAAGAAATAATACTTAAAATGCTAAGTGCTGATTATATATAATATAAAAAATCAAGTCACACATGGTCTTGAAGCACATTCAAAGTACTTAATATCCTTTTATTTTTCATTCCAGGTTTCACTTAATATAATTATTTAATATATGTGAGCTCATACTATACATACATATTATACATATATGGCAAAAACAAGCAAATGCATCAAAAATACTTAACAGGCATCATAATAAGGATAGTATAGTATAATAATAAACTTATTTTCAATAACTTTATTAACAAAGTATTTAGTCTTTTCCTATTTCTTTTTTTGTTTTGATCACAGTATATACTTGAATTTTTTGTTAGAATATGTAATACTACAGCAACAGTATTTGTTTATTAATCTACACTTCAGTTATATAACCAGACTATCTAAGGAAATAGTAAAAACTCTAGAATATTACAGTGCAACAATTTCTTTTTAAATATTTTAGACTTATATAAATTAAACACCAATGCATATGTAGAGACAGATATAGAAGGAGACTTTCTTTGTTACAGTGATAGAAAACCAATTTGAAAAATGGAGAGAGATGGGAGAAAAGATTTGGTCCACATAATTTAAAAGAATAAGAATAAAACATGTTGGTGCTGGGGAGATAGCTTAGTGGTTAAGATGCTTGCCTGCAAAGCCTAATAACCTGGGTTTGATTCCCCAGTACCCATGTAAAGTCAGATACACAAGGTGGCACATGTATCTGGAGTTCATTTGAAGTGGCTAGAGGCCTTGGCTCACCCATTCTCTCTCTCTCTTACAAACAAATAAATAAATTTAAAATAAAATAGAAAAAGAATAATCCATGCCTTTCAATAGAATCAAGCCATTATAGTAATAATAACAATAGCTGGTGATTTTGTTCTGTATTTTGGGCACTGTTTTAAGTACCTTATTTAATTAAGTCATTTCCCTCATCGCATTCTATAAGGAAAGTACTATGATGGACCCCATTTTACAGCTTAGCTCTCTACCTCTTGTTTTGATATTCCTTCTCACCACGGACTCATGGCCAGAAACATTCTTTTCTTTTAGATGCTTCCATTGTATTCTCTCTGGCCCCAAAACTAGAAGGCAATTCTCTCCTGTTTTCTGATTGCTCTGGATGAAGGTCCAGAATTAACTCTGTTTTTGTGGTGCCGACTCCTGTGTTGGCCTTAGTCTCTAACCATTGTTCCAAATGCCAGGGGAGTACGAGGCCTTGATTCCCACTCACCTCTGCAGTGTTGCTGACTACATGGTCTTGGAGTGAGGATGGAATAATTATCTCAATGATAAAGCCAGTTTTGCGTTCAATGGCAAAGTGAACAGAAAGCACATAGCCAATCCCAGCACAGAAACATGTTTTGCTATGAGCAGCATCAAGAAAAATCTTGGCTGCATTTATCAAAGGACAGACACAGTGAAAACAAGCTATCTATAATGACAATATCTTCCTCAACCAAGTTTTTGAGAAAGACTGACCACCACTGTTTTTTTTCCCCCATTAACAATGCCCAGAATTAAGAACAGGAAATATTCAGATGGGAACAACAGCTTAGGTAAATGTGATCATTCTTTATGCATAATCCAAATATTCATGTACTCGAAACCCTGGTGGATGCACTCCTAAGTCACTCATTATTGTTTTCCTAAGCATGTATAGTATGCAGACAAATCTTTTTAAGTGCTCTTCTCCCCAGTGATTGGAGCTGTTCGGTGAGGGGTTGGGAGTGTGATATAGACTGGAGCTGTTATAGAATCGGAATAATTACTTGCAATGATAATGGCGGCAGCTCCTCTCTGCAGTGACTGAGCACGTATCTTTATACATCTCATGTGCTTTGCTATGCAGTGAAGGTACGCACTGGATAGGAGAGAAAAAAAATGTCTGAGCTGTACATGAATTGCTATGGAAACAAGCTGACCAATCAGTGGCGAGCAGTCAGAACATATGCCGCCTCTTCTAGGCAGACTTGAATTGATGTCTAGATATCACAATCTTTTTTGGCTCTGATCCCACTTGCAGTGATAGTTTCTCAACATCTACTTATATGACACACATCTGCTATGTTTATAAACGCAGATGTGTGAGGTCTAAGTCTTCAGCCTTCATGTGCAGACACTTACACAGTCATTCATTCCTCCAAAATAGCCCCTACATTTCTCATAAATCTTCCACTCCCAATTCTTTCACTATTTCTTTACACCATGTAGCTCACTTATCCTCTTTCCTCTATACTACTCAAACCACCTTGTTCTGGTGGGCATAGCAATTTCAGTAACACCAAAAAATATATAAAACACACATCAGTTTAAAACTCTGCCCGATTTTAGAGCTAATAAAAAAAATAACAATCGAAAACTATGCTGTATTCCCAAGAACAAGAGGGTTCAACCATCAAAAATATCAAAAAGCCATCTTCATATTTCTCTACTGATTTCATGCAATAAAAAAAAACACCTATTTTTTTTTTTTTTTTTTTTCTTTTTCAAAAAGCCTGAGGGGAGAAAAATGAATGAAAAAAGCTACTAGAGCCTTTGGCAAGCAGATTCGCTTAATAAACATGATAAACATGAATACATTTTATTTTGTAATAGTTTGCCACTTGTGAGATTAACCCTGTTGGTTAGAAAGTGCCTGTGAATTTCTCTCAGATGAAGAAGAGCTGCACCTGTAGAAACATTCCGTCTCCCTGGGCGGTGAGGGAACTTCTCATACAGTGAATTTGCTCCATCAGGACTTCACTGAGCATGTTCAGGAAAGAAAGCCTTGATGATGCTAGAGACAAAGTCAGGCCCTCTGGTCTTTGCTACTATTGCTGCGCCAAAAGATTTAAAGGATCGGCTTCCACTGAGCAGATTAAACAATAAATGATGGCTGCTGACATTTAAACCTATCTCCAGATCATGCAGTAAATCTAGGCAGGCAGATCACCGCACACAGACCTTAGAACCGCGTGCTGTCCAATGGACTCCTGGGGATAACACTGTGCTGATTTGACAATGTGATGAATTAAGAATTCAAGCCAGGCATGGTGGTGCACACCTTTAAACCCAGCAATCAGAAGGCAGAGGTAGGAGGATCCCTGTGAGTTCAAACCCAGCCTGAAACTACATAGTGAATTCCAGGTCAGCCTGGAGTGAGTGAGACCCTACCTTGAACCCCCCCCCACCAAAAAAAAAAAAAAGAATTAAGCATTCAAAATAGAAATTCTTTTATATACAAAGCGAAGTTTAACAGGCCTGATACATATCTCTGTGGCTTTAGGGATCTTTCTGGGAGCTTGGGATATATGCACAAAGATTTCCTGGTCTCATTGTGTACATATTCTAGCAGGGAAGTCAAATAGTAGGAATAAACATTTTAAGCAGATTAATTACATGTTAGAAATCAAATATTTATGCTGAGGTAATCAGTGGCCTTTTAATTCTAAAACAAAAATAACAGACACCCTTACTTTCTCAAATCAGAGCATTGGCATAGTTAAGCCGGGTCCCTTTATCCTGTTATCATTGATTTCTCCCATAGAGGAGCACATGTTTTAAGAGTGTCTTGAAACATTGGCATTGTGGTGGGAGCTGGGGCTCCCACATGGCATGTGACAGGATTCACTTGTCTCTTTCTTCCTGAACCTTCCTCTCTCATTTCTCAAGCCACCGATGGCTTCCTCTTCCTTTTTAGTTGGCTATTTTCTTTTATCTATGCTAGAAATATTAGAGTTCTGTTGCTGCAGTTTTGTCTACAGTTCTGCTATTGATCCCTGTGCTTTTCTGTAATCTCCTTCTTTTCCCTGAGGTTTCACCCATTATTAATATGCTAATGACCGTCCCCACATCTTGTCACAGCAATTCATTCATCTAACCAATATCTAGTGGGCATTTCTTTACTCCTTCCCAAGCACTATGTGAGAGGGGCTGGGAATTCAAGAATATATAAAATAAAATCTAGTGGAGAAGCCAGATAATACTGTAGTTAAGGAGGAACGAGAATAAAACGTGATCCTGCAGGGTAACGATTTCCATGCAGGAAGCAGACAAGAAGATGCGACAGAGCAGAGGAGGCTCACCATTGCATGGGATGGTTGGGTAAGCTCTCACAGGAGAGGCATTTATACAGAAATTACATAATGAAGAAAACACTGTTTTGTGACAGGCCTTTCCAGAGGAGGGCTGCTCTAGGTGAAGGGAGTAGCATGAGATAAATTTCCCTCCTTGAGGAGGGAAAATATTGCTGACCTTTGTGACAAGTTGAAAATGAGCACAGCCGAGAGTGGGGTGAAATAAATTTAGAGAGAAACATAGGAACCAGATGATATAGGATTTCAGAGTCTTAGGTTTTATTCTATGTATATGTAGCTAGCACTGAATTATTGGAAGCAAAGGACAGAAGTAATCTGAGTTACTTTTTGCTGTTATCCTTGCTAGCAAGAAGAAAGTAGAATTAGCTAAGATCGTTAGAGTTCAAATGGGAGCTGCTGGCAGTTGAGCCAGATAATGGAAGTAGGTGTGGCTAGAAGAGGGTTGAGTTGACAAGCATCCCTTGGTGTCCATGGGAGGTTGGTTCTAGGATTCCCCAAAGCTAACCAAATATGTGCTCAAGTATATTCCAGTCTACCGCCAGGTGTGGTGACTCATGCCTTTAATCTAAGCAGAGAGACAGAGAGGGAATGGGTGCACCATCGCATTGACACTGCAAATGAACTCCAGATGCAAGCACTACTTTGTGCATCTGGCTTTATAAGAGTTCTGGGGAATTCAACCCAGGTCCTTAGACTTTGCATACAGCACCTTCAACCGCTATGCCATTTCTTGAGCCCTGAATTATAATTTGTTATTATTTTTGTTTGAGGTAGGGTCTCACTTGGCTCAGGCTGACCTGGAATTCACTATGTAGTCCTCAGGGTGGCCTCAAACTCTCGGCGATCCTCCTACCTCTGCCTCCCAAGTGCTGGGATTAAAGGCGTGTGCCACCATGCCCAACTTAATTATAAGTTTTTTTTGATTTGAGTAAAGAATAGGTGATGTTTACATTTCAGGGTTAGAAGGTAAAATTGAGACTCTCGGATCCAAGTAACCCATTACTTTCTGTATACTAACATTTCCTCCAGATATTTTAAATCTAGTGAGGACATTTAGATTTTATCATTCTTCAAAATTTACCTCACTTCCAAAACTATTATTCTTAATTGAGTTAATAATGACACTTTACTTAGACTAGAAGTGTTAATGTTGCTGCCTTGTAACACCTGTAACGTTGCTTTCTTTCCTGCACGTTCGGCACCGGAAATCTCTGGTTTTTTGTTGTTGTTGTGTTTGGTTTTTCAAGGTAGGGTCTCATTCTAGCCCAGGCTGACCTGGAATTTACTCTGTAGTCTCAGGGTGGCCTCGAACTCATAGTGATCCTCCTACCTCTGCCTCCCGAGTGCTGGAATTAAAGGCGTGCGCCACCACGCCTGGCTCCTGAACATCTCTTAAATCCCTGAAGTTCTTTCATCTACAGTGTCCCTAATCCACTGTTGCCTTGGTTATTGTCACAGTTCTGCATCTTTCTCAGTCCCTGTGCTACCTCACAGATAAAGAACTCTGTGACACAAGATCTAATCATCTGTACTCTCTGGGTTACCAATCTCTTTCATTTTCTAATCTTACACTTTTAAAGATGTGAATCATTTAAGTTAGAATGTAACATATTCTGGACGCACTCTGTCACTATCCTCTACACATTAGGTTGTTCCTTTCACAACAGATCATGTTGTTTTCGAGATGCTACAATCACATTACTTGGCATTTCTTTTACACAATATCTAGAATCTTCTTCCTCCTGTTCTCTACATAGCATTTTTTCTCTCTTTTCTTTTTTTTTTATTGACAACTTCCATAATTGTCGACAATAACCCATGGTAATTCCCCGCATTTTCCCCTTTGCAACTCTTCTCTCCGTCATATCCCCTCCCCCCTCAATTAGTCTCTCTTTATTTTGATGTCATCATCTTTTCCTCCTATTATGATGGTCTTGTGTAGGTAGTGCCAGACACTGTGAGGTTATAGATATCTAGGCCATTTTGTGTCTGGAGGAACATGTTGTAAGGAGTCCTACCGTTCTTTTGGCTCTTACATTCTTTCCGCCACCTCTTCTGGAATGGACCCTGAGCCTTGGAAGGTGTGTTAGAGATGTTTTAGTGCTGAGCACTCTTCTGTCACTTCTCAGTACCGTGGTGCCTTCTGAGTCATCCCAAGGTCACCACCCTCTGAAAAGAGAAGCTTCTCTAACCAAAAGTGAGAGTAGCATTAATATATGGGTATGAACATTAAGTGCTCACTGGGCAATTTGGCGAGCATAATATATGCATTTAGCCAGACACCAGCAAATGTTACACCCCTAGGGCTCATGACTTCCCCTGTCATAGGTTTTCAGTATCAGGCATGTATTCCCTCCTATGGATCAGGCCTCCAGTCCAATTAGAGAGCTGATGGTTCCCCCATAACAGACATGCCACTAATGCACCCGTTGGCTCATTTGGCCTGGCTGGCCAAATTTAAGGCTTGCAGTGTCCACTGTTATTTATCTCCACAGGTGTTTTCTCTCTCTCCCATGGAGCTGCCTGCAGCATAGCTTTTTTAAGCTTTCTGTCAGCTGGTCTACATGGAGGAGGCTTTCAGCTCAGATCCGGCAGGATTTCTCAATCACCTTGTAGTCCAAGCATGTGGAGTCTTCAGCAATAGGTTCTTCCCATCTATTCCTGGTGGGAAACCAAGAGCCTCAGCAATGGCCTGTAATGTTTTGGGAGCATCAGGGATCTCCCTGGCCAACAACTCATTGGAAGGTATAGCATTCCTGGCACTGAAAATATTCTAGTAACACCTGTGGCTTCTGGGTGTGCCATTGTCCAAAAGAGCAGGTTTCCATATGACTTGTTCATATCCTCTTAAGATTTTGATTAGCCCTCCCCCCACCTTTTCTTTACTGTCTCTTCCCCTGACCTCACATAGGCCTTTCCACCCCAATAATCTATTCTTCTACTCACGTATATACAATGCCATCTTCTTAAGTTCCCACACACACCCTTTTAATTCCCTTATCCATCTCTCCTTTCTACCTAGGAAACTTTGATTTACCTTTCCTGGCCCTGTTACAGTGTTTTCTCTCTAAGGCACTTTCTAGGACCTCTCAGACTGTGGTACTCAGTGGGCCTCTATTACCATCTCTCTCTCTCTCTCTCTCTCTTTTTTTTTTTTTTTTTGGAGAGAGTCAGAGAGAGAGGAGAGGGACAGATAGGGAATGGGTGCACCAGCAGCCTCTCAGCCGCTGTGAATGAACTCCAGATGGGTGTGCCCCCTTGTAGGTAAGTATAACATTGCACCCTTGCATCACTTTGCATCTGGCTAAAGGTGGACCTGGAGAATCGAATGGACATTCTTAGGCTTAGGAGGCAGGTGCCTTAACCACTAAGCCATCTCTCCAGCCCTATTACCATCTCTTTGTTATAAAATTGACTACATGTTATAATTCAACTGTTTGTCTCTTTATCGTTAGACCTGCTATTTGACAGGATGGCCGTAGGAGCGCCTTCACTAGAATCTACTGAGAGCTTAAAATCTAGATTCCTGCTCATTCTTTCTCCATCTGAATGCTTCTTAGTGAAGTCTGAGAACATCTGCTTTAGTTCACCCCAAGTCATTTTTTATAAATATTAGACTTCAAGAATCACTACACTAAGATATTAATTCTCGGGCTGCAGAGATTGCTTAGTGGTAATGGCACTTGCCTACAAAGCCAAAGGACCCAGGTTCAACTCCCCAGGACCTGTGTAAGCCAGATTCACAAAGGGGTGCATGCATCTGGAGTTTCTTTGCAGTGGCTGGAGGCCCTGAGGCACCCATTCTCTCTCTCTCTCTTTCTCTCTGTCTCTCCCTGACTGTTTCTGTATCTCTCTCTCAAATAAATAAATAAAATAAAATATTTTAAAAAGATATTAGCTCTCAATGGCAAAATCTTATCCTGTTTCTCTTAATTATACAGTTAATACACAGGGCATGCTCAACATACTTTTTAAAAATAGCTGCTGATTTCAAACTAACATGTAGTATTTTTCTAACATTCTATTATTCATTCAACACATAATTAACTTTGATTAATACCATGTTATTAAGAAGTTTCTAAACATTTTGGTGTTTCATTCATACTGTGTTTCTAAGACATGATCTAGCATTGCAAGAATGAAATTAGACTTTCATTCCTTCACACAGTATTTTAAAAGGAAAAGAGAAATACTGATTTCAATCTCCAGTCAGAAATGATGTTTTTCCAATGTTCGCCAAGACTATGTACAAATAAGAGATAAAAAATGGTTAAAATTCATGTATCAAATCCAGAAACGTCACTGAGTGCTGCTAACCCCTCTCTGGAAACCTCCTGATTGCTGTTACAGGCTTATGAAACTCGGCCTGACTCCTGTCACTTGGCTGTAGTTCACATGTGCATGACCTATAATCATTTTCTCTAAGATGGTTTTCTTTCTTTGTTCACTATTTCTTACTAAAAACGATGGCTTATGTTTTAAAGGTAAAACATTCATAATCTCTAGAATTGTCTTTGGCTTGGCCCAATTCCTGCCCTAGCCTTCTTGTCCAGCCTGGTCTCTCACGCCTCCCCTCCCTCTCACTTCCCACTCAAGGCAACTTTTACAATTGTCATCCATGCCTACTGAGCTGTCGTTCTGAATGGTTCAGAGAAACTAGGAAGGTTGAAGTTGGAGGCTAGAGGGAAAAGTCCAAGCTCTGTGAACTAGGGATCGAAAAAGCCAGACACAGAGAAGGCTAAGACCGTGGCAAGGGGAGGCAGGGTAAGCTCTGCCTCTGAGCATTTTAGTGCAGCCATTAAGGATGCAGAATGGCTGAGGAAAAGCAAAAATGGAGAGGCTGACTTTGTCAGTGTGAAAATTCGCTTTCCAGGCCACTGTGCCACAATCAATTAAATCTCTATACCGAGTAAAATACACCGCAGCCACTAAAATTAAAAAAATATGTTCAGTCCTTTAGAACTAGAAATACCTGTGGGCTCACATTCTATTTACATAAAGAAAATGAGTACGGGCCAGGCGTGGTGGCGCACACCTTTAATCCCAGCACTTTGGGAGGCAGAGGCAGGAGGACTGCCCTGAGTTCGAAGCCACCCTGAGACTACATAGTGAATTCCAGGTCAGCCTGAGCTAGAGCGAGACCCTACCTCAAAAAAAAAAAAAAAAAAAAAAAAAAAAAGTGAGTAGGGTGAATAGCTAAACAAAATCTTCAGGATGACAAAATTGTTGTGCCCAACTTTCACCCCCACCACTGTGATAAAGCCCATGTGTCTCTTGATTAATCAACTTCTTCCTGCTTTGATTCCAACCTATGAAGGTCAAAAATAGAAAGCTTCTTTAAGACTAAGTACATGAGTCTGCAAGACTAACGTGTAGAGGCAAGGAGAAGGTTCCCGCTGAGTAGAAAACCTACTGAAAGCTTGTCCTACCTGAGTGCTCTTGCCTGAAACTCTTAACAGGAAGCACAGTGTTCTTCACTAATAGCATGAAAACTCATTTAAAACACGGAAACATTCAAGAAGAAGGACCAAAAGTCCATGAGATTCTCCAGTGTTAGATATTCTCTCCCTGGAGAAGCCAGCTGCAGGTTCGCTAAGATGAGCTTCCAAACCAGGCACAGGTATGGCGGAAGGAATATTTATTGAATATTTACAGAGCCAGGCCAAGTTCCATAACAGCAGAAGAAGCTGGCCTTGCTTTCACAGGTCCAAGCAGAGAGAGAGAAGCCACATGCTAAAAAGCCAAAAGCCACACTGCATACTTCAGGAACTCCAGGTGGAAATAGCCACACTTTGCATACCTTTAGATTAAAATCCCAAACCCACCACCACACCTTAAGATCCGCCCAGTGACACTGCCTCCAGCCAGGTGGCTGCAGATGCAAACTACAAACTAATAAAACACTGAATATATTGGGGGTCATCTATTCAAACTACCCCACTCCCCATGTATTACTTTCACAAAATACAATATGGATAATTTTCTTCCCTAATTTATTGAGAATAAAGTGAAACTCAAGTACATATTGGGCACATAGATAATTTTTTTGTCTCATAGGATGAAGCATATTTGGGTTATTAATTATTATTGATATAGTCTGATATTGATGAATACAAAATTAGCTGATATTGTTTGGTTATAATTGATCAGTTTACTGACTTTTCATGTCAGACCCCATTTTCCACTGGTTCTGGTTCTGGTTCTTATTCATAAAAGAAAGATGTGTTGTCTAGTGCTTTCTTGGCTTAAATAATAGAACAATGGCCCAGTTCTGGTCACCTGGATTCCAGTCCTATAGTTATTCTAGAAAAAGATTTGAAAACTAGAGGATCCCTTGGATAGGTTGCTGTGGGCAATGAGAACATCTATATTACCAGATGGGTAGTTCTTTCATTATGATAATGTAGTGTTGGGTTATATTAATGACCTCAGAATCTTCTTGCAAAAGTACCTGGGGCTCAGATTTCCTCTATACTTCATGTCTGTGTTCAGAGGTGTTCTCTAGAGGAACAGAGCAATTACAACACAAATGTACATATATGTCTATGATGAAAGGGGTTTCTTAAATTGCCTTACATGATGAATAACTCCATGACAACCGTCTGCATTCCAGCAGAGAACCTGGGGAAGCAGGAAGCTGCTCAGTCCATAAAGCTTGGTGCTTCTGCAGTTCCCGTCTGGTGTTGAAGGCCTGGAAGTTCCCCGGAGAGTTCTGGAATTCAATCCACATTGGAAGGCTGAGTCAGCAGAGGATAGCAGCAGGGATAGACAAATTTCTCAGGAAGAACTGAAAGCAGGCAGGAGACCCTACTGATTCCTCAGACCTCTTTCTAACTAGTTTGCCTGGTCACTTTGAGGGAGGGTCTTTCCTCCTCAGTTAATACTGTCCAAACAAAAATGGTCTCACAGACGTTCTCAGAAGTTTGACTCTACGTGCTTCCAAATCCTGTGAAGCTGATAATCAAGATTAACCAGCAGGTGTCATTCACAAAGCCAAATACCAATGTTGTACTTCAGTTATTCACTCAACATATCTTTATTAGGTATATAACCTTAGTGTAGGTATCAAATCCCAGCCCTCATGGAACTTACATCCCAGTAAGGAGATGATAAGCAAACACCAACAAATAACATCCGTTCATAAATACCACGGGATGGCTCAGTAGTTAAGGTGCCTGCCTGCAAAGCCTAAGAACTCATCTTTAAATCTCCAGGTCCCACGTTTAGCCAGATGCACAGTGAAGCAAGTGTGCAATGTTGCAGATGTGCACAAGGGGGCGCAGGCATATGGAGTTCGTTTGCAGTGGCTGAAGGCCCTGGCGTGCCCACTCTCTCTCTCTCTTCTGCCTCTTTCTCCTCTCTCTCCTTTCCTCTCTCAAATAAATAAAAAATAAATAATTCTAAAAAGAAGAAATATCATAATGAAAACTATCAAGAGAAGCAAATGGGAAAGTCAAGGCTGCCACCTGAGAAGAGTTAGAGAAATCCTGAGAAGGTTGCATGGAGGATAAGACCAAAAGGAGGCGAGGAAGCATAGCATGTTATTCTCTAGAAGGATAATTATGCTACGCAGAGAAAGGCAAATGTACTAATGCCCTCAGGTGAGATTTGTCTCAACTGCCCAAGGGAGAGCTGAGTGGAGCGTAGTGCGGAGAAAGGAAGAGGATCCAAGGGTCATTGTGACTACTGTAAGATTTTCCATTATTTGGTATTTAATGAAAACCAATGGTAGAGTTATGAACTGGGTGACTGTACTGAACTTCTGTTTTTGCCTTTCTTGTCTGTGGAGGGAACAAGACAGCCTCAGGTGTCCTTCCTCAGGAACGCTATCCATCATTTCTTCCACAGTATCTCTCACTGACCTGGCGCACAACAAGCAGGCTAGACTGGCTGGACAGTGAGAGCTGGGATTTACCTGTCTTCTCCCTGGTGCTGAGATCACAAGTGAGTGCTGCCAAGTTCAGGTTTTTTTTTTTTTTTTTTTTTTGGTGGATCCTGGGGATTGAAATAAAATCCTCCATTCTCAGTAAACACTTTACTGACTGAGGGACCGCCCTTAGCCAGCCCTGGACTCCTGCTTTTAGGAGCTCAATGCCTTATCCTCTAGGCCACGGGGGCTTCTTGGACTGCTATTTTTAAAATTATTGCTTAGATGCTGTGCATGAAGCCTAGTGGGAAAATTGCTGAGTTGCTTATAAATGATACAAATGTATTTCTCCAAGTTCTTGCAACTGGAAAAAAGAAAAACAACAACAACAAGATAAAGGCACTGGCATATTGGTGTCTGGTGAGAACCCACTTCCTGGTTCTGAGCAGACATCTTCTCTCTGACACATTACATGGTAGAAAGAGCAAGGTGGTTCTCTGGGACTCTAGCAGAGTTAACCATAACTGGAAAGAGTGTAAGAGAGAAAAGTGGCTAGAGATGGAGACAAGAAAAGTGTATGGGCCATGTGAAAGATCATTATTCATTCTTGAACTGGTCATAATGTGAATATTGGGTTTTTTTGTTTAAGATGGGAAGAATAATATTTTTGTAATGATGTAGGGATAACCTAATAGCAACAATCAATTTGAGACACAGAAAAATGTTTACATATACTAACTAAACAACTAGCATGTAAATGGCAGACTCACCTTAGGACCATAGAAAAGGTCAGACTGTATTGCTCTCTGCTTCTCAGCAGGCTGGCAAGAAAGGCATGATGTAGGAGGATGAGGCAGCAGGTCGCATTGCAACCACAATCAGGATTTTTTTTTTTTTTTTTTTTTTTGAGGTAAGATCTTGCTCTGGCCCAGGCTGACCTGTAATTCACTATGTAGTCTCAGGGTGACCTTGAACTCATGGCGATCCTCCTACCTCTGCTTCCTGAGTGCTAGGATTAAAGTGCCACCAAGCCCAGCACTATCTCCTTCTTATTCATCCTGGGCACCCATGGAATGGTGCCATGTCTTTAGGGTGGGTCTTCCCACTTTAATTAATCTAATCTAGAAACTCCCTCACAGACATACTCAGAGTTTTACCTGTTTGTTGTAGATCTTATCAAGTGTCCAATCTGTATTAACCATTACACAATGTCATAAGATGAGAATAAAAAGGAGGGAGGAAGTGGTAGGGGTTTTAGAAAGAGAAAAAGGAATAGGAGATATGAAATGCACATGGTTCTTGCTTGACTCAATGGATGCTTTACGATTTCTCAACTTTACAATGCGGTGGAAACAATACATATTCAGTAGAAACTTCATGTTGAATTTTGAAATTTTACCTTTTTCTATATTTGTGATATGCAGTGCCATACTTTTGTGACAGCGGGCGATGGCAGTCAGTCTTTGCTTCTTGTCAGCAGTGAGGTCATAACTCATGGTCTACAGTATGTCACATTGCTAAACTACTGTGTTTAGTAGATTAGGGATATTAAATGTTTTTTTACTTACAACATTTTCAATTTGTGATGGATTTATCTGGACAAAACAATTCAAGGAAAACCTACAAAACCACATTAGAAAGTGAGAAAAAGAGCAGAGCAAGAAAACTGGGATCTTGGAGAACAATGGTGAAACATTTTATGCATTTCTCCCCAGTCATATCCAAATGCATGAGTGCAGGTAAGGCGTAAATGGAGAGTTAGAAATAATCCAGGATCAAGGCTTGGTCAGTTGCTGTCATGACAAAGAGACAGAGGAAAGGAATTGAGCGGGCATGCAGGTGCTTATATGCGAGCAATGGGTGGTGAATTTTAAGCTGTGTACGGTGGGAAAACTAAAAAGGACAGTGGGGGAAAAAAGTCACTTTGTTGGTGATGTCCAGGGAATGCTGTGATTGTGGTTCCAAAGACAATGTACCCCAAAACTATGGTTGACAGTAATCTGAGAGTGAGCTGCTTGAAACTGCAAGGGGTCAGGTAACTGGGATGAATGTGTTAAGACTGATTGTCCCCATGGATACTGAAACTGAAGCAGTAGGACAGGAGCAATGTCAAATATAAGGACATTTATCTAAGAACTAAAATCTCCAAAGAACTTGTTTTGGAAGTTAAAGCAAGCGGAAGAGTAGTGAAAGCTACCATCCCCTTCGCTCTTCTTTTACTTGTGAGTCTGGAGTTGTTTTGAAACTTCTGAGGCACACGCAAACACGTGTTTATTTATCTTCCTTATCCAGATCCATGTCTTTCCTATACCCTGGTTCTCCAAAGACAATGTATCCCTGTGGTGGTTTGAGTGTAAAATGTCTCTCGTGGCCTCCTGTGTTTGTGATTAAGCCTCGTGCTGAATCCCCAGCTGGTGGAGCCTCTGAGAAGCAGAACCTTCCTAGAGAAGGGGTGTCACTAGGGCGGCCTTGATGTTTATCAGTCAGCCTCCCTGGGGGTTCAAAGCTCACTCTCTCTTCCTCCTCCTTGCTACTGTGTGGAGAAGTGATACCTATCTGGGCTATCTGTTCCTGCTATGCTTTCCTCACCACGATGAAAATTCTTCTTGAACCTGTAAGCCAGAAATAAATCCCTCCCTTCCATTAGGTGCCTTCTAGTCAAGTGTTTTGTCCCAGCAACGTGCAAGGTAGCTGCTACAAGCCCTCTCTTGAATCCTTAGTTTCCCTGCATCTTGCTGCTTCTTTTTCTTTTTTTAATATTTCATTTCTTTATTAGTATATTTGAGAGAGAAAGAGAGGCATATATAGAGAGAGAAGGAGCCTCTAACCACTGCAAACATACCGCAGACACATGTGCCACCTTGTGCATCTGGCTTGTATGGGTACTGGGGAATCCAACCTGGGTCCTTTGTCTTCACAGGCAAGTACCTTAACCACTAAGCCATCTCTCCAGCCCTCTTGCTGCTTCTTTACAATGCCTTTTTGTTACCACATCTCCTGACATGCCAGTGCTCTCTTTGTCTCTTTCCTCCAATAATTACTCTGTCAATATCTGAAGACCCATTCATGGTTGAGTGAAGTTAGTGATGGTAAGGACCAGAAAGAGAGCTAGGCCAGGAGAAAAACGAGAGAAAACGTGTCTGATATATCTGATCTGTATCGTCTCCTGACTCTATTCTACTTGTCTGTTCACTAGCCACTCATCTGACATAGTCATGGTGTATTTGCATGTTGACACAGTGTAAAGTTGCATGCATGAGGCTCAGTATGAAAGCATTACCTGAATAGATGCAAAATGCCGTATGATGTGTGCAAATGGATAGAGGAAATTTGATTACACATTCTGAAAATGTACTCAGAGCTTCTAAAATGGATGCCCTGCTACAGAACAGCAGCAATAAGGATGATTACTGTGGCATCTACTGCAGTAAAAACAAATGAAAAATCAGTTCCTTTCATGACTGAGTTGAACCTTTAGACTTTTACTATACCATAGCCCTACTTAATAATCAGTAGAACCTATTATTATCTACCGTACCCATGGTGTACAAAGCATAGTGCTTGCCAATTAGCATTTAAAAATATTTAGGGTATAGACAGTGACCTTAATTGCAAAACATTACTTTACAAGAAGAGACAGGAAGTTATCAAGAAACATCTCATGAATGCACATCTGTAAATCCTGAGCGTGGTGAGCCGTGGATCCTGGCCACAGAAATGCAAGATGTGTTTTTACATTGCAATCTGCTGTTTAGCACAATTATCCCTAGGAATTTAAATTAAACATTTCTTGGTCCTAAGACTTTAATTTGCCTCAGTTAATTTGGTATTCTTTGGTACCCGTGCTAAAACACATTCAAGAGGATGTAATGAGCAGATCACTCACATGGTATTGAAAGGACTTCTCCTTACTTTCAAAAGCTTAAAAGCCTTCATCCACACTGGTCAGCTTCCTGTATAATTTCTCCAGCATCATCATTACCTGTTTGTCATATGGACAGAAAACCAACCAACCAACCTGTGGCAACCTGATTAGTTAGACTGTAAATGTCAACCTCTCTGGGAGTCACACCCTTTCATTTATGGCTCTATTCTCCACAGAGCTAATACTGAGCAGAATTAGATTTGGTCAATACTTTATCAGCTCTGGATAATTGGATACTGGTGGTTTGTTTCAATCTCTATATGATTCTCATCATCATGTGTATAGATTTAGTGCCTCAGGACTGCTTTCCACAATAGGCAAGGAAATAAAGACATTGAAGCACAGTTTAT
Organism: Orientallactaga sibirica; assembly: GCA_036365145.1. Lineage (NCBI taxonomy): Eukaryota > Metazoa > Chordata > Mammalia > Rodentia > Dipodidae > Orientallactaga > Orientallactaga sibirica. Next base: position 7,124,223 of record JAEOAD010000050.1, read on the forward strand.
GAGAGAGAAGTCATGCATCTTTTGTGAGCATTGTCCATATCCTTGCCATGGAAAACATAATCTTGACTACCAGTGCCTCCCCCAGGATCTAGTTCAGAATGCTCCACCCACACTCAAAGCATCGGGAACCATCCCAGGTTGATTATGTACACATTAGAATTCAAGACACTTGTATCTATGTGATTTCCTTTGTATGTATGGAGGGATAGATGGGTAATTCATAGAGGTCAGGCAATAAGTATTAACAGCATCCATCAACTCAGTCAACATGCGTTTAGTGAGTACCTTCCATCTGCTATGCATTGTGCTAGGAGCTAGGAACACAACAAAGAATAATTGAGACACTATCAATGTGCAAATTACAAATGCACAGATACTTTACTGGGGGTGGTTGGCCAGCACTGAATCATGTAGTATGGGGCTGCAACAAATGTGAAATTCGGGCTGGAGGGATGGCTTAGCGGTTAAGGCATTTGCCTGCAAAGCCAAAGGACCCAGGTTCAATTCCCCAGGACCCATGTTAGCCAGATGCACAAGGGGGTGCACATGTCTGGAGTTCGTTTGCAGTGGCTAGAGGCCCTGGTGCACCCATTCTCTCTCGCTCTCTCCCTCCCTCTTTCTCTGTCAAATAAATAAATAAAAATATTTTTTTAAATGTGAGATTCATTTTTGCCTAACATTTTATGCAATCAATCAGTACATATGCAAGTGCTATCAGAGATAACAGAGATAACAGACGTGAAGACTCTACTCAAGAAGTGTTTATATATAATGGCAAGACATGTCTCCTCTTACAATTCAGTTAGGTCAGTTGGGGTTGAATACAAACACAATCGTGTGGTCTGGATTAGAAATACTGCTCTGATGAGGAAAGAGGAAGATCACCTGTAGACCACCTGAGCTAGGTTCAGGATAAAAACTATGACACTTACTGAAAAGCAAGAGATACTCATGGAGCAATTTCAACTTGATTATTTAGAACAAAAATTTTAAAAGAACAAAGCCACAATGAACAATTTTAAAATTTGGCATGTATTTCAGCATTTTGGGATCTGCTTCTTTCCAGGTAAAAAGGATAAAATAGGGGCTGGGGAAATGGCTGAGCAGTTTAAAATGCTTGCTTTCAAAGCCTGAAAGCCTGGATTCAATCCCCTAGAACCCACATAAAGCCAAATACACAAGGTGGCACATGCATCTGGAGTTTGTTTGCAGTGACTAGAAGCCCTGGCAGGCCCATTCTCTTTCATTCTCTCTCTGTCAGTCTCTTTCTTATAACTAAATAAAAATATTTTTAAAAGGGATTAAAAAAGAATAAAGCTATAGTTGGACATTTGGGATGCACGGAGTTTATTGATAACAATCAGCTGTATCTATTAGAAAATACAATGAGGGCCTCTACTCTGATTGGAATTTCAAAGAACAACCCAGAAAAATATAAAATCATTTGAGGCGTAAAGGAGCATAATAGGGCCAAAAGCCCATGCAGGTCATGAAAGGTTTGACCCATCTCCATGTGTAGAAATAGCACATTGGAAAAGAAGAATATAAAGGTCAGAGGACCTGAGATTTTCCTTCGCAATACTGACCAAATTATGACGTGATAATGGGCATCGTAGCTCTTATCCCCCTCGTTGGCAAGGGAATAAATGTTCTTTCTACCTTTTCTCTGACAAGCATATGAGGGCACTCACACCGTGTCCTTTATTCCTCCATGGATCTCCATAGAATCTCAGTGTGACTGCATCTTCTGGAGGGAGGAAATCAACAACGTGCATAGAGCACTGGGACCACAGGTGTGCGCCACTATACCTTGCCCTTCTTGTTTACTTTATTGGAATTGTTGTAAAGATCATAGAGAACATATCGAAATTGCAAGGAAAAAGTGTACAGAAAAGGGAGATTACACAGATATATATAGAAATATATAAATGTGTGCTTCACATATCCATTCACTTCAGTCTCCTAACTGTATTATAGTTTTCAGTTCTGTTATGCTGAGCACCCACTGCCCTTCACAGAATTTTCTTCTCATGTTCACTACCCTCCTTTGAACATTTGTTTCACGCTGTATAGTCAATCCCTCATGAAAATCATGTTTTTCAAGGAAAGATTATGCATACCCCGGCATGAATGTGTGGTGGTTTGAGTTAGGAGTTCCCCATAAACTCGTGTGCTTTGAATGCTTGCTTTCCAGCTAATGGCAATTTGAGAGGCGAAGCTTTTCTGGAAGAGGTGTGTTGTGGGGAACAGGGTTAGTTTCCTTTGACCAGAGTCAGCTCATTCTCCTGCTGCTGTTGTCTAACTGATGTTGTCAAGAAGGTGATGTCCACCCTCTGCTCATGCCATCATTTTCCCTGCCATCATGAAACATCCCCTCAAGTCTATAAGCCAAAATAAATACCTTCCTCCCACAAGCTGATTTCGGTTGGTGTTTTGTGCAGCAATGGAAGGTAACTGACATCAGAAAACTGGCACCAGAGAAGTGAGGTCCTTGCTGCTAGAAACCTGACCCTGTGGTTTTGGGCCTTTTGGAACTGATTTGTGGGAGGAATGTGCAAAGATTTGAAACCTTGGCCTAAGAGACACTTTGCAGAAGTGTAAACAGAGTTGCACGCACCATTTTGGTCAGAGTTGAAAGACCTAAATGTAGTAAGAACTGTGGACTGTGAGTCTTGGCTTATGAGGGGAAGAAAACTTTGTCTAGAATGGGCTGGAAGCAGCTTGTGTAAGAGTCTAATTGTGCTCTTCCTGTGTCCTCAGAATTCGTGCAGGGCTGATTTGTGTAGAAATGGACTGATATGAGCAGATGGATACGGCACATAAGGGGAATGAAAGTTTTGAGCTAGAGATAACACCAGTTCAGCTGCAATTGTTTGAGAGATTATTAGGCCAGCTGTTCTGCATGAGGACAGCAGAAAGAATTCTGACTCTTCAAAGTAGGGAGCCAGCACGCTAAAGGAGTATCCTGCTCATCAAAATCAGCTTTATTTCCCACTGGACTAACAAACTTGGTAGCCTACCTGGTACTAGGAAAGGAAAACCAGTGCAGGAAAGAGAGGGTCATTGGACTTGCCATGTAGTTAGTTTTTTTTAAGAGACAGAGAGACTGTGTGAGAGAGAGTGAGAATGGGCATCCAGGGCCTCTAGCCACTGCAAACAAACTCCAGATGTCTGTGCCACCATGTGCATCTGGCTTACATGGGAACTGGAGAATCGAACCAGGATCCCTAGACTTTACAGGCATGTGTCTTAACTGCTAAGCCATCTCTGCAGCCCCTAGTTGGTTTTTTTGGGAAATGGCCTTTGTACAATTTGAGGCAGGCTTGTTGGAATGCCTGTGTGGGAACCTGAGGGAGCCATGAGGATGAACTGCAGTGGAAACCCAGAACTGATTTTTATTGGGATGACAGGACTGAGAAACAGCTGCCAGCTTGGGATGAATTGTTGCCGGGCTGTGAGCAGCCCAGCTGGAGGGGCAGAATTGGAACTCTGCAGACTTCATCACTGGTTAGAGATGTTGGACTGGGGGCTATAGGAGCTGACTCATGTCCTGTTTGTTTAGATCTTGCACTGGTTCATTCTTTCCTCGCTATGCTGTTCTTGAAGTGTGTTTGTTCCATTATGTGTTTTTGGTTTAACAGCTCACAGTTAAGAGACTTCAGACTATGGGGATGTTTGAACAGTGTTTGGGTTGAAAAAAAAACAAAAAACTCTGGGGACTTTTAAAGTTTGACTGATGTGTTTTACCTCATGGGAGCCAGGGGTCAAATGTGGCGCTTGGAATCAGATGCCACTCATAAACGCAGGTGTTTTGAATGCTTGGGTTTCCACTGATGGGAATTTGGGAGGTGGAGCCCTTATAGAGGAGATGTGTCACTGGGGGCAGGCTTAGGGGTGTGTAATAGCTTCCTCTTGCCAAAACCAGCATGTTTTCCTGATGCTGTTGTCCACCTGATGTTGGCAAGGATGTAACGTCCAGCTTTTGCTCCTCTGCCATCTTTCCCTGCCATCATGAAGCCTTCTCTCGAGTCTCCAAGCCAAAGTAAATACTTTCCTCCATCAGCTGCTTTTGGACTGTTGCTCTTTGCCAGCAATAAGAAGTAATGACAGCAGAAGGTAGAGATGTCTCTGTGGCACTTATTTTCTCTTCTTCCACCCATTACCATCTACCAAAGAAAGGAATTAAAGTCTAAGCATTCTTAAATTAGCTTTAGCTTTCTCTACTTCTCTGATTTATGGGTCAGGGAAGAAAAGCGATATTTATAGCAGGTTCTCCATCAATTGAACATGTGAGTGGCTGAGTGATAAGAGCATCTTCATCTATATCATAACACAAATCTACTCTCCTCTGGAAGTCTGCCACTCTAATAGGCATGCAGTGACAAAATATTTTAATTGTATAAGCACACTGTAAAAATCAGAGGCATTAAGTTCATATATTCTGTCAGCACTCTAACTAATGTCAATCCGCGAGAATCTTCTAGAATTTATAGTCCAGTATCTTGAACTAGCAAACTTGACACTACCTGGGACCTTACTAGTGACCCAAACCTACTGACTCGGAATTTGCATTTTATGGATACTTTCCTCGGAGAACAATTTTGAGGTGCAGAGATTTGGAAGAGCCTTAAATTCCAAAAGGAGGTTAGCCTGTGGGCAGAAAAGAGCTAATGGTGAGACCCAGACAGACATAAATTATTTTGGGGTTTTGTCCATGGGTCACAGCTTATAACTCCCACCCCAGGGTAGGCAACAGAAACTAGAATTTTTCTTCTGAAAAGACCTTGCTGACTTCACCTTGCCTGATCGTAGGTCGTCCAGGAGACTCTTCATTGCAAAGGGGTCCTGCCTCCAATCCCACAAGGAGGTGAGCTGCACATAGAGGCCAAGAAGAATGCTATATCAAATAGGCCTTGCTTGGATCCCCACTGAGTCTATGCTCATAGATCATGCATACTTTAATAATAGCTGCACTATGAAACCTACAGATTAAAAAAACACAAAATAGCAGCATTTGGATGTCTTCTGAATGGCTGAACACCTGGAGACTCCCAAGAAGGTGACTAAACTTTTCTACATGCTACGAGGTGGACACACCCCATCGCCAAAGGAACATAAGCTCCTGTGCCCAGGAAGCTTCCCAGCCTTGTCTGCACCTCTCTGCATCTGGTTGCTTATTGCCAGCTGTGAGATGATCCTTTATTCAGTCCCCAGGACCACAAAAGACAACTTGTCCTTTATAATGAACTAAGATATGTAAGTATAGTGTTCCTCCACATTCTGTGGGGGGCTTTAGCCAAATTGGATCTGAAGCAAGACATGCCACGTAGGCATCTTTACCATCATCTCATCCTATGCGTGATCTTAATATAATAGCTATGACCTTCACAAAAGACTTGACTGGGCAGAATAAAAATGAGGGTGAAGTGAATAGTGAAAGTATTGAGAAGGTTCTGTAAAAGCGAATGGTCATTGAGTCCCAGCAGAATGGAAAACTTTAATGTAGATAAGGAGGTTAAGGGAAACACAGATTGAAGCTAGTCTTACAGATGTGTGGGGATCTGCACTTGGTGACTGGTGTTGAGATCGGGTTAGTTTGGGGGACAAAACCCTCTACTTGTGGGGATCTGATGCTGTGTTGAGGAAGACAAGTTCAAAAGTGATTTGGTTAGAGGATGCCCAGTTGGAAGCCATGACAGAATTCTTTGTTTTCTCACAGGGAGAAATCCTTACAGCTGTTGAGATCATAGAAGGCTTTTGTGGCATGAGAGCACAGGCAGAATAACCAGGGTGGGGGCGAGGTTCTGGGCAGGGGACAGGCTCTTCAATGTCCTCATAGAGGTACATGTTACATATCTGTAAACTCTTTCACATGATTGCTTATGTTTCTAGACATAAATATAGCAAAATCTTAACACACTTGAAGATTATAAGGGAAAGGCAAAGTGGTTACTCAGAAGTTCTTCTTTGTGAACTTTGCATCTGAGTTAAAATAAGAATCCTGAGTGCTGGACCAAGTCTTACACCTTCTAATGTATGCATATACTTGTATAGGATTTTAAAAAATCTACTTCTACACAAATACACCTACATATGCATTTTAAAATGTAAATATAGGACTGGGGAGGTTGCTGCGTGGTTAAATGCTCTTGCTTGCAAAGCCTGCTGGCCTGGGTTTAATTCCCCAGTACCTATTTAAAAGCCAGATGTACAAAATGGCACATGTGGATCAAGTTTGTAGTGGCAAGAGGCCCTGGCATGCCCGTGTTCTACTCTCGGTCAAATAAATAGATAAATACATAAATATTTTTAAAGCCCATATAAGCTGATATTTACGCCAGCCCTGTTTATGTCAATATTTATGACTTCGCTAGCCTTAGAAATGTGCTATACTTTAAAGCCACTTCATATTATCCGTCTTCCTCCTAGCTTCTCACTCTATTTTCTCTGATTGCTTCTTCCTTTTTCCAGAAAAGCTATCCTGCTATTCTAATGTCTGATTTATATACTTGGTAAACAAAATGACTGAAAGACTAAGATCTAGACAGACAGAATATCTGGTGTAATAGGAGATGGCTTAGAATTTATAATTAGAAGCCTATTCCAGCTTCATTCATAGGACTGTTGAAATTCCTTCCAGGGGTGTCTTGACTGCCTTGAAATTGAATGTCATTGAGGATTTTTTTTTTTTTTTGCCCTCTCTTGTTTCCTTGGCAACAAGTTGGCAATGCAGCAGCTGAAATCCACTGTCTCCCTGGAGATGCTGGTGTGGGCAGGTGGCAAACCACTGGAGATGGCTGCAATGGACACTGAACTTGACCAAATCTTTTCATTTCAGCTCTCTTAAATGCCAAGATACCTACCCAACAGAAGAATGACTTTACAGTACAGTTATTGATGTAATTATTAGTAAGGGATGTACTTGTATTGCTTTTTAGAATAGCTTATTTTGTGCATGTAACTTAACAGTGAGTACTAAAATGCACAAGTTTTGGAAATTGTGTGCATCAGTTCTGTACCTCGAAAAATTATTTTGTTAATATAAAGTCTGAGAGAAGGGGGCAAGGGATGGAGGGTGCAAACCCTTTCTTCTGGATTTTGTCAGGTACATGGTCATCTATGGGCAGGCACATGCAAGAAGCCCCTCTCTCCATCCCTCCAATGTTCTGAAACAAATCATGCCTGTGATCTGCAGAGAAAACGTGGCTGGACTGTAAATGTGCCTCATCTGTCAGTGTTCTCGTCAACTAAACAAGGGAAAGTAGGCAACTAGAGAGAAAGGTCAGCAGGGATGGGAAAACCACGTAGGTGGAATGTACAGGTGGCTGAAGGGACAGACAGACATGGCTGTTGAGCCACAGACAGACAAGGCAGCTGGGAGACAGATGGACCAGAGGAGTGGCTCTGACACGCAAGGCTTTGATAAGCTTGCAAAACAGAAGAAATTTGAGTGACAAAATCCTATGGAGATTAGGGCAACAGGTAAGCAGGGAGGTTGGGATTAGACAAGGGAAAAATTGCAATTGGATTTAAGAATGCAACTTTGTTTTTAAATACTTGAATCTAACCATTTACTGGATTTATGTTGAGAAGAGATCCAGAGAGAATAAGATTTTTTTGTTTTGTTTTGTTTTTGTTTTTTGAGGTAGGGTCTTACTCTAGCCCAGGCTGACCTGGAATTCACTATGTAGTCTCACGGTGCTCCTCCTACCTCTGCCTCCCGAGTGCTGGGATTAATGGCGTGTGCTACCACGCCTGGATTAGGATGTCTTTTTTTGGTTTTGGATTTTGTTTTTTAAGGTAGGGTCTCACTCTGGTCCAGGCTGACCTGGAATTCACTATGTAGTCTCACATGGCCTTGAACTCATGGCGATCCTCCTACCTCTGCCTCCCTCCCGAGTGCTGGGATTAAAGGCGTGTGCCACCATGCCTGGCCAAGAATTTTTTTTTTAACCTACTGCTGAGGAAATGGCCACTGTAGGGGCTGAGTGGTATCTAAAAGGTAAATGGGCATGCTCAGGTAAGGTGGAAACAGAAAAGGGAAACATGAAGATGTCAATGGACAGAAATGCTGATCGTAACTATCAGAGAACGGGAAGTATCAATCATAGGCAATTCAAGCAATGAAAAATACACTGAACATGCGCACGAAACGTATGATAGTAATCATGATGCATGGGAAGAACTATTGTGGAAAGTTAGGCCTTTTGCAATACCCATATTATTGCTTGTGGAACTTCTGGGTGTTGAGTCGCTTGTGAGGTCTAGAAAGAATGTTCAGATAGCTTAGTTTTCATCCTTTCATTGCCAGTAGTCTGTCCGAATCCTGAAGAATAAATATCTTGGGGAAAGACATTTTTGTACCATGAGGTTTTCTTTTTAATATTTTATTTATTTGAGAAAGAGAAGGAGGTAGATAAAGAAAGAGAGAGAATGGGCACACCAGGGCCTCCAGCCACTGCAAAAGAACTCCAGACACATGTGCCCCCTTGTGCATCTGGCTTATGTGGGTCCTGGGGAATTAAACCAGAGTCCTTAGGCTTCACAGGTGAACGCCTTAAGCACTAAGCCATTTCCCCAGTCCTCGTACTGCATTTTAAGAACACATTCACTGACCTAACCTCTTGATCTCTCCATTGACATAAGCAGCACAACTCAAATAAATCCAAATGGCAGTTTTCCTGAGAGGCAAAGCTGAGCACAGTGTAGGAGTAAGGAGTAGTGAGTTCTCCCTGTGTGTGTTTATTAGTTAATTATTCTGGCTTTGCATATATGTAGCCCAAGTTGGAATTAATAATCACGGTGACATTGAGGAAGCAAATAAAAATCTGTCCTGGCATCACTGACATTTCCATTTCTAAAATAGAATGAAAATATTTAAAAGTTCAGTGGGTAAGGTGCTTGCCTGCAAAGTCTAACGACCCTCGAGTTTGATTACCCAGCACCCATGGCAAACCATATGCACAGAGTGGCACATGCTTCTGGAGCTTGTTTGTAGCAGCTGGGCGCCCTGACACGCCCATTCTCTTCGTCTGTCTCTCTCTATCACTCTGCTTGCAAATAAATAAATGAAATTTTAAAAATTAGTACCTAGAAACACTTGTTGCAGTTACTTTTGGGGAGCCCAGTCTTTGGGCTAGGGCACAACACCTAGCCAGATTCAGCTTATGGAAAGAGTTTATTTTTTTATTTACATTTTATTTACTATTTTGTAAAATCATGAGTGTTCTTGATTTAAAGGTTTACAGTTTTTCCTAAATATTATATTTTTTATTTAGTTATTTGAGAGAGAGGCAGAGAGACAGAGAGATTTAAAAAAAGACAGAGAGGGAGAACAAATGGGTGCTCCTGGGCCTCCAGCCACTGCAAATGAACTCCTAAAGCATGTGCCTGCTCAAGCATCTGGCTTACCTGGGTCCTGGGGAATCGAACCTGGGTCCTTTGGCTTTGCAGACAAGTGCCTTATCCACTAAGCCATCTCTCCAGCCCAAAGTTTACAGCTTTGAGGGAAGTTTCATCAAGGCAGGGAAAGCATGGCATAAGCAGACAGGAGGCATCAGATCTTGTCACATCGGCATGGAGGAGGCATCAAAAGTGAGCTCCTGAACACCCAGTGGGACTGGACTCATGAACCTGAGACTTGGCCCAGTGACACGTCTCCTCCAGTGAGACTCCACCACCTCCCATAGGCTCCACCAGCTGGGGACTAAGTGTGAGGCTTAATCACAAATACTTGAAGCCATAGTGGACACTGCATTGAAACGGCCATGCTACTTTTGCCAAACGAGCAAACCAAAACACTTCTCCTTGGTGCCCACTCCAAAACTAAAACCAGCATCAAAGCCTGACCATTCTTTGCCCTCATGTCGTATCTGTCTCCTTTTGTTTGAGCCAGGCTTGTGCTCAACTCTGCACATGGGTTTGATAATTGTTTAAGGAATATCTGTCTAAAGACTGCTGATAACTAACCCATCTTATCCTCCTTCGATCCCAACAGCACAGAGATTAGAGTAACTCAGGCATTGTTCTCTCAGCTTTTAGTGTCCTTTTCCACCCCCTGCCCCCACCAAATGTGCATGGAAATCTGCATGCTTCTCAGCCTGAAGTCACCTCGGCTTGCATTAGCAGCAGAGCCTTGCAAACACGTGAAGAGCTCACCCTCTCGAGGGGAAGATGAGCTGCGATCCATGATTCCCATGTACTCAGAGTAACCCTGATGGACACAATCATTTTCTGCTGTTCCAACGTTACTTTTCTATTTCATTTCTGGAATCAGTGGCTTTACCTAAGTTTTTGGAATCTTATCAGAGTCTGGTTCACAGTTTGGGATTCTCGTTACAATAAATGGACACACCTATCATGGTTAATCTTTCATTTATTTATTTGGTTTATGGAGGTAGGGTCTCACTCTAGCCAAGGCTGACCTGGAATTCACTATGTAGTCTCAGGGTGGCCTTGAACTCAAGGCAATCCTCCTACCTCTGCCTCCCTAGTGCTGGGATTAAAGGTTTGCGCCGCCACGCCCTGCCTATCATGGTTAATCTTGAGAAGTGTTCAGGAGACTAGTTAAACTCACCTCTGGGAGGTGAAGACATGCTCAGACAGGCCTGGTAAAATAAAAGAGGAAAAAGAAAAGAGTCAGTTAGCACGGGCATGCTCTTCCTCTTTCTTCCCAGCCCATTGCCATGACGCAAGCTCTACCGTGCTGTGCCCCTCCCCACCATGATGGACTGAACAGTATGAAAATGAGTGCCAAACAAATCCTTCCCCTTTTAACTTGTTTCTCTAAGGTATGTGACCGCAATGATGTCAAAGCTAACGAACGTGCTATACCTGAAAGGATTCTCTGTAGGATTAAATTGAGAAACACACATAAATTACAACCTAGTTCTTGTCACAGAGTGGAAATCTAGCTGTTACCTTTTAGGACAGTGAACATACTCAACTAATCAATCTAATTTTGAAACCGTAGTTCATCTGCCTAACCTCGGGTTTGAGCAGCTGTGCTGAACAAAGTGGAGTAAATTTCTCATTTCCGATTCTTTATCTGATGGCGTGTCTGATACTGCCTCATATGAAAAACCGAGCTTGCTAATGCTTGAAAAATCAGTCAATTTATTAATATTTAAATGTTAGTCAATGATTGATTTAAATCATTTTTCCCGTCTGGGTATTTCCCTCTGAAAATTATATTTGAATTTTCTTTCAGAGTAGCTCCATCTTCTTAGACACATGATGGCTCTTTACACAGACCCACTGGCAATTTTCAAAGCATCACTTTAAAATGTTGCTCCTGGTATTCTCTCTCTCTATCTCTGCCTCGCGCTCTCTCTCTCCTTCCCTCCTTCTTTCTCTCTACTATCCCAGCAACCTGTATGGATTTCATTGAATGTACAGGAAATAGAGCAGAACTAAACTCACCCTGGTCAAGTGACTTAAGAAAGGTCACAATCACGATAGGACTGATTGTCGTAGGCCATGTGAATCCCTCAGCACGCTCAAGCCTGGTGACAAAGCGGTGTGTTCACGGGAAGAAACGAAGGTAAGGCCCAACTATGGTGACTAAATCAAGAAGAGTCATGAACTGCCAAAATAGTAGAAATGAATAGTGGACACTCAGTCCCAAAGGAAGAGCTGAGCATAATGAGAGCTGGCGAAGTAAACAGGTCCCGACCAGAAATCCAGTGTGGCAGGTCAGAGTTTGGAACCCAAGAGACAGACAGTCTAAGAAGAAGGTCAAGGAGCCCCGGGCCACTAGAGAGCCATCTGCCTTGTCTCTACCGCAGAGCTCTGATCTACAAGGGAATTTCTCAGAGATTTGGGTTGGCAAGTTAATCAGCCATGTGCACATCTCAGAACTGGCAGGCGGGGTTGAGGAAGGAGGTCCCTTACCTGGAGAGAAGAACAACTGCTGAACACAGGTCCAAGACCCAATGCCTGTGTGGTGAGCTGAAGGAGGAAAACACCAAGATCAGACGGCATCTACCTGGTAACATTTAAGAAAGTCAAGGTGTGGCTTTGGAACTCCTGCCTGTCCCTAGAAATCATTGCCATGAGGAAAATTTGTGTTCTTTCGTGATTATTTCCCTCCATGACCCTCTCCGTCTCTGGTGTGCAGGGAGGGGAGGGCGGAAACTAAACTAAAACTCTGTAGTTCTACCTGACAACTTTCAAATGTCCTTCCTTCCTTCCTTCCTTCCTTCCTTCCTTCCTTCCTTCCTTCCTTCCTTCCCTCCCTCCCTCCCTTCTTTCTTTCTTTCTTCTTTCTTTCCAAGCACAGAGACAAACATGGAGATCTAGCCACTGCAAATGAACTCCAGACACATGCGCCCCCTTGTGCATCTGGCTCATGTGGGTCCTGGGGAATCCAACCTGGGTCCTTTGGCTTTGCAGGAAAACACCTTAACCACTAAGCCTTCCCTCCAGCCTCTCAAAATGTGTATTTTTCAATCCTAAGGTAACTCTCTGAGTGAAGAGATACTTGTAAACTAGAATGGCTGGAAGCCAGTATGGGCATGTCCAGGACCTCTGAGGACAAGAACACTGACCTAAGGCTGCAGGGAGGCACCAACTCGACAGGCAGCAGAGCCCAGGAGACGCAGGGGTCAGGCTACTTAAAGGAATGAGCCAGGCAGTGTGGGAGGCACCGAGGAGCTCGTTAGACACACAGTCTTCTTCGGGCCTGCTGATTCAGACATAGGCTGCACGCCTTCAGCTCCCTCCTCTGCAGTCAAGTTGGTTTGCACTTTACCTGGCTGGATTACCATAGCCTGTGGACAAGGAACTCCAGAGAAGAAACAAGAAAATGTTAAAGGCAGGCGTCTTCTCAAAGACAAAACCTTTGAGGCTTCTGTCAGTAAGGAAATTTTGGGAGAGTGTTCGATTTTGTAGAACTAAGAATGGTCTAAACATGAAATTCTTGTTACAGTCAGGTTCGCATTGCTGACAGAAAACACCTGACTAAGAGCAGCTTGTGGGACCAAAGGGTTTATTTTGGATTACAGACTCCAGAGGAAGCTCCATGATCGCAGGGGGAAATGATGGCATGAGCACAGGGTGGACATCACTCCCTGGCCAACATATGATGGACAAAAGCAACAGGAGAGTGTGCCAAACACTGGCAGGGGGACACTGGCTATAACACCCACAAGCCCGCCCCCAACAATACACTGTCTCCAGGAGGTGTTAATTCCCAAATCTCCATCAGCTGGAAACCTAGCCTTCAGAACACCTGAGTTTATGGGGGACACCTGAATCAAACCACCACACTTGTCATACACACACACACACACACACACACACACACACCCCACACACACACCCCCAGAGTTTTTTCAAGGTAGAATCTCACTCTAGTCCAGGCTGACCTGGAATTCACTACATAGTCTCAGGATGTACTCAAACTTATGGCAATCCTCCTACCTCTGCCTCCTGAGTGCTGGGATTAAAGGCATGTGCCACCACGCCTGGTTTATTATATTTTTGTATCTCAACTCTTTAATGTTTTTAGCATATTTCCATCCACTTGACTTTAAATCCATTCAGCAAAATTTGCTTTGGCATTTTTATTAATACGTCCAAGCTGACAAATAAGTTTGCTTTTCAGTTACCTGAAGAAATTTTCATCTCAGTATAGACTTAAATGTTAAGAAGTACAGCTCTTTATAAGTAAGAAACATGTATGTTATATAAAGTATGTTATTAAATGATATATTTTTCTGAGCATTGAGTAGGCTTGAAGTAGCTTTCTGACTTATAAGGAAAAAACAAATTTGTCCTTTGGTCAAGAACAACAAAAATACCTAAATGATTGTGCAGCTACAGAAATGATAAAGAAGGGTCTACATGTTGTTCTTTCAAAAATATTAATGCTGCAAAGAAAATGCTCAACTAAATGCAGCTGCCTCTCACTGAGATGCAATGTGATTCCAAGCCACAGAAATATTACTTCAAAGGCTGCTCTAAGGCCGGGTGGAGATAGAAGGAAGATCTATTTATTTTATCATAGGAATGTAGAGTATATTGTGTTCATACTGTATATTCTTCCTTATATTACTGGTGAGTGTGTATACATTTAAACGTGTGTGTGTGTGTGTGTGTGTGTGTGTGTGTGTGTGTGTGCGTGCATCCTTGGACCTCCAGGTCACTGTGCTAAATTTTAGGAGCTACTACTAAGACCTACAAGCTCGAAATAGCTAACTATAGAAAACCAGTGGAACTTCCATCAGGACTGTGCTTGTAATGATGCTTGTATTTTGAATTATTTCATACTGATAAACATCTATAATCCCAGTCACTTGGGAAGTTGAGGCAGGAAGATCACAAGTTTAAGGATTGACTGGCATATAGAGTGAGCCTAGAATATGCAAGGACCCTAGATTCAATCTTTGGTATCACAAACAAACAACAACCACAAAACCCTTAGGCATAGATTTACTAGAAATTCTTCTATAAAGTATTAACTCAAGAAATGAAAACATATGACTACACAAGATCTTGTACAGGAATGCTTATAGCTTAATTACTTTTAATATCCCAAACTAGAAGCAATCCAAGTGCCCATTGCCTGGTGAATTCATAAACAGAAGTGTGGTCTATCCATAGAGTTGAATATCATTTGGTAGTGAAAGTAATAAAGTTCCAATACATTCAACGACATGGGTGAATCTTGAAAGTATTGTTCTAAATGAATTAAACCCAGCAGAACGAGCCACACACTATGTATTTCACTTTCATGACTGGTCGAGAGTAGGCAGATCTATAGAAACAGAGTGGAAGTTGCCAGACAGTACATGGGGTGGAGGAAGACGAGGGAATGACTGCTAATGGATGTGAGAATTTATTTTTTTTTTGTTTTGTTTTGGAGGGGTTACTGAAAATATTCTAGTGATGATGGTCCTGAAACTTGGTTAATATATTGGAAACCTGCAAACTTCATATTTTAGATCAGTTAAATATAGGAAATGTGAATTAAATGTTAATTTTTAAAGCATAAATGGTTTAGGGTTTGGAAACCTACGTCTTTGGATATGAGCCAATATGATATGTTAGATAACTCAAATATCAACCCTGCTGCCATTTAGCAGCAATGACTGAGGGCAAGTTACTTCAGTCTTCTGTGCTTCAATTTCCTCTTCTATACGTAGGGGAAATACACACACACACACTCATTGTTTCATTGTTGGCACAATGAAAACATTTACTATTGTTATCATTGTCATTTTTTTTTCTGAAATGTTACCTTGCTGGAATCTGAGAACAGAGCCACATCTTGCTAGGTAGGAGTGATAATTCCCTTATCATTGTTGTTGCCATGGGCAACCATCCCAGCAGGTGCTGACTTCTGGAGAGATAATGGGAAGGCAGATATGACTCCTCAAGTCCAGCTCCTTCTCTCTCTTGCGGCTGTTGCCACAAGAACTACAGAGAAAGACATTTAAACAGACTCCAGTTGATAGAGAAGTTGGGCGGGGGGGGGGGGCGCATGTTAGGAATAATCGTGTTTATCAGTATGGAATTCACCCCAATTGGCCCTTGTGCTGTGGGAACGGGCACATCCAGAAGCACTTGATTCCCTCTGGGGTTTGTGATGCTCTTCTGCCCACAAGGAACTTCAGGGAGGTCCTATACAAAGACAGGACATGGACTCCACTCTGTCTTCATTAGAGGAAGGTGCATGTCATTTCCCAAGGTGTGCTACACAGGACTTCAGTCTGGGGTCTCAGGGTCACAGGCAGAGGGGACGTTTGATGGAGTCCAGAGCACTAATAATTAAGAGAAAAAGAAGACAGGAGGAAAGGATCAGGTCAAAAGTCAGAAATGATGTCTACTACCCAGGCAGGTGTGACTTAGATCTATTACAACTAGAGTCGTCGGTTATTATAATCTCACTAATGCTTTTGAACTAGTGAAGCCACATGGCAGCTCCCTGTCAACTAAACTCTTTCAAAGCCTGGGAGTTCGCTTCTAGACACTCCCCCCCCCCCCGGCCAAATTAGTTCCCTATCATTATGGTCTACATAAAGAAAACTTCCTGGATTCCTTAGGGCTGTACCTACCCCAACATCCTGTGTTTGCCTTTCTCCTCTTCTCCCTTGTCAGTCCAAACTACTGGGTCACGGGCTCTTTGAATATGTGGTGTGGTTTGAATTTTACTCGTTTTCTCCCTTTCCTTGTTAATTTCCTGGTCATTATTCTTTAGTGAGCTCCCTGTGCTGTGTACTCAGGAAGTCCATGTTGAATGAATCAATCACACATTGAGGGGAATTTATGTATGGGAAGCTTATTAGTTTCCAACCAGACCTTGGTGTTAATTCTTCTGTTCCGTCTCAGTCCCTGAGATCTACTGAGCTTTCTGCTCCCAAACTCCCGTTTCCCTCAGTTCAGCCAGGGGTTGTGTCTGGTCCCTTCTTCTGTTAGCCAGTCCTTTGTACTGACAAAAGAGTCTGAGTCCTACCAAGAATATTTTGGCCACGTAAGATCTTTTCTACAAACTATCTTTTCATATTGTTGCTTAAGTAACAAAGCATTCTTTACCTCTTAGGTTTTTCTTTTACTTTTTTTATATTTATTTATTTGAGAGAGAGAGGCAGAGAAAAAAAGGGAAAGAGAGAGAAAAATGGGTATTCCAGGGCCTCCAGCTACTGTAAACAAACACCAAATGCATGTGCCACCTTGTGCTTCTGGTTTATGTGGGTACAGGGGAATCAAACCCGGGTCCTTAAGCTTCATAGGCAAATGCTTTAACGACTAAGCCATCTCTCCAGCCCCTCTTAGATTTTTCTATCTCAGTTCCACTGCCTGGTTCTTCTTCTTTCAGTGAACATTCTAGAATTAGACCATTTAATTGGTTCCTTTTTCATTTTACATCTTCTCTCCCGAGGTAAGCCGGAGACCATGAGAGTAAGGGGAAAACTGAAGAGAAGGAAAAGGTTCTGTATGGGAGTGGGGGTACAGATTCAAGGTTCTTAAGAAGTCCTGTCAGGGTTGGGTACTGGAAAGGATTGGTGGTGTGTTGAAAGTGATCCAGTATTAGTAGAGCTTGATCAAGGAGATCACATCATCTGAGCTGACCCCAGGAACGTCAGTCATTGCTGGGACAAAATGTCTGATCAAAGCAACTCAAAGAAGCGTTGCTCTGTCTCACCGTTTCGAGATCTTGTCCGTCATGGTGGGAACGACATGGCCACAGGAGTGTGAGGCCGCTGACCACCTGGCTTCTGCAGTCAGGAAACACACAGATGAATGTTGATGCTTCGCTCCCCTCTTCTTTGATTTGGACTGGGACTGAAGCCTATAACATAGTCCACCCCCGAGGCTGGAGAGATGGCTTAGTGGTTAAGGCACTTGCCTGCAAAGGACCTTGGTTTGATTGCCCAGAACCCACGTAAGGCAGATGCACAAGGTGGCACCTGCATCTGGAGTTCGTTTGCAACAGTTAGAAGCCCTGGCGTGCCCATTCTCTCTCTCTCTCTCTCTCCCTCTTTCTCTCAAATAAATAAATATAAAACTATTTAAAAAATAGTGCCACCCACAGTCAGGGAGGGTCTTCCCTCCTCAGTGAAACCTTTCTGGATACATGCTGGTAGAAAGACCCAGAGGCCTGTTCCTATGGTAATTCTAAATCCTGTCCAGTTGACAGTGGAGATTAACCATTGCACTGCCGGTGGAAGAGATGGGTTTCTGGTATTTCTGAGGGAGAATGTGACCTAGAAAAGTCAAAAACTGTTGGAAGCTTTGCCTTCGGTGATGGATACATTGTGCTGGGACAATAACAAGCGAGCAAGTCATCAAGAGCTGGGAAAGGTTTGCTTTAGAGCTATACTAGAGCATGCCTCCAGGCATCTTGTGGGAAATGGTTCATAAGGTTTGTTAGATCTTACTAGAGGAGGTGTTGGCAGGGTTTCAGGTAACAGATGATAACGTATTTCAACTTGAAACTTTTCCCATGCTTAGGAACTATTCTGTTTTCCACACTAACCAGTTATCAGCATAAGATATGGCCCAAGGGAAATAAGACAAAAGTCAACATATTTGTCTGAAACCCTGATATACCTTTTTAGAAATTTTTTTTATTATTTTATTTATTTTTGGAGAGAGACACAGAGAGACAGAGAAAGAGGGAGAGGAAGACAGAGATGGGCGCGCCAGCAGCCTCTCAGCTGATGCGAACGAAATCCAGATGTGTGCACCCCCTTGTGGCCAAGTGTGGCATTGCGCCCTTGCGTCACTTTGCATCTGGCTAAACATGGGACCTAGAGATTGGAACCAGCGTTCTTAGGTTTAGGAGGCAGGCGCCTTAACCGCTAAGCCATCTCTCCAGCCCCTGATATACCTTTTATCATGTACAAAATACAGAATACTGCACTTCTTTGAGCTCATTTTTTGAATCTATAAAATGGAAAAATAATATCTCACAAGATGATGATAATTAATTAAAGTGCTAGATGAGAAATTGACCTGTGAGCCACCAAACGTGAAGCTGGCAAGAAGAAATATCTTATCAGCTTTGGGCATTGTTTAGGCTCAAGGTATGAAAAGGCAAGATCCAGAGTGCATAGTATGTGCCCAACATTCTATCATTGCTATATGTCAATAACCTGGATAAAACCTGGAAAGAAAACTACTTATTCAAATAATTCTAAGAGGGGCTAGAGAGATGGCTTAGCAGTTAAGGCATATGCCTACAAAGCCAAAGGATCCCGGTTTGATTCTCTAGGACCCATGTAAGCCAGATGCACAAGGGGGTGCATGCATCTGGAGTTCGTTCTCAGTGGCTAGAGGCCCTGGTGCTCCCATTTTCTCCCTCTCTCTCTCTTTCTCTCTCCCTCTCTCTCTCCCTCTTTCTCTCTGTCAAATAAATAAAAATCAGATATATTAAAAAATAATAATTCTGAGTTGTCTGCTTGCATTCGTACACTTCACAGTGTTCAAGGCAGAAGAGACCTTAAGGATCATACAGTTTTCCCTTACAGAGGATGGAGAAACCAGAGAGCAGGGAGGTTATACAACTTATATAAATGAAGTCACAGAGACCAATAGAATGCTGAGCTGAAACCCATGTTTCTCAATTTATTCCCACTCTGGACACCTCCACTATATCCACTATATTACAGAGCACTCCCTTGTTATTGAAAAGAGATAGCTCTTCCCAACCAAAGAATTATCATCCTTCATGCCTTACTGTTAATTTCCTCTCTAATTTTTAAGTTCTAGTTTAATAAAGCCAGAGTAATATTTGGCCTAAAACTAATCTTTACTGTCCGAGATGTGTTTCTCAATTGGGCGCTGGGGTGGGAGGAGATGCATGGAAGAGAAAATAACACTGGAAAGATATTTACCAGAGCTTTCTGGTTTGGTCTCCACGGGGAGCTTGCACTGGATGAACTTTCAAATCCAAATGATATACGGGAAGTGTAGTTTCTCCACTTCTTAGACCACTCCTCCAACCACAGTACCATCCAGGCAGAAATCACATTTTAATCTTCGGATCCTTGTCTCCATTTCATAGCACTTCCCAACCCCTTGCTGTCAGGATAGTAGGAAATCTGACATCAGGCCAGGCAAGGAAAGGATGGGAATGGGGAGAGACTATCCTAGTAGGCCTCAGAGTAGCAAAAGGTATATCAAAGGTTCAGAGGCTGGACAGATTGCTCAGGGGCTCAAGGTACTCGCTTGCAAAGCCTGACAGCCCTGGCTCAATTCCCTAATACCCATGTCAATGGCACATGCATTTGGAGTTTCTCTCTCTTTCCTCATAAATAAATACGTTTTTTAACTTTCAGGGGAGACCATGGGTTCCACTTTTGCCCACAGTTCACTGAGGCACCCGCCACTTTCAGAACGGACGCTGCTCCAGGAAGGCACGTAACGCAGAGTCGTCCGTACACTAGGCTCTGAGCAGCTCCAGTGCGCATGCTGGGGCTTGAGTGCTGCCGACTTACCTCCATATCACTTGTCCTCACCTCACTGTCCCACAGGGAGAGTAGTCCACAACCCTCTTGTATGTGTAACTTATTGAGCTACGTAATTTATAGCACATATGCAAAAAAAATAACTCATGCATAATGAAGAAATCTGAAGGAAACAAGGGCTTCCTGGGACATTCACTAGGCAGATGATCAAAAGCCAGAAGGATTACTTCAGGCAAAAAACAACAACAACAAAAACAAATAAATAAACAATTTTTGAGGCCGCCACACAAATCATCATTCATTTGCTTGCTTGCTGCTATTCTTTTTATTTTATTTTGACTTTGGGTTTTGGAGACACTCTCACTATGTAAGCTCAGCCTCACACTTACTGTGGAACCCCAGGCTGGCCTAAACCAACAACCCTCCTAGCCGTGCCTCTTGAGCGCTAGATTACAGGTGTGCCACCATGTCTGGTTTGCTAATATTCTTTAGGAGTTTGGTTTCGTTCTGTGTTTTTTCTTTTTTCCTTAACGTTCTGATGTTAATGAAAACACAGATGTTCTTAATAAATACTAATCGAATTTACCCTTTAATGAACGCTTTTCACGGGCTCTCGTCAGGCTAAGTATCTTGAGGCCCAGCTCTTAGCTCTATTCTAGAGCTAACAGAGAATCACACTGTCTGTGTCAAGAGCTAAGGAGAGAAAGACCCGAATCTGGGTAAGGGTCTATCAAATCCAAAACTTCACTTGTTACACTGCATCAAGAACTTCCCAATCCTCTTCTTAGAAAAAAAAAAAAAAATGAGCATCTACATTTTCTTTAGAATTGAGGGCATGCTTGAATTAAAACAGAGTCATTATTGACGAAAATGTATTGGAAGCTCTGAGAAGAAGAGGTGAAGATGGAGCCCGGGACGCGTGTTGTCCTGGATCTGTTGAGAGCCAGTCCTGAAGTTGAGATTGTAGTGATGAGGTCATCTATGGATCCTCTCCCAATGCCTCGGTCCAGAATTTTAGGGCGCAAACCTTGAGTTGAACAGGTTTGTCCTCAAAACTTTTCCCTGACTTGAACTAAGCCCTTCATTTCCATTAGAAATTTACTTTGCTATAAGTATAATAAAATATTGGAGTTGAAGGTGGTAGGTGGGATTGAAAGAAAATGGTTGATGGTAAGTACACTTTCTTTTTGAATTTTTGAAATGTCTCTATGACACAAAGTCATCTAAGATCTATTTAATATCTGTATATTGATCTTAGCTGCATTTTTTTATATATACACTCAAGTAGACCTTGACACTAGCTTTAATTAGATAGCAGCAGAGAATCCACGGGCTTCACACTGAGATGAATGGATTCAGAGAATCACAGATGATTTAAAAAAAAAAAAAAAAGGCTATTGTTGCTCCCAGTAGACAGATGGTATTGTGTCCTGAGTATTTTTCCAATGGGAAATAAAAGCCACAAAAAGCTTAGGGCTGGAATTCCAGAAGCGAATAGGAAATGACATGACCAAACATTTCAATGGACTCAATTTGAACAGCATAGCATGGGGGCATCAGGCAGGTGAAGAGACCAACACCATGTCCTTCTGTAGCTTCTCTCATTCCTTCCCATCTCAGCAGTTCCCACCAACTGAAAATCTTCTGACAGGCCATATTTCTAGGCCCTGCCTGTGTGCGATGCACCTAGGAAAATCACCTCGTTTCTCCCTCTTCCTCACTTGGTAATAAATCAGTGTGCCTGGAAGCCTGGAGACACCTTTCTGTTCTGTGAATCTGGAAAGAATCCCACCCTGCTGTGCTGTGGTGGTGATGGGCCAATTTGCTAGACACCTAAACTTACCACCAACCTGATGCTTAATGGGTGGCAGGTAAAATGACAGCCTTTAACCTCTGTATCTCTGAAGCAGAGATGCATGCTGTCACTCTGACAAAGGAGAGGGAGCCGGAGGCATATAAAGCAACTTGAGCAATCCAGACAAAACATGGACTCCACATATTCTAGAACAATCAAACACGATTGGCATTTCCTCAAATATAAAGGCTGCTTATTCTACCCGTTTCACAACTGTGTGAACTGAACTTAACAAACACCTACTATAGATAGTATTTTTTGTTGTTGTTGTTGTTGTTGTTGTTTTGAGGTAGGATCTCACTCTGGCCCAGGCTGACCTGGAATTAACTATATAGTCTCAGGGTGGCCTCAAACTCACGGCACTCTTTCTACCTCTGCCTCCCGAGTTCTGGGATTAAAGGTGTGCCCCACCACACCTGGCTTGTACTTTTTAAAGTGTCTGTATGGTCTCTTGCTGCACTTTTCTAGAATACTTACCAAAAACTACAGGTTTTTAGAATCCATTCTACAGAAGAGGAAATGCCATCTCTGAGTTACAGAGCATATTTGTATGTGGCTTTTAATAAGCTCCCCAGGTGGTTATCATGCAGAGTGAAATTGAAGGATTATTACTCTGGACTGCACCACCTCCAGGACAGAAATGAAGATGCAGTTTTCACATTAGTCCTGCCAGGGTATTAAATAGAATAATAGATATGTAATCAAATACCATCACTTGAGTAAACAAAGGCGTACAGAAAGACATGATTTCACCTTGATCGTTCTCAAAGCACATTTTCGTAATCAAGGGCCTCGGTGGCCTGGGTATTGGATGAGTCAAGCCAGCTTTAAGCTGCACCTCCTGATGAGGAAGGCGCCTTATACACAGGAAATACCCCCTTCAAAATGTTGCAGGAGGACTTTTAAGAAAAGCCCCTTGGGAGCTAATTAAGGAGTCGGGGGCAGACAGTCATCTGAATTAGATCTTTGGTAAGCCACTGAGCTCAAAGATGAAAATTGCAGGCCAGGAATAGCCACGGAAACCCTCAAGGCACAGGGGCCAGGGGCTGATAGCAAAAGGTCAGACACGAGATCATGCTCAGCAGACGATAGAAGGCAGCAATATGTCCAGTCTCTGAAATGCATTAAGCCACTCTCCAGGACAAGAGGGAAAATGGGAACTTGAGACACCACTGAGACTAGAGCCTTGGGTGGTGGGTTGGGGAGACATGGGTTCAAGTCGAGGGGCGTCAATGGTGCTAAAAGGTTTGAGCAGTAGAGGGCAAAACTCACCCTGGTGGCTGACCTCCTTTTAAAAAGATTTCTACAGTTTGTGGGTCTTGTCCCTTGGAACAAACACCTGGGCTTCTTCAGGGCAAAATGGAAATGAAGAGGTAATTGTTATAAATTGTTTCTTAAAATGATCATATAATTACGGTTTTGTTCTCATGTTCTTTATTTGAGCCACATTGTAGTGTAACCCTTAGTGAACTACATTCATGCTGCTTCCCCTCAGGGTCCCATAGGCTTTAATAATTTCCAAAGGAATTCTTTTCTTTTCCAGCTTAGGTAGACCCTTTGGATGCACTCATTTATCAAGAAGAACATAGGAGGTTTCCCCAGGAGTTAGTCCTATAACTGTGAAAACTTCATAGGATGAGAGTTGTGCAAATGGCAGGGGACCTGTGTCAATCTGATCACATCTATTGCTCATCCACCACTACACATAGGCATTGTGGGAGGCCAGCCAGAGTGAGTGATGTAATGGTTCTGAAATAAACAGCACATGAATGGATCATCCTTGACACCCAGGTCTCTAAACCCTCCATCACATAAAAGAAACCCCTAGAAAATGGTAGGGAATCTCTAGAATTCCTTTAAGATGCAAAGAGTCCAGCCTAGTCTTACAGAAACCACACAGCCAGTGACCGCCAGATAAAGCAGTAAGTCCGTGGAAAAGAAAGGCCAATTAAAGAATGATAAGGGAGATGGGAAGATGAAGGGTGCCTTCTTCTTCTTCTTCTTAATGTTGATCATCTGTGTTGTATTGTCTCAGCCTAAGCGCCCTCAGGACAAGCAGCGCTCGCACTGAGAGCGAGTCATCTGGGGCATACACAGCTCAGTGGATCCAGGAAACCCAGAAGGACGTGTGTCCTTCTGTCTTCCTATTTGCTTATCTGTTTACTTGGTCTTGTGCACCAGCAGCTCCCAGGAGCCTTGGTTGTCCTACAGATGGAAGGGTAGCACATAAGAAAACAGAAGATGGGTTTGCAAGGCTATGAGGTCCTTGCGGTAACTGGGGTGTTGGTGATTTTTACCTCCATAAG
Source organism: Orientallactaga sibirica (assembly GCA_036365145.1). Taxonomy (NCBI): domain Eukaryota; kingdom Metazoa; phylum Chordata; class Mammalia; order Rodentia; family Dipodidae; genus Orientallactaga; species Orientallactaga sibirica. The sequence continues at coordinate 7,148,297 of JAEOAD010000050.1, forward strand.
CATCTGTGTTTGAGCTTCCACAGGCACACTCCTGGCTTAGAAGTTGAGAAAGCATTCTCTGTCGAGTCACATGGGTTCTTAGATAGGGAAAATGTGCGAAATGGTCTTCTGGGGTACCATGGAACATATCCCTTTGAGATACTAGAATGACACCCCACATTTTTGGATGACTTTTCCTTAGCTAATATGACTGAGTTCCCAAGCGGTAGTTTATGCATTCTCCTAGCATTCTCTCATTTCATCCTCACAGCAGCATTTTGGGGTATGTTTTCCTTTGGGATATCTTCCTTTGGCAAAAGAGAAAAATGGATGTCTAGCAAGGTCAAGTAATTCCTAAAGGTACAAACTCAGTTAAGTAGCAAAAACAGCGCTTGTCCCAGGCAGGCAGCTCCCTAGCAGAGGTCCTAATTTGTCAAAACACTGTGCTAGCCATGATAAGGTCGCCTTTGCAAAGCATTAACCATAATCATATGTAAAATATTTTTGTTATTAAAATCACTAGTTTTTCTGACTCGTAGAAATAAGATAGACCCCAGCTGGAGAGAAGGCTTAGATGTTAAGGCACTTGCCTGCAAAGCCTAAGGCCCCATGTTCGATTCCTCAAGACCCATGTAAAGCCAGATGCACATGGTGGCACATACATCTGGAGTTCGTTTGCAGTGGCTAGAAGCCATGGTTTGCCTATTCTCTCTTGCTCTCTCTTTCTCTGTCACATAAATAAATAAATGAAATATTTTTTAAAAAATAAATATGATAGACCTATTAAAATTTAGACACATGAGAAAATATTAGACAAGCCAACATCTTCCTGGTGATTTTATACCACCCTCTTTGAGCTCAACCTTGGAGGACTAGATGACCTGGCTGTGATTTCTTTCTCTCTTTCATGTATATGTAAAAATTAAAATGAGGGCGGAGGGTAGTGCTCAGTGGTAGAGCACTTGCCTAACATTGATAAGGCCCTAGGTTCAATCCCCAGAACTACAAAATAACAACATCCACTCATTCTCTAGCTTATTCCCAAACATTTACTGCACCCTGGTGAAAATGTCATACTAGATAATAAGAGGACACATATTAGCAAATCTGTTTATAACATTATTCATTGTTTTCCTTAACTCATTTGACTGATTCTGCATGCAGTCATAATGATATGATCTTCTTTTTGAGACAAATTGCTCATTTCTTGAATGTTAAGAAGGGATTTATTTTACATTTTGATGATTTTTAAATTGGCAGATGCCTTGTAATCAATGTGTGCAATTAGCGTACTGTACTTACCTTCCACCCTACAAGAAGTCACCATGAAAACTTAGATGTATATTAGCATCTTAAAATGGAAGGAGTGCTGCAGTATGTTACACCTTTTCTTAAGATGTATGATACCGAGTCTGCCTCTACAGGTGGCTTACTGTTTTAACTATTAGGTTTGCCTAAACTAAGCACTTAGCTATAACAGAGGAAGCACTAAAGATCTCCTAAGGTGTATATTTTACAATGCAATTTTTAAGTCTAGATTTGGTTTTCTAAGTGGCTTTCCCCAGTGAAAAGGACAAAGGCTTATCTCAGAGCTGGTGCAGAAAAAAAAGTACAAAATTCAAAGTGGGGAAGTTACTGGAAAAAAAAAATGATTAGGGCCTGCCCAAAGGACAAAATGGCCAACTTGAAAGGGCCCTCTTTTATGAAAGATGGGGCAATTTCTGATAAAAATATTGTAGAGGTTTTTGATAGCCCACCAAACAAAGCAAAAATTGCTGGGCTCATATTGATAGTCAGGAAGTACATGATGAGGGATATAAAACAGTATAGTGCTGCGTCCTGCGTCCTGTGTGTGCAGCACTGGCAGTCTAAACATCACCATTCTCCTGTCACCATAGTAATCGGGTAAGAGTCACATTGTGACAGTTCATGACGTGTGATGAGAAGGTGATTTCTCATTAATACAAAGCGGAAGCTAGTCACTTCACAATGGGCACTTGGACAGACAGTGCCTCAAACACATATGACCAAAGTTCACATCACCAGTCACAGCTCTGCTGACATTTGGTGCCTTGTGACATTACATATGTGGAGTGACACATTTCTTAGGTATGTTTATGTGATGGCAATGTCCATTCTTCCTGGGAATCTAAATGATCTCAGACTAACTCCAAACACTTCATTTACATTCTTCTAAAAATATCACTATCAGAGAAGGGAGTGTAAAAATAATCTAAAAACTTCTAGATTAAAAGAAACTGAAACAGAGCCGGCCTTGGTGGTGCACATCTTTACTCCCAGCACTTGGAAGGCAGAAGTAGGAGGATAGCCAAGAGTCCGAGGCCACCCTGAGACTACATAGTGAATTCCAGGTCAGCCTGGGCTAAAAACAAAAGAGACTACAAAACACATAAGAGTTAATGAAATATGTTATTGTGTATTGCATTATGAATTACTGATAGGGACATGGAAGGTTGCTATAGTAGACAATACAGTGTAAATGGCAAAATTTAATAATGAACCTTACCATACCATAAACCCTATGTTTATGTAAGAGTAGGGTCTTGTTATTAGAAAATGTTGAAGAAATGAAGAGGAAGAGAATATGCTTCTTAAAATTATTGCAAGTGGCTTGCAATAATACAAGTCATATAGAGAAAAGGAGAAAGCAAATTTGGCAAAATATTATTAATTGGTAAATTTGTACTCAGCAAACACAAGAGTAACTTTCAAAAAATATATTTATTTATTTATTTGCAAGCAGAGAGAAATAGAAGAGACACACACAGAGAGAGAAAGAGAGAGAGAAAATGGGCACACCAGGGCCTCTAGCCCCTGCAAGTGAAGTGCAGATGCATGTATCACTGCATCTGGCTTTACGTGGGTACTGGGGAATTGAACCTAGGCTTTGCAGGCAAGCACCTTAACTGCTGAGCCATCACTTGAGCACAAGGACACAAGAGTTACTTTCATCATTAATAATTTTCTGTTAGTTTGAAATTATTTCAAGATAAGTTTTAAAATTTTGAATATATTAGTATTCTGTTTGAAGGCAGTTTTTTTTTTGTTGTTGTTGTTTTCTTGTGGTGCTGGGAATTGAACCCACGACTGTGTGTGTGCTAGGCAAGCACACTGGTAAGCTGCATTCCAAGCCCTCTTGAATATGCTTTAAAAAGCAAATTGTCAGTTGGTTTTTGACAGAGGAAAGCTGGAAACTTGTAGTTTAAAATAATAGATGAATAAATTTAATCCATGAATTAATGTTCAACCCTAGGTTTCAGGGAGCATTATATGAAAACAAATCTACTTGGAGGAGATTTCAGAGGTCTTTGGACTCTTGTATGTTTGTTTTAATACCAATGCTTAGAATCAGGAGTCAAAATCCACCATTTCAAAACATAAAGTATTTGAAGAGTAAACAAGGATATTGGCATGGCAGCCGCGCCACAGGGAGCCAGGCTCCTGGTGAAGGCCTTTGATGACAGCCAACACACTGAAAAGCAGAACCGAGTGCGAGTCTTAGGGTGTTTTGTCCAGGAACACTTTCTGGATGGAATATTTGACAATCCTTCTGGGATAGAGCCAGATTTAAATTAGATCTGCACGTATAAGCGTTAAGAGTCATATGCTACTTCTACTTCTTTTTATCTGCTACTTGCTCATTTTCTTCCAAGGACCTATCCATTGTGTACGCTTCCTCCTGTCTCTGCTCCCAGGAAACAGTTTCATTTTAGAAGAAAGGTGATCCGGCCATGTTGGCTCTCAGTCTTCAACGGTCATAGTCCAGAGTCACACAAAGACGCCGTCACTAACTACAAGAAAGTCACCATATTTGTAGAGAGTCACAGAGTGGGGGCTCTTTGGAATCCAAGTCTAGAAAACAGGGGGAGGGAAGGACGCAGTCGGCCTATTGCCTTTCTCTATAAGGTGACTCTGTAGGTCAGAGGTGGCGAATAGACGGCATCAGACATGATGGTTCTGATCCAAAAACTGCTCCAGAAGACTGTCAGGCTGCTTGTGCCCTGTTCAGGAAGAGGTAGGGTGTTGTGTGTACCCTTCGCAAGACTGCCTCGCTCACAGGGACGAGCGCACTGCCTACTCCCAATGGCGGACGGGGTGCTCCTTGCTCAGTTCAGTCCATGTTTAGGGCCACACTCATCAAATGCTGGTCTGGACAGGAAGGTTTCTTTTTCTTACTGGCCATTGGTTATGGTCTGTATCTATGGGGACTGTGAAGAAGTGAAATGTGTTCCACCTCTACCCTTTTGGTAAAACCAAACTAGGGTTTTCTGACTTGAATATCTTGACCTAAGAATTCCAAGACACTTGATAGGAGCCTGGGGCTGTCTCTGGCACAGGCATTAATTAAGCCCAAATTAGAGAGCACCAATTACAAAATCACCAACCTGCAAGTTATTATTGGGTAGTGACGATGTGAAAAGTATTGTGCTAGCTGCTCCCGGAGAATCTCAACTGGAAAAAATGGTTCCCCCATTCTCCTGGATTTTGACTCTTTCAGGAACGATAATATATTCAGAGAAGTGAGCTACCACACTCTGTGGGTCAAGGGAGAGGGAGACAAGAGGGCCAATGGGCCATGCACCATTTCTCCTCACTACATGTCTTTGGACCCAGCCTCATTGTTTAGCGGCCATGAAGATCAGAGTGTCTAAGGCCAAAGCTAATCTCACAGAGGTCTTCATGAGACCGCAAGACTTGTGATAACTCAGGCCTTCTATTTTTCTCATGTGAATGGGGATTTCTCCCAGTTTGATTTCCTAAAACAAATGTGAAATGGAGGATTACTGTGAGTTTGAGGCCACCCTGAGACTACAGAGTGAATTCCAGGTCAGCCTGAACTAGAGTGAAACCCTACCTTGAAAAACCAAAAATAAATAAATGAATAAATAAATAAAAAATAAAGGACAAGCTTCTAAAATGGGTTCTCATTAATCACAGCTATGACACTTAATCCTTTACTATCTGAATGTTTGTAATTGTAAAAATGAAGATAATACTACATGTTTGGCATCTTATATCTGATGGATTTGTTAGAAGAGTCATATGAGCTGGTGTGAAAGTGCTTTGAAAACATAAAAATTAAGTGCCATAAAAATGTAGAAGATTATTAATAGCATCTGACGTTTACTAAGACCTGAATATGTGCCAGGTACTGTGCGTCATTTTACATTCATTAGCTCAGCTAACCCTTCTGCAATCCTCGGGGGAAGATGCTGCTGTCAACATTTTAGAGGAAGAAGCTGAGGTTTGCAGGGATTTTGTGCCTAAGTAGAAATGTTCCAGGCAGATTTCAGGATTGAGCAAGCCTGACTCTACCATCCTCGCTTCAAATTTGTCTTCTTACCAGCTCTGGAGATATTGGAAATTCAAAAATGGTGAATAGCTATTGTCTACAACTGGGCTGGAGTCAACCCTGCCAGTTTATCTCCCTAATGATAACCAGGCATAAACTTGGGGTCAGAACGTGGTTCAAACCAAGCACCTTGCAGGTAGAAGTAGAAATACATGAAGAAAGGAAGTCTCGGAGGGAAAAAAGCAAGTATTTCTCAGGCGGCTCGCTAAACCCTCTTTGCCTCATGTATGCATGGGCACGCACACTTCAGCCCTGGATATTTAACCAAACTAATTTCAAACTAATATTCACAGCTTGCTACAATGACATTGATTAATCTATTAACTGACCTGGGAAACTATTACTTCAACTGCTCTCTTCCTGCTCAGAAGCCCAAGAAGGCTGTCCTCACTGCCATAGGTTGGATGGACACGCTCAAGTGAATGAACCAGGCCGCGTAAGGACAGTTTCAACTGAACGAGGGATCTGGGGATGGCAGCTTCATTTTACAAGAATGCTGCTCTGGCTTTCCAGCATTCCTTGACTAAAAGCCTGAGGCTAAGAGCAAAAGATAAAACGAGATTTACAAATGGAACCCCAAAGAAAATGGGAACCTGCAGGGACACTGTGCTGAAGCAGAAAGGAGAGGAGAGAGGAAAGGGTGGCTTTGCTGGAGGGGACTTTACACTTTCTTGGAGTGGCAGCTTGCCCCAGCTCAGCGGTATTCCTGCTGACACACCAAGAAAGCTTCTCCCTCACAATGCCCCCTCTTTGCCTCCTGTCACTTCTGCTCACCTGCAGAGATCCATCAGAAACTAGCCACCTGTTGTGTTATAGGCTGGCTGGAGAAGCCGAAGCTAGAGATGAAAGTAAGGTAGATAGCCCGAGGGAGAAACGTTTGCTGGGTCTGGCCCAGCCAATGGGAAAAGCAAAAAGAAATCACCTACCCTTGCCACATCTGCCCATTCCTAATCCCTTCTGGAGGAATGACACATGAAAATGGTGATGAAAAGAGGGCACTGATAGCTGGAGAGATGGCTTAGCAGTTAAGGCGCTTGCCTGCAAAGCCAAAGGACCCCAGTTTGACTCTCCAGGACCCACATAAGCCAGATGCACAAGAGAGCGCATGCATCTGGAGTTTGTTTGCAGTGCCTGGAGGCCCTGGCATGCCCATTCTCTCTCTCTAAATAAATAAATAAATAAAATATTTGAAAAATGTTTTTAAAAGTGGGGGGGCATTGAGGTATTCTGAGTGCTCTCCCACATGCTGGAGTCCACAACCGTACCCTAAAACTCAGAGCCCATTGACTTGATGCACCTCGTGCTAGGCACATTGCCAGTCTCACAGCCTCTAATATCTTACTTACATCTTTAACTTTTCATTTAATTAATTAATTTATTTTTTTGAGAGAGCAAGAGAGGAAAAGAGGCAGATACAAACACAGAGAGAGAGAGAGAATCGGTGTGCCAGGGCCTCCAGCCACTGCAAATGAACTCCAGATGCATACACCCCCCTTGTGCATCTGGCTTACGTGGCTCCTGGGGAATTGAACCGAGGTCCTTTGGCTTTGTAGGCAAACTCCTTAACCGCTAAGCCATCTCTCCAGCCATAACGTCTTATTTACTTCTCAGAACACTTGGCAAATATGTGTCATTATCCCTTTTCCTTACAGAGAAGGCAGTAAAGCCTCAAAGGAGTTCAAGAACTTGCCGTGGGCCACCCAGACTCACAGAAATGATGTGGCGTTTGGGACTCACTTGGCGAAACCCCAGCGGGTGACCACTTGCTCCTGCGCTCGCAGTTGAACCTCCCACGTTGGCTGCGTTCCAAGCAAGGAGAGCAGAGACGTTTGGCTCTGTTGATCTTAGGGTGTGAGCCTCTCTGTGTGTAGTATTTCTACAAAAACATGCTCATGTTTGTTCTCTTGTAGCTTCATTTTCCCAGTCCCGCACCTCTGAGGATCCCACGTACATCTTACATATACCCTAGCGCTTGTTTTTGATTCTTAGTTCTCTTGTCTTCTCCCGGAGAAATTACTTCACACACATGTTTAGGAAATTACTAATGAAACTCTCCCCTGAATAATTGCACTACAAGAGGAAATGAAGTTTGAGACATTGATAAAAATGTATCCATCTTTCAACCGGGCGTGGTGGCGCATGCCTTTAATCCCAGTACTCGGGAGGCAGAGGTAGGAGGACTGCCTTGAGTTCGAGGCCACCTTGAGACTACATAGTGAATTCCAGGTCAGCCTGGGCTAGAGTGAGACCCTACCTCAAAAAACCAAAAAAATAAAAATAAAAATAAAAAATGTATCCATCTTTCCAGCAAGAGCTGACCACTACACTTTCTAGAAGAGGACAGAAAGCTATTTCAAGGACCATGACTCCCAGGCCCTGCCTCACACTGGTTGAACCCAAGAATTTACAAACGTTTAAACCAACATGCACTGGAGGAGGGAGCGAAAGAATGCTTCCTGATTCTAAGAGAGGTTGCTCAAATAAGCCTGCTTGAGGACTCTCCAAGGAGAATCCTCCTGAGCCCTGAGCACTAAGGAACTTCCTGTGTCCCTGTCCTGGGCCTGGCAGGTGCAGTGTGTGGACAGGCCGCATACTCTCCGTCTGCACACGTCAGCCCGTCCATGAAGGCTTCCAGTGAGTCACAAGCTCGGGACCGCTGAGCGTTCCAAGAAGCAGGACCTGTAATGTAAGCCTCAAGGAGAACAGAAACATTCTTTCTCCCCTCACATTTTCATTGTGGAAATGCAGACTGCAAAGGAAGTTGGGGATGGGCAGAGAGGAAGGGGGTAAGCCAGAGAACATCACCATGGCAACCTCCTTGCTGGCATCATTTTTCTCTAGACCGAGACATCCCTAACACTGTCCTTTGTAGAGCAATAGCACTAAATGGGCCAGGCATTTGCAACTCCTTCCTGTATTACACTCGAATGATCCCCCCTCCCAACTCCACTTCAGGCTTCTGATAGTGTTATTCTTATTTGATGACTGTCTTCTGTTAACCAGATTATAGTCAGGGTCTCTGTTTCCTTTTTACCAATTGCTGCCTCACTCTCAACCCCAAAATAGAATATAATCGACTACTAGAAACATGGATTTTAATTTTTGTTTTCCTATGGCTCTATCTCAGAGCCCAACATTGTGACTGGTACATGGTAGGTGTTTAGTAAATATATGTTTTCATTATTTATTTTGAGAGAGAAGAAAGAGAGAGTGAGAAGCAGAGACAGAAAGAATAGATGCACCAGGGCCTTCAGCCCCTGTGAATGAACTCCAGATGCATATGCCCCCTTGTGCCCATGTGTGACATTGCGTGCTTGCATCACTGTGCATCTGGCTATGTGGGACCTGGAAGTTCTTAGGCTTTGCAGGCAAGCGCCTTAACTGCTAAGCCATCACTCTAGCTCTAGCAAATGCTTTTTTGATGAAGAAAAGAATGACTGTGTAGGTTTATCAGAAAGCAGGTAGCTTGATTTATCTACAGATACCCATCAGCATCTGTGCAAATATTCTTAGTGAAGCACTGAATTCCTGTTCCTTGGTCATACACTGGGTTATAGTTGCAGAATATTCCTTACTGGAGTCAATGCAAAAGACAAGAGTGCCCCACCTTGAATGTCAACTGTCTTTTCCCTTCACTTTGAACCCACACCTTAGCTATCAGACCATACATATGAGTCTCTGATGAGATCCAGAACGTTTAAATGGGATTTGCTTACTCACATACCCAGTTACCATTGAAAGGGTCTTGTTGAAGCAGGCAATTATCTTTTCTGAGTCGAGCAATCTTTATAACCTCAACATCCTTGGTTTTTTTGTTTTTTTGTTTGTTTGTTTGTTTTTCTTTTTGTTTTTCCAAAGTAGGGTGTCACTCTAGCCCAGGCTCACCTGGAATTCACTATGTAGTCTCAGGGTGTCCTTGAACTCATGGCAATCCTCCTACCTCTGCCTCCCTCCCGAGTGCTGGGATTAAAGGCGTGCGCCACCACACCCGGCTAATACCCTAGCTTTTAAAAGAGAAGGCTGCTGCCATCCACAAGTCCCATGGATGTTGTGAAGTTCAAGACTTGGCACATAGCTCACAGACGAAGCTGGACAAATGACAGCTGCTGGTCAGTTACTGAGACGCAGACATAGAAAGGAGGTGAGAAGCCCCCCAAAGGGAAACCTTAGCTCTGAGTTTTGGGAAAGCCAGACATCACCGTCTTTTTAGATGCCAAACATAGGTCTTACTTAACTGAGGCTGGATCTCACACACCATTTTTCTTTCCTTTCAGACAATGGCTCTTGAACTTTACCAAGTATAGACACTTGTTTAAAAGTGAAGGGCTGGAGAGATGGCTTAGCGGTTAAAGTGCTTGCCTGAGAAGTCAAAGAACCCAGGTTCAACTCCCTAGAACCCACATAAACCAGATGCACAAGGTGGTACATGCATCTGGAGTTTGTTTCCATTGGCTAGAGGCCCTGGAGCACCCATTCTCTCTTTCTCTCTTTTGCTTTCTGTCTCTCTCTTTCTCTTCTCTCTCTAATAAATAAAATAAAATATTTTAAAAGTGCAGCATCCTGAAATGGTTAATTTGGATAAAGAACACACAGAAGGTTTCTGTATTATTCATACAACTTCTCAGTAAGTTTGAAATTATTTCAAACTAACTAAATAAATTTGGGCTGGAAAGATTGCTCAGTGATTAAGGTGCTTTTCTTGCAAGGCCTAATGGCCTGGGTTTGACCCCCCCCCCCAGTACCCACATAAAGCCAGATGTTCAAAGTGGTACATGCATCTGGAGTTCATTTGCAGTGACAAGAGGCCCTGGCACACCTTATTTTCTCCCTCTCTTCCCTTGTCTCTCCCTCTCTCCCCTTGTCTCTCCCTCTCTCTCTCCTTCAAGTAAGTAAATAAATATTTTTTTAAAGTTTACATGGAAAAATGCATACTTCTGGATTCAAACCTAAGAGACAGTGATGCAGTTTTTCTCAAGGAAGGACCAGGGACCTGTATTTTAAAACGGCACTTCAGCCGATGATTGTGCATATTATTATGTGTGGGTCCTGCTCGGAAAAGTTTGCAAAGGACTTCATGACTAATGTCACAGACATGAACCCTGGAGGCTGGCTGGGGAGATGGCTCTGTGGATAAAGTGCTTAAGTGGGAGGACCTGAGTTGGGATCCCTAAAACCCACATAAGAGACACTATGACAGGGTGTCTGCAGTCTCACTATGCCTCCTACAAGGAGAAGGAAGGTTGGAGACAGCAGAACTTTTCTGGATGCTCTTGCACCAGCTAGCCTGGGGAAGGCAATGAGGAACAATGAGAATCAGAGACTCGGCCTCGGGGAAAAAAATAAATCAAACCATGGTGAAGGATGAGGATTAACCTGAAGTTCTTCTCTGACCTCAACACATACTGTGACACATGCCTGCCCACACTCACACTTAAGACACACACACACAAAGTAAAAGGGAGTAAGAATCTGGGATTCAGAGATGGCAATGCATTATACATAGAAAGTGAAGCAGATATTAATGTGCATAATGTGGGTTTAGGAAGGGCGAGCTCAAACTATGTCTGGAGTTGATAGTGATGGCACAATTTTTCTTAACCTCTCAATGAGCTCTCTCTGTCTTTCTCTCTCTCTCTTTCTCTTTCTCTCTCTTGGCTAGACAATGTTCCCAGTTATCTAAATACTCAACAGCCAAATGGAAGCCTTTTTGCATTTCAATGATTCTCACTCATGTAGGTGACCTTAATTGTCTAAGTCTTTACCACAACTTTAGGCTTAAGTCACTTATTTCTGCAATCAACTAACTATTCATGAATAACCAATTTTGCAAAACTAGTAAGACAGGAAATAAGCAGAAGCAATCTGTCCTGTGCAGTGCATGGTTCTGTGTGGATAACTGTTGAGGGCGAGCTCTTCTCGTAACAACGTCAGCGTAATCAGAAGCTACACAGGAATTAAGGAACAGGAACAATGACAATGGTGAACAAAGAGTGGAAAGGAAATCCTGTCATCTCAACACTCAGCTGTAGAACAGTAATGGGGGCTATCATTTGAATAAATGCTACTGATGGCCCAGTGCCATTTGATTCTCTATTAAGATATTGTTGCTGGTCTGGAGAGATGGCTTAGCAGTTAAGGCACTTGCCTGTGAGGCCTAAGGACCCATGTTCTACTCTCTCCCATGTTAGCTAGATGCACAAAGGTGAGGCAAGTGCAAGGTCGCACATGCCCACTAGGTGGCGCAAGCATCTATTGCGGTGGCTGAGGCCCAGGTGTGCCAATTTTCTATTCTCTCTCATCCTGAGTTTGTTTATAGTGGTAGGAGGCCCTGGCACACCCATACTCACTCTCTCTCTTTCTCTCTGTCTCAAATAAATAAACAAAGTAATTTTTTTAAAAAAGATTATGTTTTAGGAACTTAAAACCTAATGGAAAGATGGGGAGATCATAGGCTGTAGTGGAGAAGCTGCTACTGTTTGGCTAAATGAATATATCATGCCCACCAAACTGCTCTCTCTATATATATGTTTATGTCCACATATTCATGCTACTCATACTTTGGGTTAGAAAAGCTTTTTTTAGAGATGGTGATGACTACCAGGGAGACTTCAAGTTTTTTTAAAAAATGTCAGCAATGGGCTGGAGAGATGGCTTAGCGGTTAAGGTGCATGCCTGCAGCCTAAGGACCCCGGTTCGATGCTCCAGGTCCCACATAAGCCAGATACACATGGTGGCACAGGTATCTGGAGTTCGTTTGCAGTGCCTAGAGGCCCTGGTATACCCATTTTCACTCTCTGTCTGTCTCTCTCTCTCTCTCCCTCTCTCTGTCTCTAATAAATAATAAAAATAAAATATTTTTAAAAATGTCAGCTGTTTCCTGATATGCTGGCTTCACCAAACCCCAATAAAAAAATCCCATATTTTAACAATATTTTATTTATTTATTTATTTATTTGCAAGGACATAGAGATAGTGAACACACACACACACACAGAGAGAGAGAGAGAGAGAGAGAGAGAGAGAGAGAGAGACAAGAAATAGAGGAAGAATGGGAGCACGGGAGTCTCCAGCCACTACAAACTCCAGATGCATGAGCCGCTGTGCATCTGGCTTTACGTGGGTACTGGGGAATCGAACCTGGGTACCTAGGCTTTGCAGGTAGGCACCTTAACTCCTGAGCCATCTCTCCAGCTCCCCTGTATTTTTTTAAAGCTAATATCACATGCTTCAGATTTTTGTTAAAGCAACATCCTGCTTCTTGAGGGTGTGGCTCTCACTGAACATGCCAGGTCCCCGGCAAGTGCATGTGTTTAGCACCCTAGAGCTCTCCAAACCTCCTTGTTCTTGAGCTTCATTAAAACCCTAACTGTAGACCTCCCCTGTGAACTTCAGGAGGTGAAGCTGACAGCTCCTGCTCACTACTAATGTGCCTAGTGTATCTGGTGAAGAGCCCTGGTTGCTAGACTACCAACCTATGTGAGCTCATTAAAATAAAGTTCACATGTTCAAAGAAGTCACTTCTGTACAGCAGAAATGCCAAGGGCTTGGGGGATCTTGGGCCAGTAGGCAAGGATAAAGGCCACACATGTTGCTTATTATTCTAATGGTGGTTTGAATGAAATACCCCCATAGGCTCATGTGTTTTGAATACTTGGTCCCCAGCTGGTGGTAGCTTGGGAAAGTTGTGGGCCTTTGGGAGGTGGAGCCTTGCTGGAGGAACTGTGTCATTTGCTGGAGAAGGAGGTGCCGGATCTAGGGGTGATATGGTCCAGCTTCACGCTTCCTTCTCACAGATGTGGAGATGTAACTTAGGCTTCCTGATCAGGCACATTATGTTTCCCCCACTGTGGTGAAACTTCCCCACAAGACTAAGCTGAAATCAAGCCTTTTTCCCATGAGTTGCTTCTGGGGTCAGATGTTTTGTCTCAGCAGTGAGAAGGTGACTGTGACAGTACTCCATTCCCTGTTTCTTTTTTCCTCCATCTCATTAATGACAACAATTGTATCTACCCAAAGTCTACAGAGTTTTCCCAGAAGTTAATGAGGATTAATTTCATGAAATTGTCAGCTCATACCTGCAAAAGGAAACAATGGTAGCCAATTTTGAGCTCTGGAAATAATCATTATGTACTGGGTGCTAAAAGTCCTATCTTCTGCCCCAGCTGGGTATGGTGATGCACACCTTTAATCCCAGCTTTCGGGGAGGGGGGCGCAGGTAGGACGATCGCTGAGAGTTTGAGGCCACCCTGAAACTACCCTGGTGAATTCTAGGTCATCTTGGGCTAAAGTGAGACTCTACCCCAAAAAAAAAAAAAAAAAAAGTTGTATCTTCTGCCCCATTATGATATTTCCATCACATATTCATCATAAAATTCAAGTTTTTCCCAGGCAGATGGAAAACTTTTACTATGAAGAGAAGTGCAAAGACCTTTGAACATGGGTGGATCTTCTTTGAGAGATGTAGGCTCCTTGAGAGAGATTCCTTGACATATAGATCATCCACTGATGGAACCCTCCTCTGTCAAACTCTCTCTTCTTTGACAACTTGGAATACTTTAGATCATGGGAGAATGTGCAGCTATCCTGTCTAAACCATTGGACATAAACACGGATACCCGGTTAGGCTATGGGAAATGAGCCTTTAGTTTAATGTATAAGGATCTGAGGAGATTTATATACATGGAACAAAGGTTGGAGTCAACTAAACTAACCGCAATTCTATTTTCTAGAAGAAACGACTCCGTGTCTGAGACTTGGAAAATGAAAGACCCCTCGGGACGATCAAGGTTGTTAATTCTACTTCCTGTAAAGTTGTTCTGACTGTGGGCAGATTCTCCCTACAGGGCTCCCTCATATACACGGAGCAACCCATCCCTCTGGCTGCTTTGTCTGGGATTTTGTCTGTCTGACTTCAAGCACCCTGAAGAGCAGCTGCCTCACTGCATCTTTCTCACACACCCACCTGTCCATCATTACTCGTTCTAAGCAGTCCTCTGACGCGATTGGTTGTGCATGACCTCATTGAACATCAACCACCATCAATTCATGAAGCCAGCACAGGACAAATGTACACCGTGTCTGTCCTCCAGTTATTCAGTAAGTCTCCTAAATACTCAAAAGAATACAGCCATATTCATGCACTCATGCACATAGGGTGTGCTCGCGCATGTGCGCACACATACACACAAACACACATACTCAGAGTGTGGCACTCCAATGTTACTGGATTTCTGTAAGGCTAATCCAAGGAACATAGAGATATTCCAATCCTTTTCTTTTAAAGGAAAGGTGTGTTTTTAATATGAAACATTCTCTCTAATCAAAAGGTTTTTGTTCAAGAACAATGATTTTAAAAATTGTGTTCCTATGACTACATGCCCAAATAATTGAAATCAGTAAAGAAAAATGTTCTGTTCTCCAAATGCACACACACACACACCTGATTCGCTTATTAAATCCTTAACTTGTTACTGCAAAATATTGGATAGGCTCAGCCTACAAAATTTAGTATAAAATGGTGATAAAACACTGGAATGTGACTACTGAAAATGACATGAAAAAGATGTACAGTTAAATGGAAGTCAAGTGAGAAAAAAATAGATATGTTCATTTGCAAGACATGAACATGACCTATGCAGAATAAATGGTCTGAGTATTTGAGTGTGGATTACAACTAATCCAAAAATACATGGGCCGACATATATCTAAGCTAAACATATACATAGGTAAATGTGGAAATGCCAAGTGCATTTATTACATCTGTACTTATATGAAGAATATAATGTATCCCAGTGTTTGCTTTAAGGAAAAGTCAGGCAAATTGGAGGGCTCACATAAATCAAACATAGAAAACTGAGACACAAAAGAAAATACATTTTTCTAGTAGTTCAAAATGTCTATGTAGGGATACAAAGTGATTGGTGAGTAAAGGTTGAAGCCCAAAAGCCTTATAAATCTGTAACTCATAAGATAACTGAAGGAAGGTAGATAGACACTGATGGCAATGAACAAGCCTAGAGACAGAAACGAGGATGCGGGAAATGTAGGTAACCACAGAGAGTGTAAAAACTAAGGATGCTATGCGTTTGGTGACTGGGGTGTATGTGGTAGCTTTACTGAATCGATCAGAACACTGCCAGTTGGTTTTGTTTTGTTTGGTTCTGTTTCTTTGCTATCATAATGGATGGTTATGGAGCAAGTGATTGTATCATTGTGCAACTGGCCGGATTTGGTCATTAAGATGGATTAAGCGATCGGATCAGCTGCCTCATGGTCTGGTGATTTTGGTAACCTTAATAACCCAGTTGTATTGATTATGGAGTGGCCTGATCACCCTGCATTCTCTTCATCTGCCATTGATACACTATTATAAACAATACATTGTCCTAATAGCTATTTTCACGCTATCTCTACTTTTAAAAATCACAGAGAAATCAGTTGCTGCTAAAAAGGGATCTAAAGTTAACACAAACCAACGATGTAGCCGTAGTAATGCATACAAATCTGTAAATGAATTTTGCATAATGAATTCATGGAAACCTCGTATAAACTGAAATGCTTCTTTAAAGGGCTGCAAAGCAAATGTTTTATGAAATTATAAAATGAAAGTAAAATACTATAAAATGTAGATCCTGGTATAATTTCCCATGACCCACCCAGCTATAATTCAGGCCAAATTTTAAGTACAAGTTGGGTCCTAGCAACTGTAAGGTATTGAAACCTATGTCCAGACTGGAATCCAATCAAACTCAAGCTTAGTCCTGTCCTCCTATCCTGAGACAGTGAGGCTGGTAAGATACTGAATGAAATCTGGAGCCCTGGACCTGAAGCCTCAAGGGTATAGAAGTATTACCATCATGGATGCTAATTCAGTTTTCCTTTACACTGCTTCTAGTGCCTACTTGTCACTTCCTTCAGATTTTTTCTGTTGATGTTCAGTTCTCTACTACCAAATTTTTTTGAATTCCTTTCTGAGGCCTTAAAGTTTAACCATGGCTACTGAACTTTCTTTGTGCAATTCAGACTCAAACACTTAAGTGACAGGGTTAGCCCTGAATGCGTGTGTGGCCCCTGCCATAGTGCTACCACTGATATTTCCCCTGCCCATGCTCGATTACTTTTGCCTAACCACCTCTGTCTTGGTTTATGACCAGCCATTCTGAGTCAGGTTTCCCTTCCATGCGCCCAGAGCTTTCCCTCACCCTCTCTTGTCATACATCTGCCTAGGGCCTGGGCCCCACCTGGCACCTGTCAGCTCTCCACCCCAGGAACCGGAGCCTTGCCCAAACTCAGCCTTCTGTCAGGGATTCTGCAACATATGGCCACATCCCCTAGAATCATGACTGCCACCTGCCTGGCTCCCAAGGGCTCATCCACTGCTGTGCCCTGTCCTTCCACATTGGACCCAAAGCTTCAGATTGCTTGAATAGTGCTTGAGCGTACTCCATGTTTTCCAGCTGGGCTTTGTTCTTGCCCTTTGCTGGACTGACTGGAGTTCTTTCTCTGTGACTCCTCTTCCAAGAGCCCAATGTTTCTAATAGCTACCATGTCTTCCCATGCAAAACCCACTTCCTCCTCAATCTGGTGGAGAAAACATGTGACTGGGGCTAATTGTCAGTCTGGTGCACTCAGTGGAGCTGCAAGAATATAAGCTTAGTCCTGTAGTCCTAACTCATCATTGTCACCTTTTCCATCTCTGTTAGCTGAACTATATAAAATGAAGGGTGTGAGAGCATGATGCCCAGACCTCCTTTTAGTTCTGATCTCCATTAACTGTACACAAAGCCAGTGGCTGGGGCTGGAGAGATGGCTTAGTGGTTAAGGTCCTTGCCTGCAAAGCCTAAGGACCCAGGTTTGATTTCCCCAGGACCCACGTAAGCCAGATGCATGAAGCAGTGCATACATCTGGAGTTTGCTTGCGGTAGCTAGAGGTGTGCCCATTCTCTCTCTCTCTCTCTCTCTCTCTCTCTCTCTCTCTCTCTCTGTGTGTGTGTGTGTGTGTGCATCTCCAATAAAATAAGCCAGTGGCTGATATGAAGCAAATGTAAAATGAGGAAGCAAACAGTCGGTCAGAAATGTTTGCTAAAGGATGACTTAGTAGTCAATATTATACACTCTGAATTGGTTCTGTTTTGTTCATTTTTCAGCATCTTGAAAAGGAGGTAAACAGTCCACTAGCAAAGTTCACAGCTCTATAACTTCATTTATTTAAGACAAAATATATATATATAGACATGAAGAGGTTAGAAATACAAGTGGAAACGATTGAATTCTGGTTATAAAAATGTCGACGAATATGTCAGGGAAGAAAAGCAGTGAAGAAGATGCTATTCGGGTGGGAAATACATTAGGAACTCTCTCCAAACTATCCAGAACAAGTTTGGTAAAATTACTGAATTAAGAATGCAGTGGCTGGACGAGGAGGTGCATGCCTTTAATCCCAGCACTCGGGAGGCAGAGGTAGGAGGATCACCGTGACTTTAAGGCCACCCTGAAATTACATAGTGAGTTCCAGATCAGCCTGGACTAGAGTGAAACCCTACCTCAGAAAAAAAAATGCAATGAAATAATGAAATAAATAAAGTAATATAAGTTGACAGCCAATATGAACCGAAGCTGTTCTGAAACCTCCCCTAGTGGTTACTTTTCTTCATCTATGAACACACATGAAAACAAAGCAAAAATAAAACAACTTGCTGTTCTAACCCCCCTTGTATCTGGCTTTGTTCATTCAACTCAGTTCTGATGAACATGACACAGGGCGAAGTCTTCTGGGAGAATTCTGGGCAAGCTCTTACTTTCCTATAACCCATTAGAGAGCTGGAGAGATGGGTTAAAGGCATTTGCTTACAAACCCTGATGGCCTGGGTTTGATTCCCCAGTACCCATGTACAGCCAGATGAACAAAGTGGTACATGCATCTGAAGTTCATTTGCAGTGGTAGAGGGCCCTTGTGTGCTCATTCTCTCTCTCAATCTCTCTCTCTTTGTGCAAATAAAAAAAAAATATTTTTTTTTTTTTAGAAAAAGAACTAGATATGGCCTATCTCCTTGGGCCTCCATGGAAAGCTTCCATAATGCTGGGTGCTGCATGGCTCTGTGGAAGCCATTTCACCACCAGAGACAGTATCCACAGCATAAGGTTGAGGGCAGAAAACATAGATAAACAAAACAGTGAAAGAGAGCCAAACAGAGAAGAGGAAAACGCCTGGGTCCATAATTGTGACATTCATGAGACAAATAAGTGCAAAATCACTGGCTACCACACTTTTATTATAAAATTTAACATGCATTTTTTAAGGCATCATCAATTAAGATTAGCTGTTTATGCCAGTAAAAACCTCATATATCCTCTTTGTGCCTGATTTTGTCCATATCCACACTCAATTTTTTTTTCAACAATGAGGAGTCTTATATAATTGGAAGAATATTTATAGCATCATTTCTGGGGCAGGGGAGCTGGATTTAGAAAATTTTCATTGATATTTTCAAAACAAAATTAGGAGGAAAAAAATTTTTCCCACAAATGAAATTTGTTTAATATTGCTTTGTTAATCTGTTAGAAATAGATAAAAAATACTAATCCTTAAAAAGCCTGCATCTATACACCGAGAATAAAGTGTTAGTTTTGACAATTTGATTTAGACATAAAATATTAAACAAGGGGAAGTCATTCATGTAGTGAAGATTCATTGAGTTATCTGAGTATATGCTGGGCCCTGGAGATAGGAATATAAGCAACATTGAATTATTTCCTTTAAAAAAAAATGTTGGGGGCTGGAGAGATGGCTTAGTGGCAAAGGCACTTGCTTGCAAAGCCAAAGGACCCAGGTTCAACTCCTCAGTACCTGCCTAAGCCTGATGCACAAGGGGCGCAAGCATCTGGGGTTTGTTTGCAGTGGCTGGATGCCCTGGTGCTCACATGCTCTCTCTCTGTCTCTCTCTCTCTCTCTCTCTCTCTGTCTTTCTCTCTCTCTAGCCTGCTTATATCTGTATCTCTCTCTCAAATAAATAAATATTTTTTTAATGTTGGTTTCTCAGTCTCTAGCTAGTGGTGGGAATAGATAGGTAAATAAATGCTGTCAGTGTATGGTGAGTGCCTATCCAAGGAAGAATAGCAACACCTAAATGCAGTGGCTTGAGGAGTGTGGTGAAGTTTCATAGCAGAGCTTATTTCAGCTGTTACCCGGAAGAATGGGAATTCGATCACTAAATAATGGTAGAGTCATTCTGTGAATTGAAGTCAGCGTGTATAAAGACATGGAGACAATTAAGGCATAGACATCTGGAAAATACAGCAAATTACATTCTGGGGGATGGCATTAGAGAGATGGGTAGGCAAGCTGTGTAAGCATGTAGCACTTGGAGTTTCCTGCAGTGAGCTGGAGTCACCGTAGGGCTTGGAGTAGAGGAGGCTGTGATCTCCCAGGTCTGCTACAGAAAGGTGATTCTGTGTCTTGGCAGAAGAAAGGTTGAAGACGTTAGAGGTTGCACCAGAGGAAGTAATTAGAAAGTTACTTTTTAAAAACCTAATGTGAGCCAGGAATGGTGGTGCACGCCTTTAATCCCAGTACTCAGGAGGCAGAGGTAGGAGGATCGCTATTTGTTCGAGGCCAGCCAGGGACTGCATAGTGAACTTCAGGTCAGCCTGGGCTAGAGTGAGACTCTACCTTGAAAAAACAAAATAAAAAAGTAAAAAATAGTGGGGTGTGGCAGTCCATGCCTTTAATCCCAGCACTTGGCAGGGGCAGAGGTAGGAGGATCACCATGAATTCGAGGCCACCCTGAGACTACATAGTGAATTGCAGGTCAGCCTGAGCTAGAGTGAGACCCTACCTCGAAAAATAAAAAGGATTTAAAAAAAAATTTAAGTAAATGATAAAAATCCAATGTAAAATAAAAACTTGAAGTATCAGCATCTAGGTGTCGTGACGTATTCAATGTGGGTGAATGTACAGTGTGGTGGCACACACCTTTAATCCCAACACTTGGGAGGCATAGATAGGAAGATCGCCATGAGTTCAAGACCACCCTGAGACTACAGAGTGAACCTTACCTCGAAAAAGCAAAAAAAAAAAAAAAAAAAAAAAAAAAAAAAACAGGGAAAGAGGAACAGAGAGACCTTCAAATCTGTCCTGGGCAAGTTGGAGAGAGGTGGTCCTATATCAGAATAGGAATTACAGGAACAGATGTATATTTTGGTGAGAGGATTCAGGGCAAAGAGATGATGTTCATTTTGGGAGAATGAATCATGCATATGGAGATCTACATCTGAAGCAGGATTCCAATAAGGTCTGGGCTGAAAATAGAGAATTGAGAGTCACACACAAAGCTGGGGTGGTGGTGGTGGAGGCTGTGGGCACTGCTGAGAATGCTCAGGCAAGTGGTGATGGGAAGAGAAACCTGACAGGAAAGAAGAAGGCATTCAAAGATGGAGAAGGAAAATTAGGAGCAGAAGATGTCAGTAGAGCAGAAGCAAAAGAAAACTAATGAAAAACGAAATAAGACAGGAATAGTGAGTCTGAAAACTACAGAGAAGACTTGTAAGGTAAGACACAAAAATGTGTGTGTGTGTGTGTGTGTTTGTGTGTGTGTGTGTACAGCTATGAAGTTCTTAGTGTCCTAATTACATCCATGAAGTCACGAATCTAAAAGGCAAACTGGTGTAACTGAACATTGAAGAAGAGGAAGTGAAGATGAAGCTGAAGATGATGGGCAGAGACAGGGGTCAGCATAAGATAGAGAAGAGAGCCGGGTGTGGTGGCGCACGCCTTTAATCCCAGCGCTTGGGAGGCAGAGGTAGGAGGATCGCCAAGAGTTCAAGGCCACCCTGAGACTACATAGTGAATTCCAGGTCAGCCTGGACCAGAGTGAGACCCTACCTCGAAAAAAAAAAAAAAAAGATAGAAAAGAGATGGGGTGGAAGGAGGAGGGCATTGAAGTGGACCGGAAGAGGGAAACAGCTACAGTTTGGAAAGGTGAAGTTACTGCTCGGGTGGAGAGGAAGGGGGCGGTGATATGAAAGAGAACAGGAGAGAAAGGAGAGGATGATACTCCAGATACAGAAGAGTCACTTCATCCATCGTCACATGGCCAGGTTCTGCTGCTGCTAGACCCAAAGGTGGCAAACAGCAAGTGGAGTCTGTCTCAGATGCCTGAACTTGGCCAGTGGGGGCGAGGTCACAGTGTGAGTCACCCGTGGGGAAAACGTGGGGGGGGCAGATGGCAGAGGAAACCCAAAGAGCAGGAATGCAATTGAACTTGAAGAATTTTAAATAGAAGCAGCAGAGCAGGAAAACAAAGTTTCTCAGCACTATTTGATGGTGTGTGTCCATAGTGAAGTAGAGGTGGACAGGAGGGGATCAGCTGCGCATAGAGGCAGTGTGGGGCTTTTCTCAGGCATGAGAAGGAAGTAGGGAGAGTTCCTGGACTTCGTTTTGTACCTCACTAATAAAACTCTCCTCTACAGTATTGTGGACAAGATAAAGAAATTTGCACAGGATACAGGGCAACTCAGCAAATACTTTATTAAATCAAAGTCGGTTAGTATCTTGATGCTTATATGGAGGGAATAGTCTGTTTGCATGGCTAAAAATTCTGTCCTTGACTCTGTCCTAAGAGGATTTAAAAAAATTAATGCTTTGAATAAAAAAAAAATATGTCTTCCTCATCAAATATCTGAATGACATGAAGCCAGAGGGACAGCAATGACAGATGTGGGATGACAGAACTAGGGTCTAAAAAGTTACTGACAAGGGGAAATAATTGGCTGAATCTGACAAGATGAAAATAAGAGTAGATATGGGTGTGTGAGTGTGTGTGTGTGTGTGTGTGTGTGTGTGTGTATAGTACTTTACTCAGGTGACAGGAAAAACAAATCTTAACAATATAACTAGACAACTTCGAGGCAGTATAAAGGTCACTTACTGTAGTAAGTGACGTGTTGCATGTAAACAAGTGTTTCACAATTCTGATTGGAGTAAACTAGTGCAATGCCAAGCATAATGGCATGGGCATCTGTGAACCACTTATTAAATTTTCAGCAACTTGCAAACCAGTTGGCAAGTACATTTATTAACTTTAATAATAAATAAAGGCAGTAAATGATAACATACACCCATTTCTAGTTTATTATACTGTTATTTGTACTCAGAATTATGCTTGGGTATTGCATCGATATGACAGAAATACTATATAATATTGTTTTGCTTAGCAGCTGTTTCTAGCTTTTTTTTTTGATGACATAACACTTGCAGCTTGAAATACATCATGATAGGAATATTTGTATCTTTGAAATGGGAAAATGCTAAAATTTATATATTTTCCACATTCTTGAGAGCCAGTTGTTAAATACTTACATGTACATCACTGGATTTTTTTTCACAATTAACTAGTGTGTTGGTGGGATACATGTAGTCATGTGCCCCAAAACACACACACAGGTCCTGCAATACTGTGATGTGATCTTGAACATGAAACATTATGTTAGTGGTTTTCCTCTTCCAACCAAATCCTTTCTCACTTCAAGCATTAATCATAGATGCTACATTTTGAGATGCATAAATAAAGAGTAGTATAATATGTTGAAAGACAATAGGGGCGTACCCAGAGTGAAAGAACTCAAAATCTTCTCAAATAAGTTCTATAGGTATTTAGCATGGAGAAGATTCCATTATCATACACACATTGAAAGAAGAAAAACATATGTTAAAGGGATTCTATTCTGGGTGGCTCTAAGGCATGCAAGCAGAATTAGCAGGTGAATGGAACTGATAGGGAGATAAGTCATTTCTGTAGCGGAAAAAAGAAATGTCTCAACAGTTGTCCAAAGTTCAAAATGAAAACCTCTGGAAGTAACACTTGCGCAGAACAAGATGGTTCAAAGTCATTTGAGGACATCAGATAGAGCACTGTACCCGGGATTGTGTGCATAGGTGTCATCTACCCGGGAATCTTTGACGTTCAGCACACACAAGGCACGTGACTAAAAAGGCATGTCGCAGGGACCAATTTCCGTGAAGCTAATTATTTCAAGGCTTATTAAGAGGGAGTCCACATCCTCATTGTCATTCAGACCATTAAACACATCTACTTTGATGGAAGCCAAGAGGATGACAATTTACTAATGTTAGGAAAAGAGACGCCTAATGTAGCCAGTCTCAGCAATGAGTTAGACAAAACTTTAAGTGAAAGCTCCCTTCATTTAAAAATAAAATAGAACTTTGGCATGATCACTGAATAGCATAGGGATAAACAAGATGACATCTTTGTACTCTAGTTAAAATATTTGAGCTGGAGCTGGGGAGATGGCTCAGAGGTTAAAGGCGCTTTCTTGCAAAGCCTGCTAGCTTAGGTTCAACTCACCAGCATAAAGCTAGATGCAAAGTGGCACATGTATCTGTGATCCCAATGCCAGGAGAATTAAAGTTCATGTTCATAGGCCAGCTAGTGTGACATTTGTTTATAGTCTGGCAATTCATACCTGCACGAGAACTTGTCTCAAAGAAAACAGAGCCCGGAAATCTTGAAGTTGTTCTCTGACTTCCGTGTATATACTATGGCATATCCCCCCCACACCCACACACCCACACACATAAATAACTAAATTTAAAATTAAATAAATAGATATTTAAGGCTTCAATGTTTCCAATAGGTCAAAGAACTGGATAAAAGTAGAAACTAACATAAATGTATTCTTTTCTGTAAATCGTCGTTTGTATGTGGATAAGAAAAGCTGTGCTGTAGATGAAGTGTAGAACAGTTGTAGACAGCTTGGCAGAATTAGTATGTGCCAATTTTTCCTTGGAAATTCAGTGGGACGCTTTGTCAACAAAGAAGTTTAAAAATGCCTCAATTGTTGAACTTTTTCAGCGAATGGTAGGGAAGTTTGTGATTTTGAGGATTAAAGGAAGGAATAAAACTTTGATAGTAGGGACGTGACAACTAATAGAGGAAGCTTGTAGGAACTGACAGATGCTAGAAGCAGTTTAAAGACAAACAAAATGGCCAATAATGGGATTATCTATTCCCAGAGCCTCAAATAAAATAATAAAATAAAATAAAGAAAATTGTTCAAGAAAATTCTGTGGAAGGTCCGCTGGCCACTTTGGATGTGTTTTGGGAGTCATTGCTATGAAAAATTTTATTGCAAAGGAGAAGAGTAGGTGTGGATTTCAAACATGAAAGGACAGAGATAGTTAAGCTAAAGAAGCTGGTTTGAGATGGGATGGGATCACGTGGAAGTGGAAGGGAGCAAGGAGAATAATACAGCAAGAGTGACTTCACCAGGTCATCTGGCCCATGCCGTTTGAGCTTCAGGCTCCTTGGGTGGTATATGGGCCAAGTCGTTTTGCATTTGCATACATTTGAAATAGTAAATATTTTAATAGCAACCCATTAAAATTGCTGTCTTCTATTCAGTCGTTCTCTTTGTAACATTTTCTCTCATGTGAGTTTGCATTGAAAGGTTGCAGGCAATTTTAGGTACCAGTAAAGGTGAGGGATTGGTTTGGTGTTGCAGGTAGATTGGGCTTAATAGGATATATTAGTGTTGTTTCTAGGGACCAGGCTTCTGTGTGCCTTTAAGTTATTGCCAGCTTTCCTGGAGTAGGAATGACCTGAGGGACACAGTGTGCCAACTCACTGGCATCTTGTCCAGATGTGCAGGGCCCAAGGTTGAATGACAATATAAACATGTGCTATATCGCCTGGCATCTGAACCATCGTTGAGATTATAAACCAGGCTTAAAATGCATGGGTACAAAAGCTATTCTACAAGGAGGGAATCCTTCCTATCACTAGCTGTGTAACATTTTAAATGGAAGAGTCAGTTCTTACTGACTATCGGTCAAAAATCAAAGTCATTTTTGTCAAGAGTAAATTTCATAATGCCACACGTAAAATTATAAATCTGTCATCCACATTTTATTTTTTGATAGCAACTGTTTGAAATTGGATTTCTCAGAATTCATGTGCTTTTGTATGGCTGTTGGTGCCCTACACAGCAAAATACATCTCTACATGGAGTCTCATACTTCAAGCCTCCTCACTTTCAATAATAAAAACAAATCAATCATCTGTGTGAGAGGAAATACAATATATCTTTCCATTCTTTTTTACAACTTTTTTGCATAGTCAATGTCACACAAAGAAGTCATTGAAAAACACGCATCCAAAGATGAAGATAGACAATACATAAGAATATCAGAAATTATGAAAGATCACTTTTTCAAATGTGGTGTTTATTATTCTTATAAATTTTTAAATACATAAATTTATTTCCTTGTTTTAAGTAAATACTCATTTCATACTTCACTTGTACTGTTTTTAAAGATTTTATTTTATTTATTTATTATTTATTAGAGACAGAGGGAAAGAGAGATAGAGAGTGTGAGAATGGGTGTGCCAGGGCCTCAAGCCACTGCAAATGAACTCCAGACTCATGCACCACCATGTGCATCTGGCTTACGTGGGACCTGGAGAATCGAACCAGGGTCCTCAGGCTTCACAGGCATGCACCTTAACCACTAAGCCATCTGTCCAGCCCACTTGTACTGTTTTTAAAGAAGGCCCACCAGGGGCTGGGGAGACAGCTTCATGGATAAGTGCTTACCGAGCACGCGGGAAGATCTGAGTTCAATCCCCAACACACACATGCACCAGTGTGTGGCCATGCATGTGTGTAACTCCAGTGCTGACAGAGGTGAAACAGGGGCTTACTGGTCATCTAGTTTGGCCAAAATAATGGTCACCCCAGATCCAGTGAGAGAGACTTTGTCTCAAGGAAAGATCGCTGATGTGCAGTAGAGGAGAAATCCATGTTCTCCTCTGGCTTCCCAACATGACTGTAGGGAGCGTGCACATCTTCTCACACACATGCATATCACACACACACACACACACACACACACACACACACACACTTTTCTTTAAGCCTACCAACTCATGTAAACCTGAGGTCCAATAAAACCCACATATGTCCGGGCTGGCAATGCCAAGAACAAATTTAAACCCAAACTTAACATGGTGCTAGTTATCTGGAGGTGTGCAAGTCAAGCTGGCTTATCTCAGTGACAAAGGAAGGAGGGAAGAGGTCTGGGTTTAGTCTGGGATACTTCAGTGACAGAGTGAGTGAAGGGCTCTGATGCCAGCCTGGTTTGTGCTGGTGGTAGACATTTGTCAGATCTCATTTCCCTTTTC
This sequence comes from Orientallactaga sibirica, assembly GCA_036365145.1. Taxonomy (NCBI): domain Eukaryota; kingdom Metazoa; phylum Chordata; class Mammalia; order Rodentia; family Dipodidae; genus Orientallactaga; species Orientallactaga sibirica. The sequence goes on from JAEOAD010000050.1 coordinate 7,174,847, forward strand.
ACATCAGCTGCTTGGGTCACTCAGGAGGCCATGGGGTTGGATCTGCTCATTCAAACCATCATTTGATTAGTAGGTTAAATCCTAGCCTATGGGCTAAGGCTTCCTGCCTCTTTACTCTTCTCTTCCAGTTCCAGGCAGTTCCATTTCTGAGATCTCCTTGTTTTGGAATATTGGCTCCTCAGAGATCCAGATGGCCCCCAGAGTGTAGCCTGGAAGAGAGAATTCTGAGAAGCTTTGAGACAAGTGTGGGAAAGTGGACAGAGATTTACAGGGTTTCAGAAATCATCGAGTTTCTGGCTTCATAAATCTTGTCTGTCTTTAGGAAGCACAGTGAATCCTGGCATTCGGGCATACAGAAATACTATCAGCCTAATTAATACGGTGACATCATAGCACAGAGGCAGACCTCTCCCTGGAACAGATGCAGCCATGTCTTCCTGAAACCCTTTGGCAGGTTCCTTCTGGCAGTATCATCCCAGGCCAGTAATCCAGATCTGGCCAGAAAATATTTACTGATTTGCTATTGTGGGCCAGCCATGAACCAGGCGCTCAAGAAGGTATAAAGATGAGTAAGAGAAGGAGAAGGTCCTTGCAAACAAAGAGGTTACATCTGAGTTTGAAGAGTAAAAAATAGTAGTACATACCAATAAGATACTATGGTGTTTCTTTGTTTTTGCGTGGTTTTTTGTTGTTGTTGTTGTTGTTTTGTTTTGTTTTGTTTTTTTGAGGTAGGATCTCACTCTAGCTTAGGCTAACCTGAAATTCACTATATACTCTCAGGGTGGCCTCGAACTCATGGCGATCCTCCTACCTCTGCCTCCCGAGTGCTGAGATTAAAGGCGTGCGCCACCACACCTGGCTGATACTATGCTTTTGCTTGGGTACTCTGGGACCCAGAGGAGGCAGAGAGAGAGAGAGAGAGAGCCTCTGCTGACATTCAAGGAAGGCTACACAGAGAAATGTACTATTTAATTGGTTAATGCTCATTTAGTTTTTAAGTCTCATGTGATGTGGGTTAATTCTCTTCTAAGTATATGGAACGGAATTCCTAAAAAGCTGAAACAAAATGGTGTATTCATTGGATCAATTTTTCTCCGCACTGTAAAGTACATAGTAGGGCGATGTAGAAGCCACGGCTGGAATGGCCAGTAGGAGCCCTTTGAGCTCATCCTGGCCTTTGTTCTCAGTCCGTTCTTTCTTAAAGTATAATCCAAAGATCATCTGTTGTTGGGGTCCCCCCCAAGGCCAGCTCAGGAGGGACAATAGGGTCTCTGCCGAATTGGGGTGAGCAGCGCGGACACGACACAGACTCCGGGAGTTGGGTGAAAGCGGAAGCGAGAATCCACAAACTCGTTTATTTAGCACAATGCACATAGGGTTTAAGGGGCTGTTAATCCTTGTATGGGGTGGTCCCCTTTTGGTGACCAATAAAAGCCTGTCTCTGGACAGGACATCTCGTAGTAGGCTTCTCGCGAGCATGGGACTGTAACTGTTGTCACATCAAGCCTGCGCAAAACGCCACTTTTACAGAAGCCACTTCCTGTTTTCTTCTGCCATGCGGTCTGGCTAGGACCAGGCCTGTATTGTGCCATACAATCTGTGTTGAAGTGATCTGAGTGTAACTATAGATTCTAAAGTCTATCCCATGTCTATTGAAGTCAATCTTCTGTGACAGGCATCCCCCAAATGCACATTTTTATAAGCTCCTCAAGCGATTCCTATCTGCACTGAAAGTTTGAGGGTGACTGGGACACTGGGATCCACAGGGGGATTTTAAGAGGAGGGTTAGTATATGATTGCTGTTTTAGATAGATGCACCACCTGGGTGCAGTGAGGAAGGCGGAACGTTTTGCTGGGTAAATATAAAAATAGCAAAGTCAGTTGCTGTGTTGGTCTTCGTAGAGAAATGCTGAAAGTCTAAGCCAGAGGAAGGGGAACAGAAAGAGAAAAGAAATATTTGGGGAAAAAATGTTTAGAGTTAAAGATGGGCAGGAACTTGCAGAGATCATGAAAACTGGGCGGATCCGTAGTGGTGGTGGTATTGATGGGGGAGGAGAAAACTGTGGTGAATGACAGTGTACTTCTCTAACACTGGATCTTCAGGAAAAAAAAAAAAATCTGTCAAAATGCCATGTGCCGCGTCATTTGAAATCGTGGTATCTGTCAGCCTTCTCTGCATTTCAACTGAACACTTTTCACTGAGTTCAAGTTGGTGAATACCAGTCCTAAAGTCCTCTTCAAAAGAGATCTCACAGATCATTGTCCCGCTCACCTCCATGCCAAGGCACACGGGCGATCCTCCACGTTCAGGGGTATTTTGGAGCTAACAAATGTAGTGAGATGTACCCCCGATAGCTAGAAAAAGGAATGCATATGTCCACAGGACAGTGATGCATTTCCTAACATACTCTTAGACATGACTGCTGGTGCCACTCTGTGTGTGTAGGGAAAAGATGTAATTTTGTGATTTCTGTTGCTATTTATTGCTTTCTTAGTTTGTAGATGCCCACACAGAATCTACAGGTGGACAATGACTCGCTGTAGTGGTTGAAGTGTGGGAACCGGAACCAAATGTTCTATTAAATTCAACCCTTGAGAAGTAAGGGTTTGTACTCACGTTTTGAGAAGTGAGGGTTTGTATTCACGTTTTGAGAAGTAAGGGATGGTACTCACGTTTTGAGAAGTAAGGGTTTGTATTCACGTTTTGAAAAGTGAGGGTTTGTATTCACATTTTGAGAAGTAAGGGTTTGTATTCACATTTTGAGAAGTAAGGGTTTGTATTCACATTTTGAGAAGTAAGGGTTTATATTCACATTTTGAGAAGTAAGGGTTTGTACTCACGTTTTGAGAAGTAAGGATTTATATTCACATTTTGAGAAGTAAGGGTTTGTACTCACATTTTGAGAAGTAAGGGTTTGTACTCACGTTTTGAGAAGTAAGGGTTTGTACTCACGTTTTGAGAAGTAAGGGTTTGTACTCACGTTTTGAGAAGTAAGGGTTTGTACTCACGTTTTGAGAAGTGAGGGTTTGTACTCACGTTTTGAGAAGTAAGGGTTTGTACTCACATTTTGAAAAGTGAGGGTTTATATTCACATTTTGAGAAGTAAGGGTTTGTACTCACGTTTTGAGAAGTAAGGATTTATATTCACATTTTGAAAAGTGAGGGTTTGTACTCACATTTTGAGAAGTAAGGGTTTGTATTCACATTTTGAGAATTAAGGGTTTGTACTCACGTTTTGAGAAGTAAGGATCTATATTCACATTTTGAGAAGTAAGGGTTTGTACTCACGTTTTGAGAAGTAAGGATCTATATTCACATTTTGAGAAGTGAGGGTTTGTACTCACGTTTTGAGAAGTAAGGGTTTGTACTCACATTTTGAGAAGTAAGGGTTTGTATTCACATTTTGAGAAGTAAGGGTTTGTACTCACATTTTGAGAAGTAAGGGTTTGTACTCACGTTTTGAGAAGTAAGGGTTTGTACTCACATTTTGAGAAGTAAGGGTTTGTACTCACGTTTTGAGAAGTAAGGGTTTGTACTCACGTTTTGAGAAGTAAGGGTTTGTACTCACGTTTTGAGAAGTAAGGGTTTATACTCACGTTTTGAGAAGTAAGGGTTTGTACTCACGTTTTGTGTTGTCTTTGTTTGCTCTCTCTTTCTGGGAGCGAGGAGATTTGTTGGACGCTAGTTCCCCTCCATGGTGATTTCTCCAACACCGAGGTGAGGTCTTGATGCTGTCTCGCTTTCTGATCATTGTCAAGCATTTTGAGTTGTAATATCCATTCAGACTGTTTGAAAACAACATCATCTGGAGAAGACACAGCATAGACTGCTCCCTTCCTCTGGAAAGGGATTGTATCATTCCATGAACAGTTTTTCTACAGATTCTTATCAAACCTCACCTAGATATATTTACTTATGCAAGTATTTAAATAATAACAAGTCAATTAAATTATGAATAAAATCTTCCAAGGACAGCTCAAACATTTTTTAGGTTACTGTTAATTCTTAGCTTCTTTCTCACTCATCTTTTTCTTGAGATTTAAGTTCTTGAATCCTAGATATCTTTTAAAGTTTCTTCTTTGGTCTTCTAGTTTCTATAGTGCACTGTAGCTCAGAAAAGGAATTCCTGGGCCGGGAAGATGGCCCAGCAGTTAAAAGTACTTGCTTGCAAAGCCTGAAGGCCTGGGTTCAATTCCCCTACCTACCCAAAGCCAGATTACAAAGTAGTACATTTGTCTGGCATTTATTTGTAGCAGCAAGAGGTCTTGGTACACTCAATGTCAATGTTTCTCTCTCTTGGTCTCCCTCTCTATCTCTCTCCTTGCAAATAAATAAAAATATTTTTTAAGCTGGAGAGATGGCTTAGCAATTAAGGCATTTGCCTGCAAAGCCAAAGGATCCCAGTTTGACTCTCCAGGACCCACGTAAGACAGATGCACAAGGGGGCGCATGTATCTGGAGTTCATTTGCAGGGGCTGGAGGCCCTGATGTACCATCTCTCTCTCTCTCTCTCTCTCTCTCTCTCTCTCTCTCTTTCTCTGCCTCTTTCTCTCAAATATAAAAATAAAATATAAAAAAGCATAAAAATATTTTTAAAAGACAATGAATTCATTTTATTTGATCCAACACTCACTCACCTATACAGGACAATTCTGAGTTGTGTTTCTTACCATCTGATCCTGTATGTCCTTTTGTCATTTCACGATTTCCATAAAATGTGCCCTTTGACGTCTACAGGCATTTCTCAAACTGCTGCCACTCATTAAGCTTTTTCTGTAATTCCTTGTAGTGAGGATTGGCTCGTGTCCCTCACAATGTGATGTCCGAGTCCTAGTCCCTAAAATGCACAAATGTGGCCGTATTTGGGGGAGTTGGGAATGTCTTTGTACATCTACTTGAATCTCAAGAGGAGATCATTCTAGATTTAGGGTGAACCCTAAATTAAAAGACAGGTGTCCTCTACGAACAGAAGGCTCAGGGGCACACAGAAGGGAATGCTATTGGGCATTGCTAAAAATGGGCGGGGACTGTGAGGAAGCTGGCCTGAACTGTTGGACATGGTCGGGGACCTTGGGCAGTGGGGGTTGCATCTGGCCTTATCGTAGGGAACCCACTCTGACGACGGTGACTGGCCTTCCCTACCCTCGGGCACGGTTGTAGTGTGCCCTGTTATCGCCCAGAGTGGGCAGAACTGGAGAGACCCTCCCCCTCCTTGATCCCCAAAGCATCTGACCATTCCATAGTCAGGCTTTGTCCCCCCACAGTTCCTGACCTTGTGGCTAGCTGCCCAAGAGACCCTTATGTGGCTGAAGTCATGTAGCTTTTCCTGCCACTTCTGTTATCTCTCTCACAGCTCCTCCCTCACAACTCTGAGGTCACGTAGTTTTTCCTGCCACTATCTCCCTTACACTTTTGTCTTTCAACCAATTAGATAGCAACCCATAAACTATGTATCCAATCGCCACATAGTCTGTGTGTGCCTTCTCAACCTTTCTCAAGTGTTTATAAACCCACTCCCCTGTTGGATAAACGAGAGCGTGCTATCCATCAGACTGCCTCCCGGGTGTTCACTGCCCGTCGCACTCACCCACTGCTCCAGGACCCTGCTTCCCCCCAACTCCTGTGCCTGGGACGTTGGTGGCCAATGACCCTCGGGGAATGGTGAGGACCCACAGAATGACATGTGGCAAGGAAGGCAGAGAGAAAAGTAATGCATCTTCAGGCCTTGCTGTGCCTAGGACGGACCACAGCCACCAGGAACTTTGAGAAATGTATGAAATGGATTTTCCTTCCAAGCTTCCAAAAGGAATAAAGCCTCCTGCATTTTTTTTTTTTTTTTTGGTTTTGGTATTTTGTCTTGTCTTTTAATTTTTATTTAATTTATTTATTAGAGGGAGGGAGAGAGAAAGAGAGAGAATGGGCATGCCAGGGTCTGCAGCCGCTGCAAATGAACTCAAGATGCATGTGCTACCTTGTGCATCTGGCTTATGTGGGACTTGGAGAATCGAGCCTGAATCCTTAGGCTTCACAGGCAAGCACTTTAACCACTAAGCAATATCTCCAGCCCTGGTTTTGGTTTTTTGAGGTCGGGTCTCACTCTAGCCAAGGCTGACCTGAATTCACTATGTAGTCTCAGGGTGGCCTCAAACTCACAGTGATCCTCCTACCTCTGCCTCCTTGTGAGTGCTGGGATTAAAGCCATGTGTCACCATGTCTACCTTCAGCTCTCCTGCACTTTGATTGAAGACTTCTGGCTTCTGGAAATGTGAGAGAAAACATTTTGTTGCTTTAAATCCAGAAATTTGTGGAAATTTGTCATGGCAGGTCTAGGAAACTAATACATCTTCTTAGCTTGATCTGTTAAAATTGAATTTATTTCTCAATACATAAAAATGTGCATACTAATGAGGCACCATGTGATGCTTCAATACATACACATATTGTGGAATGTTCAGATCAGGATAATCATGTATCTATCTCTTCAAACATCCATCATTTCTTCATGATGTAAACTGTTGAAATAGTCTCTTAGGGCTCTGTAATTTATAGTATGCTATTGCAATCTGCGGCCGTCCTTCCAGTACTACACCTGAACTTGTTCCTAGTTTAGCGCCATTGACGGGCCTTTCCCTATCCCTCCTTCCCCACTCTTCTCCCGTCTCTAACTGTCATTCTACTCTTAACCTCTGAGATCAACTTTGTTTACATGCCACATATGAATAAGGCCATGCAGTATTTGTCTTTTAGTGCCTGGCTTATTCTAAAAGTCTCCATTTCCATCCATGCTGCAGCAAAGAATAGTATATCATTCTTTCCTTTTTGACCTAATCTTGAAGATTCCATTGAATCTGGATTTAATCTACCCTTCTAAGCTTGTCTGTTATTACTCTCTTTACACCATGCCCTGTTCTGATGTGGACAGTCCCTTGATCACACACTATTTGTGTATTTTGCCTTTTCTAATAAGGAAAGGATCCCTTCCCATCTCTGAATCTCACTGTGTCCTCCCTAGTGATTCAAATTCCAACTCTGAAATTAAAAACCAATTCTAGTCCACGCAGTTTCTTATCTTTTTTTTTTTTTTTTTTTTTTTTTTTTTTTGGTGTGTTTTATTTTTCAAGGTAGGATCTTGCTTAGCCCAGGCTGACCTGGAATTTACTATGTGGTTTCAGGCTTGCCTTGAACTCACAGCGATCTTCCTACCTGTGCCTCCTGAATGCTGGGATTGAAGGTGTGTGCCACCACACCCGGCACTCTTCTGAAATATCATAGCACACAGTTCACACTGAATCATGCCTTGTTCAAACAGCATTTGTTTTGCTTTTCACCTATGAGCCCAAGCTCCTTGAGAGAAAGATGATTTTTACACGATGTTGACGAAGTCAGCAGGTCCGTCCTAACACAAAATGCAGGGCCAAATTTTGTTGTGCAGCTCTCGCTGCTCCCACATTCATAAAGTTCTGACTCCTAGCGCTTCAGAAAGTGTCTGTATTCTGGGGTAAGGCCTTCGAAGATAATGGAGGCAAAAGGTGGTCTTAAGGGTAGGCTCTAATCTAATCTGACTGGAGGCCTGTGGTAGTTTGAATACATGGCCCCCAATATATTCAGTGTTTTATTAGTTTATAGTTTGCATCTGCAGCTACCTGGCTGGAGGCAGTGTCACTGGGCGGATCTTAAGGTGTGGTGGTGAGTTTGAGATTTCAATCTAAAGATATGCAAAGTGTACCTAGCTGAAGTTCCTGAGGTGTGCTGTGCTGTGTGGCTTTTGGCTTTTGGCTTTGCTCTCTCTTGCCTGGTCCTGTAAAAGACAGGCCAACGCCGGGTGTGGTGGCGCACGCCTTTAATCCCAGCACTCGGGAGGCAGAGGTAGGAGGATCGCCATGAGTTCAAGGCCACCCTGAGACTACATAGTTAATTCCAGGTCAGCCTGGGCCGGAGTGAGACCCTACCTCAAAAAAAAAAAAAAAAAAAAAAGACAGGCCAGCCTTTTCTGCCATTATGGAACTTCCCCTGGATCTGTAAGCTTCAATAAATAAATCCCTTCCTCCATAACTGTGCCTGGTCTGGAAGTTCATCTCAGCGAACCTGAAGCTGTCTGCTACAAGGCCTTAAAGAGAAGGTTTCAGGCACAAAGTGATGACCATACAGTGGGGAGGGGCAGCAAGAGGGTGGCCATTGCAAACCCAGGAGAGAGACTTGGAACATACCCTTCCTCATGGCTCTTAGAGGAAAACAAGTCAGTTCATGCCTTGACTTTGGATCTCTAGCCAGCTAGTCCACAGTACTTAGTCACGGGCAGCTTTGGTAAGCTAATAAAGGGAAAAGGTTGAGGGTCACATACAGAGAACAGAGGAGGAAAGAGACCAGCATGCTTTGCAGGGTGTGCATGCTCTTTTCTCCAGTACTGACATTATTTCTAACTTGTTTGGTGGAGTCCTTGCTAAAGCCTATGAATGTATGGGTTGTCTGAAAACTGTACCATTTCAGTATGAGCTCAAAAAGATCTGAGAGTGGGACTCGAATCTGCTCCCCCCCCCTTATCTTATTTTTCCTAGAATAATGTAGTTGACTATAGTCAAGAAGTTAAGTGATAGTTTTATGAATTAATTTGGTGGCCTAAAACTTATAATTCTTAGTCATAAGGCTCATTCATTTAGTGGGACTGGTGATAAGGGTATAAAGATTAGTGAAAACATTTGGGTAGCTCCCTAGAAAAAGACAACCCTGGCAGACTTATTTTCCTCTCATATATATAGTTTGTTTTTGATTTTTTTTTAAGATTTTACTTTTATTTTATTTATTTATTAGAGATAGAGAGAGGGAGAGTGAGAATGGGTACACCAGGGCCTCTAGCCACTGCAAACGAACTCCAGATGCGTGTGCCCCCTTGTGCATCTGGCTTATGTGGGAAGTGGAGAATCGAACCTGGGTCCTTAGGCTTCATAGGCACATGCTTTAACCACTGAGCCATCTCTCCAGCCCAGTTTTGAGCTTTTGTGGTTGATTGTGTGTAACTACTTTGGTTCAAGACTAGACCAGGGTGTACGCTGTAATCTTCCTCATTCTTCTGCTATTCTGTATGACTTAGAAGGGAAAAATACCTTTAAATCATTTTAACTCAGCTTGGCATTTTGAATTCCTGTCTTGGGAAGTAACTGTGGGTTGCCCATTCATAAAGACATCTAAACCAATGAGGATTCTGCATAGTGAGGCAAGAGAACTGGCTGAAGAAATTGACACTAGGTCCGAAGTGTATCAGATGCAAGGGTCACTTTGTTCTTTATGGCTGTTGATGCAAGAGTTGGGCCTGGTAGATGGACCTTGAAGAATCCTGATTTCATTTCAACACAAAACTTCCGCTGCGTATTTTAATCACTTAAGGACCAGAAATAATGAGGTGTATAGGTTAATCGATTGGTAATGTGGTGGTTAAGAGGGTTTCAGAGTCCTAATGATGCAGAGGATAAGAATGAGAGGGTCGGGGCTGGAGAGATGGCTTAGTGGTTAAGGCATTTGCCTGCTAAAGCCAAAGGATCCCGGTTCAATTCTCCAGGACCTACGTAAGCAAGATACACAAGGGGGCATATGCATCTGGAGTTCATTTGCAGTGGCTGGAGGCCCTGTTGGCACACCCATTTACTCTCTCTCTCTCTTTCTCTCAAATAAATAAATAAAATGTATTTAAATAAAAATGAGAGGGTCTTTCTTGGCTCTTGGTGGACATGGTAGCCTTAACTCAGAGGGGCAAGGTGCCAGAAAATAGATGGTCTTCAAAGCACGTCACAAGTCAGTGGCTCTAGAGTCACATGCCAAAGAGGAATTAAGGAATGCAGGTAAAAAGGTGAGCAAGTGAAAGTAGATTTATTAAGGAGACAATTAGAAGGACTCCAAGTATGATGGACAGCGACACACACACACGCGCGCGCGCGCGAGAGAGAGAGAGAGAGAGAGAGAGAGAGAGAGAGAGAGACAGAGGTGGGACTGAGAGATTGCCAATGAGCTGGTCTGCTGGCCTTTTCTGGAACTTATGGTGGAAACTGGAGATTGGTTCTTCTTCACATGTACTGTGGGCAGACAGACAAGTGAGAGGTTTGAATGTCCTGTGCATGTCCCCACATCCCAGTCAAGCAGCTGATGACACGTTGCTCGCCCAGCCAGGGGAGAAGTCAGGCATTGTGATCACATTGTCCATTTCCTCTCCCAAGTGGCTGAACTCTTCTGAAGTCTATCGACTGAGTAGTGTTTTCTTTGGGCCAAATGTCTGACTTGTAACTCACCGTGGACCCTCGCCCTTACGGCCCAGAGCAGCTAATTCCATCTCACTAGCTTTATTTCTCTTTCACTCTGTGACCTGTCTGTGACCTAGTCAAAGACATGAACTCCTCTTAGCTTTATTGTTTTATTGTTGTTTTCTTTTCCCCATCAAAACGGAATGTTTTACGTGTACCTGCTTCACTGAGTTCAGAGGACACAATGCGTGCGAGGTGATGAAGATGCTAATGCGAAGTGAAGGTTTAACACGAGTAATCACAAAGTTCCTTAGTGTCCATGCCTGATCTTCAGCCGTATCTTTTATGCCTGCCTTATGTCAGATTGTTCTCAATTTTTTTTTCTGTAGATAAATCAGGAAAAGAAAAATAAGTGGGAGGGACGAGGTGAGTACACTAAAAGAGAATGTGGTCAGACCCTTTGCCTTAAATTTGGCCATAGAGCTAATGAGAATGATCTTATCATCAAGCAACAGTCTGTTTCTCTTTTAACCCCAGCCCCCACTCCTGGCTCCTTCCCTCGCAGCTTTCCAGACCCTCAAAGGATGATCCTAACCCCCCAACCAGCATGTGTCTGAAATAAGTCTCCTGTGTGGGTTATGTCTTCTATCACGTAAATTCATGAAAGCTTCTTTCGAAAGCTCAGCTCTGGCAGGGGTGCTGCAAAGTTAAGAGAATCTTACACCCCAAATCTTATTCTGATTTTTTTTGAAATATTTATTTTCATTTTTATTTATTTGAGAGAGAGAGAAACAGGGGAGAGAGAGAGGAAAAATGGGCACGACAAGGCCTCCAGCTGTTGCAAAGGAGCTCCAGACGCATGCACTACCTTGGGCATCTGGTTTACTTGGATCCTGGGGAATCGAACCTGGGTCCTTTGGCTTTTGCAGTCAAGCACCTTTAACACTAAGCCATTTCTCTGGCCCCTGGTTGTTTTTTAGAAAAAACTATCAAACATGAAAACTTCGAAACTAAAGGAAGAGAATTGAGAAGAAAAGAGCAAGTGGTGTGATTCAGAAGCAGTGTTGTTCTGAGACAGGTCCCCAGGGATAACTGTAACCCTTTCCCGCCCCCCCCCCCAGGTGTCACTCTCATCATGGGCTGTCTTCCAGAGAGGTGTGCACCTTGGCTTTGGTTAAACTGCATTAAGTACCAATGGTTCCCAGCAGCACTGAAAGAAACATGATCACAAGATGTCTGGTTACCCCGTGAAACAAGCGTGCGTCTAGGAAGGATGAGGAACATCATGACCTGTGATTTAATTACAGGCGCTTGTCATCTCTGATGAACAAGAAACAGCTCTAGAAGTTTTCTTGAAGTCTCACTCAGAAATGCCATCCATGGTTCCGCAAAGTTCGGCCTGTGGCAAAGCTACCATGCCTGAAAAGTGGCTCTGGTGTGCTGGGCTTTGCGGCAAGATGAAAATTCCATCCCCACTTTACAAATGAGGAATTTAGGTCCAAGAGCTCATACATAAGTGAATCTCTAAAACTGGTGTTCTTAGATGCACTTTACAAACCACATATTCCTCCCCCAAAGTTAGAGAGACAATAGAAGGGGTTGAAGGAAACTTCATGATGCTCACTTGTGGATGAGTTTACCTTGAATTGTCCTCAAATTGTAAATTATAACATCAATATTACACGTACCTGTTGTTCCCAGGTACCCAGCTTTTTTGAAAGAAAGTTAGAAGAATCCACCATTTTCAAAAAAGCTTATGTAGGGCTGGAGAGATGGCTTAGCAGTAAAGGACCCAGGTTCAACTCTCCAGGACCCACGTAAGCCAGATGCACAAGGGGGCACATGCGTCTGAAGTTTGTTTGCAGTAGCTGGAGGCCCTGATGTGCCCATTCTCTATCTGCCCCTTTCTCTCTCCTCCTCTCTCTCTCTCTCTTTCAAATAAACGAAAAAAAATTTAAAAAATTTAAATTATTTTTAAAAGCTTATGTGCATAAGCAAAGAAAAATGACACTGTCATGTGATTTTAGATATGAATGCTAATTCCTAAACAATAATTATTTTTCTTCCATTTCAAATATATACATATAGGCATATATATATGTGTGTGTGTGTACTTCTACAATGTATTGGAGCAATTTGTGAGGTGTTTGTGCATATATACATGCACAAACATATATATATATATATATATGAATAATGAGAACAGTATATGCATGTGTACATATATTTTTGTGGAAGCTGAAGCTCTGCAATTATTAACTGTGCATACAATCTAAATGGCAGCTGTAATGTGTGTAAGAGAAGAGTTAGGAGAGAAGCAAGCATTTCTCAGGCCCCTGTCGCCTAAAACCCAGTCCATCTAATCTCTCCAACTGGCCTGAAATACCAGTCTCTACCCCCCACCCCATCACCCTCCCAATGCAGTGCAACCTCGGTGGGTAATTGGGTCCAGATTGGAGGTGTTTAAATATTCATGAGACTGGCAGAGGACTGGGAGGGGGTGACTGTCTAGAATGGGGGTAGGGGCTGCGGGAAGTGATTAGTCACTGAGATCTACTGAAATATTCTGAGAAAGAGACACAGGGAGAGGGAAGAAAAAGGTAAAGATTAGGTGGGGGAGGTGGAAAAAAGAGACGGAGGAGAAGAAAAAGAGGAAAGGAGAGAAAGAGAGAGAGAGAGAGCATTGCGTTGAGCAGTAGCTGTGGACCTTACAGTTGCTGCTAACTGCCCTGGTGTGTGTGAGGGAGAGAGAGAGAGGAGGGAGGGAAGGAGGGAGGGGAGGGAGGGAGGGAGAGCGCGCGTTAGCGCGAGAGAGCGAGTGAGCAAGCGAGCAGAAAAGAGGTGGAGAGGGGGGGAATAAGAAAGAGAGGAGGAAAGGAGAGAGGCAGGAAGAAGGCGAGGGAAGATACCACCATGCTGTGCTGTATGAGAAGAACCAAACAGGTAGATCTAAAGATTTTTTTTTTTTTTTTTTACTTCTTGCTGTTGTGAAATTTCCAGAGTACAGTATTTCTCTGTAAAATCAAGGGAGGGGAAAAAATTATATTTTAACTGCTTCTGCCCTGGCATGGTGCTGGCGTTTCCTTAGCATATGGTAACTGATGGTTGCATCCCAGCTTTTCATTCTTTTCTGTCTTCCATACTCTGGGTTTTGGAATGCTGTTACTAATTAGGGTGGGGGGAGAGAAATATGCCGGCTTGGCTAGGAATACGACTGCTTTTGCCTATTAGTTAAATGCAGAGCGTTTAGTTCCCTGGTTTTGAGGGTGTGGACGTAGAAAAGGGGTGTGGGGAGGAAGATGTGGGCTCTAACCTACAAGATAAGGAAGAGATCTTTTCTATTATATGCAAGATGCATGTGGTTGAGGGAATGAGATTCGGGATTGAGTGTTGCCTGTTCTGTGGGTTCAGTTTTTCTCACATGTGCTGCGGAAGATGTGCCTTATTTCATATACATGCACGGGCTTCAAAGGGGCGCAGGTATTTATGGAAGAACATGGGGAGCTTTTATTTATTTATTTATTTTTCAATGAATGAATGAATGAAACTGTGATTTTTTTTTTTTTTAAAGAGAACCTAAAGACATGTGGGGCTGGGGGAGACATTGGCTGTGCTGAAGGGGGGAAATCCCCTTCCTAAAATCAGTAGCCGATTGTGCGCCAGCTGGTCGGAGAGGAGAGGAGAGGCGAGGGTGGACCACGCCCCTAGGCGCTTGGAGCCCGGGTGGGATGGGGAAAGGCGAGAGCCTGAGCCTGGTGTTACCTGTTGGAAACCAGGTCTTTTCTCTTCCCCGCTTCCTGGCTTCCTTTCCTCGCACTATCAGTAACCAGGAGACGTGTTAACATCCCGGATAAATAAGAAACGTGGTGGCTCGTTTCATCAGCAAAGAGGGGGACACGTCCAAAAGATGAGCATGAATCTGAGTCCCCCCTCCTCCCTTCCCCCCACTGCCTGGATTTCTTTCTTTCTTTTTTATTTTCTTCTTCTTCTTCTTCTCTCTTCCATTTCGAATTGCTCACTTATGTCTTGAAAAACATTTTAGAAACTTGATCGGGGTTGCGGGGTGGAGAGAAATGACGAGCGAGCTCAGTATTCCGCAGTCACTTAACAGTGCGGTAATGTTCTCTCTGGGAGAAGCTTTCAAACACTCTTTGGAACACGTTTGAGTGATTTTTTTTTTTTTTTTTTTTTTTTTTTTTGGCGAAGGTTAAGAAAAATGGGTGTGGGATATGAGTTAGTGTGTGCGATGTGTGCGTGCGTGTGCCCATGCCAGGGAGGTGGTGGTGGAGGAGGGGGGAGCCTCAGTCAAAGAAGACCTCTGCAGACTAACTGCCTTAGGGGTGGGGTGCTAGAGATATGGTTTTGGCATTTGTTCCTGTGAAGGTGTGGGACATTGGGCAATTTGTTATACTCCGAAGGGGATGTGTGTGTGGGGGAGTGCAGAGGAAACAGCCTGTCAGCCTGGCACATTTAACCAGCGCCCTTAGAAAGAGGAGTGGGGGAGGGAAGAGGAAGGAGAAGGAAGAGAGAAGCCAGCGGAATGTCAAGTGTAGCAGGTGGAGAAGAGGATCAAGGTAGATAGATAGATAGATAGATAGATAGATAGATAGATAGATAGATAGATAGATAGATAGATAGATAGATGATAGATAGTAGACATCCATGGTTGTGTGGGGGTGTTTGGAGAAAAGTCAGTCAAGGTGGGGTGTGGGTGTGTGGGGGAGGGGGGGATGTTGCTTGCACCATTCTTCTGACTATGCTTTGGTTCCAGAGAGACTATTTCCAGTGGATCTTGTTTTTTTTTTTTTTTAAGACCTCCTCTCCTTGTCTTCCTTCATTTTAACATATAAATGTAATAATAGATACAGGTGTGTGGGGGAAGCTCACTGTCAAAAGAAACGTTCTAAGCTTACCCCACTGGTAAGATGGGGAAATAAAATTTAGAAAGGTGGAACCCTTTTCAAAAGCCAATGCTACTGATGTATTTATTTAATAAGCTTTAGCTTTGGAAAGGAAATTACAAACTTGTTCCCACCTCATTTCTAGACATGTAAGTATTATACACACTTTCTCCTTTGGAAAAGGAGACTAAGCAGGGCTTAGTCTTAGATGGGGAGTTGGAGGTGCAGAAGGAATCCCCTTTCTGAAAGGAGGACAGCTGCCTTCTGGGGGAGGGGTATCTTCCTGACAGCAGTGAGCATTCACTCTCATGTGCAAGGTGATGAGGATGAAATTGTGTGCTTAGGGAGTTGTAGAAATCTGCATGTAAATGTGTACCGCATACGCACACTTCATATACAACAGTCTTGCGTATGCCCTGCATGGATTCCACATGCCTTCCTGTGTTTCAGCATCATTGATATGCAAAGCAACAAAAAATAAGTCAAAAAGAAATGTATAGAAATGATCTTTTTTTTTTTTTTTTTGCCCACACATTTTGTAAATGTGTGTTTCTGTGTGAAATGGTTGTCATCCTATGTCACAGTGTCATGTATCATTCACATTTGTCAATGTTTAAGATACCATTAAATCAGACAGAGGGAAATGGTGTATTCAGGGCGTGGGCTCACATTACACTGACTGGCATTTATGTAGCGTGAATACTTAAGTCTCACACAGGTTTCCTGCTTATGAGTGAAATGAGTCTCTATCATTCATGACAGAATCCAGTGGTGTCCATCCTTCATCCTGCCTGTATTTATTGTCCTAATCCTTAACAGGGAATAAAACAAGGGCACAAGCCTGCAAAGGTCCAAACTCTGCCACACCCATGAAATCTAGCAGAACCCGGGGAGGGAGGGGCTGCCTCCGGGCTTGCACTTCCTTCCTCTTCCACTTGAGCAGCATACAGAAGCAGTCTCAGATTTCTAAGTTGTGTTCCTTTGCTAGGGGGTGAAGACAGAGCCTAAATGCTCTCTATTAGCCATTAATTAGCACAGCAGATGATTACAACAGGAAAAGAGAATGGGAGAGTGATGAAGAGCAGAAGACCTCACCGGAGTGGCTAACGGAGGATAAAAATAAAAGAATCCTGAGATGTTATTGGCTCATGATTTTCAAATATCTCGGGGCTTACTTTAAATAGCTCAATTACCACGCGAATTGCAGATGATTAAAAACTTGCAAGGTGTGGTGTCTACAAAGCCAGGAAAGTGTGAGATGTTTCCTTTGTTTAAAAATAATGACTTTAGTTTGTAATGGAAGTGCAAAGCAAGCAGCCCTATCCTCTAACCCCCCCCACCCCCACCCCCAACTCCATTACAACAAATGACTCTTATCTTGGAGAGTGGTCTGTGGTTTAGCATTCCAACCTTGCTTAGCTTCTTTTTGCAGCACTGGAAGATGTGGAAGGGTATAATCATGCTGCTGGGTGTGAGGCATTATTCCTAGTAAGAAACTGGATTCCTGCTAGATCTCTGTGAGCCACACCCAGTGTCATCCAGGGACTTAGGGAATTAATTCAAGGGAAGGCATTCTACTTAATATAATTGAAGCTGTTCATTTTTAAAAGGCATGATGTCCACCACACATTTCCAAATTTCAGCAGAAGAAATTATTTAAAGAGCAAAAAAAATTTTTTTTCCTGCCAGAATAGCTGGACTTGCAGAGAACCTTAGACAATTCGTGGTGAATCTAGAGATGTATTCATTTCTGGCAATTCTAATCCTACTCCAGGGCGTACTCACCGTGTGCTCTGATCTCTTGTGCTGAGAAAGGCTGGGTGACCCTCTGCTCCTTGTCCCCACTCCACCCATGCTGAGGCAACCGGAATAGGAAAACACAGGGTTAATTTTCCTTCTTGCTGAGCTGGCTAAACTACAGAAACCTCCTTTGATGCTGCAGTGGAAAGGAGAGAGAGAGACAACATGTGGGAGGCCCAGGATCTCCTCTGCCTCTGTCAAAGTGAAATTGTCAGTGTTGTGCTTGGGGTAGAATTAACCCACAGATTTGAGAGTTTTACCTTGCCCTTACAAGGAAAGGGTGGAGGTCATATGTGCAATAATAGAACGTATGCATTAATCCATTGTCCCCCCCCCTTGGTAGTACCGACATGTGAGATACACTTTTTAAATATTATTTTTATTATTATTTATTTATTTATTTATTTGAACACCAAGACAGAGAGGAGAGAAATAGAATGGGCATACCAAGGCCTCTAGCCACTGCAAATGAACGACAGTTGCATGCCCCACTTTGTGCAACTGGCTTGATGTGAGTCGTGGGGAATTGAACCCAGGGTGTTAGGCTTTGCAGGTGAGCACTAACCACTGAGCAATCTGTCCAGTCCTGCATCTGAAATCTTGATAGTTCCAGGAATCCCTCTCAAAGTTCATCCCAATGGAAGATCGGCACGTAGCTCTTCATTTCCCTGTTAGTGGCAATGGAAACATTCAGGCAACGTGGGATGTCTGTTGTAAACCAGAGAGTTGATTGCACCAGAGTTCCCCCATTTCGGTTTTAAAGTGTGGTCAGGGTGTCTCTGTGGCATTGTAAGTAAGTCTTCACAGCATGCTCAGAAGTGCTGAAAGAGCACTGTGCAATGAGTCCTTAGTCCATGTCACTCACGGATTCTGTGACCTTGAATGGACCACAAACGTCTTGGGCTTCAGTGTCTGCCTGTCAAGTAGGGGCTGAAAAACGAGAAATACAACTAAGGAACAAAACTGAACACCACCACCCTGCTTGTCTTAAAGACTTGTTCTAGGAATCTCAGATAACTGATGGCGGGGGAGGAGCCAAAGTTGAGCCGTGTTTCAGAACTGGCAGGTACTTTACTGCACTTGCGTGTTTCCAACAGTGGCGATCACACCGAGGCGCGATGTGGACTCTTGCTCCTTCTGTATTTGCTGCAGAGCCCCACTCCTCCTGGCCCACTCTCTTGAGATTTCTGCATTAGCTTTTTTTCCTGAAATCTGTAACTAAGCCCTTGTCCCTCGCGTGTTAAAGAACACTCTCTTGAGTCTACATCCTCATCTCTCTAGGGCTCTGCCTCTCCCTCCTTTTACATCAAAACTCCTGAAAGTGTCCCACAATTGTGTTCTGTTCTCCATCACTCCTCCTACTTGAAAGAGAACTCTTCCCATAATTCCACTGAAATCTATGCTTAACAGTACACGCCCCCTCCACCCCCCCCCCCCGCGAACCTTCAGTCCACATCTCACCTGAGAGTTTTCTTTTTAAATATTTTATTTATTTATTTATTTATTTATTTCAGAGCGGGAAAGAGGGAGAGAAAAAGAGAGAAAGGGCACACCAGGGCCTCCAGCCACTGCAAACGAACTCCAGATGCATGCGCCACCTTGTGCATCTGGCTTATGTGGGTCCTGGAGAATCGAACCAAGGTTCTTTGGCTTTGCAGGCAAGCGCCTCAACTACTCAGCCATCTCTCCAGCCCGAGAGTTTTTTGACATGCTCTGTTGTTGTCGGTTGCTGTCACTCCTCACTACTTACTTGACAGTGCTCAGCATCTCCGCCTTCTCAGAAAGGACCTTTTTCAATGCTTCTCTGACAGCTGTTTTCATACCCCCCCCCCACAAATCCAAGTCAATCAAGTACCCATCCACAATCTGGATTCATTCCATCTGTTTCTAGATCCAAGGTTATCTCATACACAACTACAGCTTCAGTCACCTGTGTGATTTCCAGTCCCCAGTCTTGAGCTTCTGATCCACAGATGTCTTGAAGTAGTTCAAAGACATGCAAGTTCCTCCTGTGCTCACCACACGAGATACTTGCTCTTCTGACCCCCTCCGCCTTGCTTCCTACTGTAAGGCTGCAACATCCTCTTGTAACCCCAGAGCTCTAGAAACCTCTGGAGGAATCTAGATATGGTCTTTCTTTTGATTCCTACATCTGGTTACCAAAAAAAAGAAAAAAAAAATCTTTAGATACTAGTTAAAATGAGTTTGAACATATTCTCTGCCATTCAACCCTACCTGTTTATATACATAACCTGGTTTGAATTTAAAATATATATATATTATTTATTTAAGAGAAAGAGGCAGAGAGAGAGAGAGAGAGAGAATGGGCATGCCAGGGCCTTTAGCCACTGCAAACAAACTCCAGATGCATGTGTCCCCTTATGCATCTGGCTTACATGGGTCGTGGGGAGTTGAACCGGGGTCCTTAGGCTTCACGGGCAAATGCCTTAACCGCTAAGCCATTTCACCAGCCCCTGTTCAGATTTTTTTACTATCATGTGTCTGTGCCCAGACACAAAACAATATGGACTTCCTGGATCCACTTTGTTTTGTCTTTCCATTCTTCTTGTAAATAACACCAAAGTTATCTTTTCTAAATGAAATCTAGTCATTTGTTTTCCTCATTAAAATCCTACGATAACTATAGAACAGAATTTAAACTTCTCAACATGATCTATTTTGGTCCACCTTCCCAGGCCATCCTCAAACACCTCCTTCTCACTCCGCTTCTCTCTCTCTCAGACTGGAAAATCTTGATTTTCATTTCCTCTGTAAGAGCTGACTCGTTGAATCCATTCTTACCCTCCATAAATGAGTTTTCTTCTGCCTTGTCTGTACCCATGTTATATTAGGTATTATTTGCATTGCCATTTATTGTACTATGTAACTTTTTTTTTCTTTCCACATATGGCTACATTGCGACAAAAGCACAAAATCTTAATTCGCTTTCTAGTATCTAGTGCCTGCTTGGCACATAAAATAAATTGTTTTGACAATGAAGGCTCTGTTAGCTAAACAAGATGGTGGTCCCGCATGTTATATCATATTTAAATGAATTACAATTACTATTAGATTAAAAAAAAAAGACATCAACTGGCATGACATTTTAACGTGGAAGTCATCATCATCATCAGTTCTTGGTATCAAGTTATAGACATGACAACCATCTTTTTCTATATATATATAATTTATTTGTAAGCACAAAGAGAGAGACAGAGAGAGAGAGAGAGAGAGAGAGAGAGAAGACAGAGAGAATGGGTGCACCATGACCTCTTGCCACTGTAAATGAACTCCTGAGGCATGCTCCACTTTGTGTATCTGGCTTACGTGTGTACTGGGGAATCAAACCTGGGTCCTTAAGCTTCTCAGGCAAGCACCTTAACTGCTAAACTATCCCTCCAGCCCAATAATCTGTTTCCAATGAAAGTAGACACAAAAGTGAGCCAGTTTATAGCTTATGTTACTCCAAACTACCTTAGCTGGAGCTATCTGGAAACCTGCTTTCCATATCCATCACCTCCAGAAGCCAACATGCCAATCCAGTCCTGCGAGGTCAGCTAAATCCTGTGGGGTTAAGACTCATGGCTACAAAATCCTTGATTTTCATCTAATCTTTCTTTGGAGCCCTAAAGAGTTTCTTGCTTTGTTCTACAACTATTACAAACAGACCCTGAATCCATCTTTTGCTCTTCATGGTTCATTTGTTTGTTCATACAAATTTCCCCCAAAATGCACTTAATATTAATATTAGCCTATGCTGAAGAGTGTGTGCTCAAGAATTAATTTCACCTTCATTTGCATTTCCTTCCTTCTTACTGAAGTATCTGAATAATTATATCTACGAACAGGTATCTTGCATGGAGGTGAAGGCAGGGTGAATCATAAGTAGTCTCTTAAACGTGTGTTAAGTATGAGAATTAGGGGCTGGAGAGATGGTTCAGTGGTTAAAGGTGCTTGCATGCAAAGCCTGATGGCCCGGGTTTGATTCCCCAGTACCCACATAAAGCCAGATGCACAACATGGCACATGTATCTGGCGTTTGCTTTCAGTGCGTGCTCTCTCCCTCTCCTCTTGCAAGTATATAATAAATTAAAAAATTACAAAACCACATGAGAACTAGATCTCATATGTCCTTCTTAGGTTTGACTAGACTGAAGGGATTTGGATACTTCAGCAGGTCTTTGGCGTCTAGTATGAGGCAAGCTGCAACCACAGCTTGAAAATGAAAATTCTTTTTGCCAGACTTTTAAAGTAATATGCTCCTGTTGACATGACCCGTTGTCATGTCTGAGAAGAGCAGCAAGAGAAAATGACTGTAGATGAACTTCATTTTGCGCTGCTAACACCGAGTCGTTTCTCAATCACAATATCCTAATCTCTTATCTTAGTGCTCCCAGTTTCTTTGGGTTTGGGTTTTCTTATCCTCCCCGCCCCCAAAAGAAAATTGAAGTGACATATCTCTGATTAAGTAAATCAGTTCCTTTTAGGGCTTGGTATTTGAAGCTATGGAAAGTGAACTTTAAGGAAAAAAATGTTTTCTGCCTAACTTCACGAACAAGTGTTTTAGGCAATAATAGGTACTTCATGCTATGTGTAGCACATACTGAACTCTCAATAAATACATGTTTGAGGAAGTGAATGTAGGAAAGGAAGGATCATCATGTTATGTCATGACGAAAGCTGTGCACCTGCTCAGAACAAGCTTTATATAAATGCACACTCAATGCTATTGAACCTTCTCACAAGGTAGTTGTCAAAGTTACAATTTCCTTTCCTGTCTTAGATCAGGGTGGAGTTCTTGCAGTCATTTCAGGGTTAGTATGGGGCTGTGAACTGCAGCATTTCCTACCCTTCGCTATTTACAGATCTTGTGTTCTTAGATGTTGTTTGTTTAATGTCCTGTTTCATGTCTTTATAGTGGAATAAACCCTTCCTCCGGGTTCTAGACCTGGCTCTGCCAATTGCTTATCGTGTGATCACGGGTAAGTAACTTCATCTTTGTGGGCCTTCCTCATCTGTGTAGTGGACACAATAAAATCCTTCCAATCCTGACTTGCCTGCTTTATTAGGTTGGTGTGAGGCTCAAATAAAGTGATAAAAAAAAGTGTTTTTGCAAAACCATATCTTTTTGAGGAATTTCACCACTCAACTCCTTAAGTATTCATGAGTATACAAAGGAGAAGTCACGTTGCTCTCTGAATAATGTACATCCTCCATGCCACCTCCTATTTTCTACTAAACAAGTCTTAACCATGTTCATGGGTGGGACCAATAGTGTAATTTTTAAAAAATCATTTCCTTTAAAGATTTCAGTGACAGAATTCAGATGAGCAAATACTCCAGAACCCCACAGGTCAGGAGCATTAGAAATATCTGCTTCCCTGCTTACCCCGTTCTCACATTCCAATCTTTTCTCCACTTGCTAAATCTGCTGTTCATCCTCATAACCACACCCACTTCACCTCTAAACCGGGTCTGAGCATTTGGAAGCATGCTGTGCTCACATCCATCACAGGAGGGGCCCAGTCAGGCAGAAGAGCATAGAGGGAAGGGAGGGCTGGTCTGGAGATTGAAAATGGAGATGCAGCCTGATGGAAGGCATCAGCAGATTATCACCTGGCACGGTTTCCCTCAGCCCCAGGGCTGCTCAGTGCAGCACTAATCAAACATTGAGCAGAAGAGGACACAACCCTGGACCTTTTTAACCTCAATTCGAAACATCACACAGTCTTCTAAGCCCTCGGGGTGGGGGGGGGGCGGGGCGGTGGATTGCTACAGAGAACATTTCTGTTCTCCTGGGTCCCTGGTGGTGATTGGAAAGGTTAGCAATTTGACAGAACAAAATTTATCAAATTTTAATACAAAGCAATTCTGCAGCTCAAAGAAACCAAGTTTTCAACGTAAGATGATATTTGGATCTATTTTAAAACATAAGCAATCTTAGTGCATAGATTTTTTTTGTTGTTGTTAAGGTAGGGTTTCACTCTAGTCCAGGCTGACCTGGAATTCACTCTGTAGTCTCAGGGTGGCCTCAAACTCATGGTGATCCTCTTTTTTTTTTTTTTTTTTTTTTTTTTTGAGGTAGGGTCTCACTCTAGCTCAGGCTGACGTGGAATTCACTATGTAGTCTCAGGGTGGCCTCGCACTCACTGTAATCCTCCTACTTCTGCCTCCCGAGTGCTGGGATTAAAGGTGTGCCCCACCATGCCTGACCAGTGCAATCGATTTGACTTTTCCTGGAAGCCAAACATCAAACATAAAAAAAATCATTGTCACATATTTTGTAAGACCTAGTTTTACATGGGGGTTATGTAGTCTTGTAATAAAAATAATAATATACTAACTAGTAATCTCAGAATAAGCTGCTATTGAGAAGGAAATTACTTATTTATATTTGTAGTTTGCTCATGGTGAATATCACCTTTAATGTCTCTCTTTCTCTCTCCACACAGTTCTGTTAGTACCCTTTGATTAGGCAAAAGGAATAGAAGCTGACCTTAAGTGTCCATAATAAAAATAAGCAATTGAATAGAAACTAGAGTCACTATAAGTAAAAATTTGAACCACCATCCAAGTTTATGTCAACCAGGATAGACTTGGAGAATGTAACAACAGAAATTCATTAATTTTCTTTCTTTGGCTTTCCATTTGAAAGATTCAATTTAAAAAAGAAACTACAGCGACTCTCACTCTGCCTCTCTATTCAAAATTATGAATGCAAGAATCAGAGAAATACACACACACACACACACAGAGGGAAAAGAGAGAGAGAACTTGCTTGAATCAACTAGTACCACTGGGATAAGTCCTCTCTATTCAGAAAAAAAGTTAGTTCACATAGTTTTTGGAAACCCACATCTATAAATCTAATGAGAGGGTAAATTGGCTGAGAAAGAGTCCCTTACATTTATTCCATATATGCCATATATACATACATACATATATATATATATATATATATATATATACACACACACACATATATCAATCAAAGGGCAGTTCCTAGATCAGACATTATAAGGAAAGAAAATGCCAGTTAAAAATGTAGGAACTTACCTCAAATGTGGTGGACTATTAAGGTTTCCCTCTTTGTTTGCAA
Source organism: Orientallactaga sibirica (assembly GCA_036365145.1). Taxonomy (NCBI): domain Eukaryota; kingdom Metazoa; phylum Chordata; class Mammalia; order Rodentia; family Dipodidae; genus Orientallactaga; species Orientallactaga sibirica. The sequence continues at coordinate 7,198,877 of JAEOAD010000050.1, forward strand.
TTTCAGTGGTACTACATATTCTTTTTTTTTTGAGATACGGTCTCACTCTAGCTCAGGCTGACCTGGAATTCACTCTGTGTTCTCAGGGTGGCCTTGAATTCATGGTGATCCTCCTACCTCTGTCTCCTGAGTGCTGGGATTAAAGGCGTGTGCCACCATGCCCAGCTACATATTATTATTGGTAGTGTTCTAAGAGGAAGCAGTAATTTTAGATAACTGAGCTTATATCCCCGGAATTTAAAGGTTAGGACAAATCTCTACACCTGGAGCTGGTGAGTATTTGAGTTTCCCTACCTTCCAGAAGTTTACCTCAGGCAAGTCCCAAAGTTCTAAAAGGAGTATTAACTGTCATCTGTTCTGGTTATGTTTATCATGATATATTTTTCTGCCTTCTCAGTTTAGTTTGTAGAGTCCGTTTCTACAACAGGGCCGAGTAATAATGGGTATAAAGCAGCCCCACTTAATCTGTATCCAAGAAACGCTACTCCTTGACACTCGTCATCTCATTTCAAATGCTCTTGAATTAATTCCAGCAATCATCATCATATTGATCTATTTTTAGCAAATTGGCACTTTCTAAAATATTGAGCTGTTGTCACCATATGCACTAGTTTGCTCTAAATATAAAATGTTGGTAATTAGCCTTACATCCATTTTTTGTAATTCTTATTCCAATAACTATTCAAAATGTTTTTAGATGGAAATTGAAAACATCCTAATATCTTCCCATTAAGGACCACATAAAGAACTAGAGGAGGAAAAAAGAAAAAAATAAAAATAAATCTCGGGCGTGGTGATGCATGCCTTTAATCCCAGCACTTGGGAGGCAGAGGTAGGAGGATCACGGTGAGTTCAAGGCCACCCTGAGACTACATAGTGAATTCCAGGTCAGCCTGAGCTACAGCAAAACCCTATCTCAGAAAACCAAAAATAAATAAATAAATACATAAATACATAAATAAATAATAAAAATAAAATAGGTGGAATGATTTTTTTAAAGATTTTATTTTTATTCATTTATTTATTAGAGACACAGAGAGGGGAAGAGAGAGAGAGAATGGGCATGCCAGGGCCTCTAGCCACTGCAAACGTACTCCAGATGCATGTGCCACCATGTGCATCTGGCTTACGTGGGATCTGGAGAATCGAACCTGGGTCCTTAGGCTTCACAGGCATGCGCCTTAACCGCTAAACCATCTCTCCAGCCCAGATGGAATGATTTTTAAAGGTAAAGCAAACATAAGGCTCTTCTGCTTTTAAAGTGGCTTTTGAACGTTTTAGTCATCCCAAGTAGCCCAGGAGCTAGGCTTGACTGTCAGCTGTCAGAATCCTCGGCCATCCTGTCTTTGTCTTGGTTCACAAACCGGTTATGTACATCTGAGCATGCTTTATGGACAAACTAGATCTTATAGCAGCTATTTCCAAAGGATGCATCTACAATTCCACTTAAATTCCTCTATCATATATATAAGGAAAGACAGACAGAAGGGAAGGGAATTTCTCTTTTTTTAAAAAAAAAAAGTCTTCACTTTCTAAGTAGTTAGTATAAAGTTATCTTTATTTGCAAGCAGAGAGCGATAGAGAGAAGAGAGGGACAGACAGAATGGGTGCACCAGGGCTTTCAGCCATTGCAGACTAACTCCAAACACAGGCCCCACTCTGTATGTTTGGCTTTACGTGGGTACTGGGGAATCTAACCCATGACATTAGGCTTTTGTAGCCAAGCACCTTAACTGCTGAGCCATATCTGCAACCCCACATAAAGTTATCTTTATAGTCATGTATCATCTCTAAGATGAATTCTACTTGTTATATATTGGGTTATAATGAATGAAAAACAGTAGGTATTTGAATATGTTCTGGGTGGACATTACACGTCAACATCCTTTCTTTTTAAATCAGTGATAATGTTAACACTCTACTTGAGAGGGGGGAAATAAACAGTGATTCATTGTAAACTCCTTATTTAATCTTTATCTAGGAATTTGGAATTTTTTTTCAAATACAAATTTTACTGGATAAATGTTCCAAAAAGCTTCTAAAATTTTTCAAAAATAGAGTGGAAAATGACAGTTTTTCACTCTAAGAGTACCAAGTTTTTCTTAATAAAATTGGAGTTGAGGGTCTAATTTATTCAAGCATGTTTTTAATTTTCTGGAGAGTATGTTTGTAATACTCGCTAACTTTCAAGGCTTTGTGTCACTCCAGTGAAATAGAAGGGGGTTGTTTCTCCATCACCTGGAAAACCTACTCTGCAGAACTCAGGTTGGTATTGTGTGTTCAATTGAGTGGTTGCCCACGCTAATTTTAATTCAGTGGTCCTCAGGATTTTAATTAGCCTTGAGTAAAATACACAAATGATGGCCTTTTGATAACTCAGTCAGATTTGTGTCTCCATATTGACAGGCAGTGAACTGAAGTGTTGTGCTGAAATACTAAGGGTAAGGCATAATACCTTAAACATTTTTCCTCCAGTTTGACTTTCGTACCTCCACTTCTTATGTAAAACCAGGAGAGAGGAGGAAAGGAGCATTTGCATAACTGGAAGGGGTGGAGAAGGTCATAGTGAGTTTGCAGTTGGGCCATGATCCCTCTAGTGACAACTGCCGTGGGAACATTAATGACCACAAATGGTTCAAACCTCACTTAGGAATATCATTGGGAAAGCACAATATGCTCATGAGAAATAATAGAAAAGAATCCAATAAACTTGAGTGCTTGTAAACTTACACAGACTTAGGACTAAATTCACTTATCATTCTCATTTCGAAGCATGAAACTATCGATTCTTGGCTTGTAGGAAAACATGCCAATTTTATCATAGTTATTGGCTCATTTTACACTAAGCCATATCTTTCAGCAACTTGAGAGTTTCCCTACAATCTCTACCATTTTCCTACTTTAGCAGTCCAATATGGTTGGAAATTAACCTAGTTAACATTCTACAATTTACTTTATTAAACATTTCTTTCCAAAATTATTTTGAATTAACTTGGATATATAGTAAAATTCATCATTAAGAACAGAGGGAAAGCCAAACTTGATGGCACACACATTTAATATCAGCACTCCAGAGGCAGAAGTAGGGTCATTGTGAGTTCAAGGCCAACCTGAGACTACATAGTAAATTCCAGCTCAGCCTGGGCTAGAGTGAAACCCTACTTCAAAAACAAAAAACCAGGGCTGGAGAGATGGCTTAGTGGTTAAGACTCATGCCTGCAAAGCCTATGGGCCCCGGTTAGATTCTCCAGGTCCCATGTAAGCCAAATGCACATGGTGGTGATGCATCTGGAGTTCGTCTGCAGGGGCTAGAGGCCCTGGCGCACCCGTTCTCACTCTCTCTGTCTCTCCCCCTTTTCTCTGTGTCTAATAAATAAAAAAAATAAAAAATAAAAATAATTTTAAAAAATAATTATAAAAAACAAACATAAAACAAGCTGGGCGTGGTGGCACACACCCTTAACCCCAGCACTCGGGAGGCAGAGGTAGGAGGATCACAGTGAGTTCGAGGCCACCGTGAGACTACATAGTGAATTCCAGGTCGGCCTGTGCAAGAGACTCTACATCGAAAAAAAAAAAGAAAGAAAGAAAGAAAGAAAGAAAGAAAGAAAGAAAGAAAGAAAAAAGAACAAAGGGGAAACCATAGAAAATTCACTTTTCCATAATACAAGATTGTGAAATATTAAAAGTATGTTTGTCCTTTAATATGTCATTATCTCTGAATTTTTTGTTGTTGTTGTTTGTTTTTTGTTTTTTGAGGTAGGGTCTCACTCTAGCTCAGGCTGACCTGGAATTCACTCTGTAATCTCAGGGTGGCCTTGAACTCATGGTGATCCTCTTACCTCTGCCCCCGCAGAGCTGGGATTAAAGGCGTGCACCACCACACCCGGCTATCTCTGAATTTTTAGAGATGCTATACTAGTTATCTCTTTCCTAGATGAGATCTCTAATCCTTCTACTCTTTACAGTAGATATACCTGTACATTCTCAGCTTCCCAACGCTTAACAGCGAAATAACTGGTGATTTTCCTTCTCTTAAAAAGGCCCTAGCATTGGTTGCCAATGCTATTTGCAGCCTCTTTCACACCTGCCCTTTCCTGTCTCCGGAAAGCCTTTGTCAGTGTGTATCCAGAAGAGAGCCAAGCTCTAGGTTGCTGAGGGCCTGACGCCCACAGCAGTCTGTAATGAATAAACCCTCTGCCCTGCATCTGGATGAGGAATGGTTACAAATCATCCTCAGAAGAGTGGAAGATACTCGCGTTTGGACCACACGTCAAAATCAAGACGCTACCATGTCTTCTCTCTGTCTGACCTTCTTCTGTGGCCATCTCTAGTCTAATCGTTTCTTGTGAAATTTCTCATGGAAAGCAATGCAATAGGCTGCCTTTTAGTCTCCTTGAAAATCAGTCTTTTCTTGGGGGAGAGTATGGTCTTTTGATAGTCTCTCTCAAATTGTATGTCTCTTATTTATTTATTTATTTACTTACTTATTTATTTATTTTGTTTGTTTGTTTGTTTATTTTTTGAGGTAGGGTTTCACTCTAGCCAAGGCTGACCTGGAATTCACTCTGTAGTCTCAGGGTGGCCTTGAACTCATGGCGATCCTCCTACCTCTGCCTCCCGAGTACTGGGATTAAAGGCGTGCACCACCACGCCCGGCCTCTTTATAAAACTCTGACGTTCCCATTCTACCTAGAATCCAAACCCAACTCATCACAGCAAAGGCTGTAAAGTCTTATATATCCAGCCCACTCCTCCTCCTCTAACTCTTCCTAGAACCATAGCCCTCTGGGTCTCTGAGTCTTCTGGCCTCCTTTGTGGTTTGAAAACATGCCCAGCGTGGCTTCTTTCCACGGTCTTTACACATATGATTCCCTGGGCCTGGGATCCTCTTCCCTTGGCTCTTGAGAAGTCTTCCCATTTGAACCATCTCAGAGTTACTTTTCTTGTTCTTCATAGTTCCTTTGGACATATCACATTGCTTTTTAATTTTTTTCTTATTTTTAAGAATGCTCACAGTCAGGCTGAAAAAGTATTTATTAATCTTCTTGCCTCTATGTATCTCTTCACCCATCCCCCCCTCCAGTGGTCTCCTGTGGTCTCGAGGGTTGATTACATCCATTCATCCTTTCTTCCTTTCCAAGCACTGTAGTACTTGATTCCCCAGTTCTCCTGCATGCCTTCACTGCGTAACCGAGTTCCAGCTGATGCCATTTGCTCTTTATCAATGCTTTCTGATCCTCCATTCAAGCCTGGTTGTCCTCCCCTTTGTGCCATCATTGTGTCAGCTGGTTGCCTCAGCAAACAACAGTTACTATTTCATAGAGATTCTTTATGATGACAAGAAATAGAAGTAGTGATGCTGTCTTGGCTGAGGATAAGCAGTCACTTTAAAATATACAGCTTTCTGTCGGGCATGGTGGCGCACGCCTTTAATCCCAGCACCGGGAGGCAGAGGTAGGAGGATCGCTGTGAGTTCGAGGCCACCCTGAGACTACAGAGTGAATTCCAGGTCAGCGTGGGATAGAGTGAGACCCTACCTCGAAAAACCAAAAATAAATAAATAAAATATACAGCTTTTTCATTTCAACCAATATTTTGCCTTCTAAGACAGTTGCTGAATATTCTGTCCTTTTCCACATTAAAACTGCTAGAATTTTAATACTGGTCCTGTAGGAATCAAGGTTCAGTTTCCTGTTTGTTAATAATTTGACTTATAGTTGCATGTATGTTCCTTCCTGGCTTCCGTCTTTAATTTCTAGCTACCAAACATATACACAATAAGGCTTAGTTACTGGTGCTTTTTCTGGCTCCCTTATACTGCAGAAATAGCCTTGTTCTGTTGTACCAATTCCTCAAACTCATAAACAAAATTTAAAAAAAAAATTAAAAAAAAAACCTCATAGATTATCCTAGAGGAAAATAAAAATGCCAATGGCCAGGAATCCATGACTTGAAAACATCTAATACCGCTTAGCTGCAATTCCGATTGCTAGGAGGTGCGCCTGAGAAGGAACTGGGCTCCACATTGGAATCTACTGAGGAAGAAATATTCCAATTTGTTGGGTTTTTTGTTTTGTTAGAATAGTTATGAGAATCATAAAAGGAAAAGCCTATCCTATGGTCATTAGGTAGCTAGGCTTCTTTGAACTGAAAGCTAATTACATATAAATCAAATGTTCTTTTTTGATCTGGATGGAAAATTAACACTATTTAAGATTTATTTCTTTTGATTTTATGAGACCTTTCTTTTCTCCTTCCTTTCTCCCTTTCTTCCTTCTTCCCTTTCTCTCTCTCTTTCTTTCTTTCTTTCTTTCTTTCTTTCTTTTCTTTATTTTTTTCTTTCTTTTTTCTTTCTCTTTCTTTCTGTCTATATCTCTTTCTTTTTTCTCTCTCTCTTTCTCTCTCTTCCTTCCTTTCTTTTCTTTTTCAAGACAGGGCTCACTTTAGTCTAGGCTGACCTGCAAATTACTCTGTAGCACAGGCTGGCCTCAAACTCACAATGATCCTCCTATCTCAGCATCTCAAGTGCTGGGATTAAAGGCATGTGCCACCATGTCTAGCTAAGATCTATTTCTTTAGGGAATGGCAGTGTAAGTTTCAAACCAGTAACTATTAAAAAAAAAAAAACCTGAATGTATTTCACTTATAGGCTGAGAGAGTACTCATTCCAAAATCAAATTTGGGAAGGACCAAAAGAATGTTATTTTCCTGTTTAAAGAGATATGAAGCAGACTTCAGCTGAAAAAATATGAGTCACTTTTCTCAGTTGTACATTTTTTATTTTGGTAATTATGTGGGAGGTGGAGAAGATGCATGAGTCGTGTGGACTGAGAAAATAGATTAGAGAGGCACCAATACTGGAAACAATTGATTTGGTGAAATATGGTAGAAGAGACTAACCAGTGAGAGGTAAAGCCACTTAAATCCAGTTGTAGGAAAAAAATCAATTTTGTTCCATTCTGCAGACCTGTCATACACTACTCTGCTCCCAGATTTCACTGATTGTCCTCAGACACTTTTCACAAGAGTGGAAAACCTTTTCAAACCAAGCCAAGACCCAGGACTCCTCAATTGATACACATATCAGGATAGTACAGGGTCAGGTCACCAAAGGTGTTAAATAGTCACATGATCTTCAACAAATCTAGGCCAACAAATCTAGGTTATTTTGATTAAGCCATATTTATGCCAAATTCTCTGGAATTAAGAGGAGATTTTGTTTAGATTACAGTGGTATTTCAACACATCAGGCATTGGCATCTTATGTTGACATAAGAAGGTCAGAGTTTATGCTAGGAAATGTCATAATTTTCTAGGTGTCCTCCTTAAATATAAGCTGTTACTACTTCATAAGATTAAACTGGCGCTCTTTTTCTCTGCCAAGAATGCTTATTTCTTAATTCACATAATGAACCACATAAATAAACTTAAACACAAGGACCACATGGTCATTTCAATAGATGCAGAGAAGGCCTTCGACAAAATATGTCAGTTCAAGAATGCTTATTTCCTGTTTCTGTATAACTGTGCCTCTGCTTCCATTCTATTGAAATATCACTTCTTTCTTAAAATTATTTCAGATATTTCACATTCCCTATTTTATATGCTGTATTCTTTAATTCTCTATAGTAACCTCTCCAATAATTTACCTTCTTCTTTTCTCTCCCTCTCCCCACACAGATATATTACAGTCATATAGGTAAAACACATGTATGTATATTTGTGTGTATACTCTATATGCAGCTTTCATTCTTGCTGCCTTAGAGACTTCTTAAGGCTGATTCCCGAGTTTTCCTCTTTCCTATTGCACGGGATCTATATAATGCTTGCATATACTGGGTCTACTATTAGAGCTACTACTGATCTTTTAACTAAATCTTTCAAGGATATATTATCATCCTCTTTTGTAATTACTGTCTTTAGTATTACAGTAAAATAGAACCTATTGATTAGTTAGTTCTTTTAATTTTGTTTTGGGCCACAGAATCTTTTTTGACTTAGAAGAAATATTTCTCAGAAGCTAAACATTCTAGACAAATCAAGTGGGCTATTTTGGCTGAAGCAAAGTCAGGTTGTCCAGTAATCTGTCAAATCATCCCCTCCTCCCTCTCCAGAGGTGCTCTGATGAAGTCCATAGAACACAGTTTTTGAAACCTGATTTTTGAACAATCCTCCATGTTGTGAAGCCCAATGTTCAAGATCCTTCACCTTGGCCAAAGTGGTTTGGCTGGCATTTTTTCTTTGTCATCAGGAGTTTCGTTCAGTATTTTTGAGATTATAAGGGAATATTTTATTGCATTCAAAAAAACTTTTATTAATCATAGTGCAGAACATAAATTTACATGTTTTAAATTTTTTCAAACCAGCATTTATGTGGCTCATTAGTAAGAATTGTTCTGTTATAAATGGAGGCCAGAAGTGACTTTTGGCTTTTATTTTTATCTTTGTCATCAGGAGGAATTTCTGCTGAAATTTAGAATTTTTAAAAACATTTTACCCTAAAGTTGATCATAATGTAAATTATAAACTGGAATATTTAAAAATTTATTCTAGAATTCAGGTTATTTTATTAAAACCTTTATTAATTGTTTCATAGATAGTGCTAAGAACTTATATAGATGGATTATCCATAAAGATAGTCTGAAATTTGGAGGGTGAATTTTTATTTTGTTTTATTTTTTTTTTTTATTTTTGGTTTTGCAAAGGGGCTCTGGCCCAGGTCTCACTCTGGTCTCAGGGTGGCCTTGACCTGGAATTAATTAAAGGCGTGCGCCACCACACCCAGCTGGAGGGTGAGTCTCCATTGTTGTAAAGATTTAAATGCCACCACTTCAAACTCTCTTAAGGATTAAATGAGTTGTTGCATAAACATGACTTACAAGCTGTCCTCAGCAGGTAGTGTCTGTTAGCCTTTGCTTATTAGCGTTGGTGCTGTTGAGGACGATGATGAATCCAAGCTAAAGGGATTGTGTGCTCTTATAGGGACCCTTAAGGACTAGATTCTGGATTTGGGTTAATGTATGTGGACATACATGTCTGAAGTGCAGTGAACATATAGTTAGTTAAGAATGAGATATTAATGCCACCAACTTAAACTTTTTTTTAAAAACGGTGATATAACTGCATATTTTACCTAAAGTTGAGCTCATAATGTAAATGTGTAATGTAAATCTCTCTGAACTATTACATTTGCAAAAATCTGAATTCCTAGAATGTGCTTTCCAGGTTATTTTATTGCTCTGCACCTGGTTTTTATGTATTACTTTTTCCTAATTGTTTAGCATACCAAAATAACCTGTATTTGAGAACTAACATATCTTCTTATATAGATGGGTTATCCATAACAGATAGTTTTGTTTGTAGCATGATTTGGAGGGTGAGAAACCTTTTTTTGTTTTTTTTTCCCCACGGTTCCTTTCTTTTTTTTTGTTTTTTTTTTTATCTTTAACCCTTGAACTTTAGTACTAATGTATGATATTTGTCCCATACCAGTGGGATGATTATAGTTCTAGTGGTGATTATAGTTCCTGGAGTTTAGTGTAGTGCCTAACACATATCAGATGCTCGATAAATATAGTCATTGATTAAAAGCATGCTTAAAATATGCAGCATCTAATAAATCCATTCCATTTCTACCGTGTTATTCCCGATTCCTGTCCCTTCATCCTGTCCCTATATTTCTTTCAGTATAGCTGTCGGTCTGAGATATGTGATGGGGTGGATTTCCAAAGAGTAATGAGAGAGAAATTTGGTCTTGTTTAACACTATAAAATGTTTACTTGTGTCTTCTTCTGCATCTTAATTGTTTAAATATTTAGGGAGGCTTTTCCCGCTGTGATAAATTTATACTCATTAAATTGTCAAATGTGACTGTATTATTTATTTATTTGTTGCAGACACTGCTGGGAAATGCTTGCTTTTGCCACTGGCACCATCTGGCTTTGACTGATGGTTGCATGATACCTGATAGTCTTTGGACAGGACTATCAGGGTGATGAATGGGTGACAGTAGGAGGGGCTCAAACACTGGCGGAGAAAGGATAACAAACCTGTCGCCATAAGTCAGGCACTATGAAGTATTCGGAGCTCAAAGATAGAGTGTTCATGCCATGTCCCATCTGCATTCCAGGTTAATCTTCCAAGAGCTAGTTTTAACATGGCAAAAACACTCCATGATAAAGCGAGCAAGATCTTCCGGTACAGATTTAGGTTTCAAAGCAGAAAGAAGAATCCTTTCCAGTTACAGAGCATGCTGTGGTCTAGTCATTGTTGTTGTCACGAGAATGCTACATACTTCTTAGTACCTGTGACTTACCAATGCAGATCTTTCTTTTAAATGACCCTTTCAAATGACCTTTGAAAGCATTCTAAGATAAAATGTGATTTGCAAGAATTAAAGGATAAAATGTATGGTGACAAAAAAACAAAAGAAAGAAAAGAAAAGAAATGGGCTGCAGGGATGGCTAGCAATTAAAGCACTTGCTTACAAAGCCAAAGGACCCAGGTTCGATTCCCCAGGACCCACGTAAGCCAGATGCACAAGGTGGTACATGCATCTGGAGTTCATCTGCAGCGGCTGGAGGCTCTAGTGCTCTCATTTTTTCTCTCTCTCTCTCTCTCTCTCTCTCACTCTCAAATAAATAAATAAATAAAAACAAATTTTAAAAATGCATGGTGACAACTTGTTCAGTGCCAGGTACTTTGCTTTAACATGAACTCACATCAAAACCTAATCTCAAGCCTTTAATCCCAACACTTGGGAGGCAAAAGTAGAACAATTGCTGTGAGTTCAAGGCCAAGCTGGTCAGCCTGGACTAGAGTGAGACCCTACCCATAAAATAAACAAAACCAAAACAAAAAAAAAAACCCAATCCCACTGTCATTCTCAAAGCCCCTCTCTACCAGAGGCCTTAATCAGGTCAGGGTCTACAGCAATGTAGGGAGTTTTCAGCATGTCTGAATCCACCTAGCAGTCTGTTGCAGCAGACAGACTAAAGAAGCTATTTAATCTGAGAGCGAGAGAGGAGGGGAGAGAGAAGAGAGAGAGATATTTAAAGTATGTATAGGGTTGGCCCCAATGTTACCTTGACTTATGAATAGATCACCCATCACTTTCACTGTATCTTTAATTTAGAAAGAATTTTAGGAGTCAACTATAAATCATTCATTTACTCACTAGAAAGTATTTGATGGTCTAGCATAATGAATATCAACTAAAAACAACCCAATTCATTTTTGCCCCTCACTGTTTCAAAAATTTAGATGCAAGTATCCAAATAACATTCTAAGTCGGATTGCTACACAACTTATCATCATTGTAGTTATCATTATTGATTTTTGAGACAGGGCTCACTAGATAGCCCAGGCTGGCTTTGAACTCAAAATTCTCCTGCTTCCTCCTTCCTAGAGCTAGCATACTCAACAGTGAACTTTTTCCCCTTGGTCTTCTCATCTTTGTCTCTTTCACTTCACTCGACCTGGCCATTCTCCACATTCATCCAAAGACAGGTGCTAAATACCAAATTTAGGTATTTGTAACACGCTGAGCACTGTGGTGGTTTGAATGCAAAAATGCCTCCATAGACTCATGTCTTCAAAGACCTCATCCCCAGTTAGCGGTGGAAGGTTGTGGAACCTTGAGGTAGTGGAGCCCTGCTGGAGGAAGAATGTCCCTTGAGGTGGTGGCAGAGCCCAGCCCTTCCTGCTGTTATTCTCTTGCTACTTCCTCCCCACTGCTGATGTCAACTAGCTTTCTATGCTGCCATGCATACCCCAAACCCTGCCAATGACAGGCTTCCCTCGAAACTGTAAGCCAAAAGTAAGCCCTTCCCTTCCCCAGTGAGAAATAATTGGTTGAAGTGCCAGACTATTACGCCCCAAACACTCTCCCAGAGCTTCTTCATGTATTTTAGAGCCTTGTCCTTCTTATTCAGTGAAGCCTCAATAACTTTTTTGTCTTCCTTTCTATTGTTGTTGTTGTTGTTGCATAAAACAATCTAAGCTTAAGAATAAATCCAAAGTATTAAAATGAAATACTTGGGCCAAAGAGATGGCTCAGCAGTTAAAGGCAATGGCCTGAAAGACCTGCCAGACTGGGTTCAACTCCCCAGTCCCCACAAAAAGCCAGATGCACAAAGTGGCATATGCATCTGGAGTTCATTTGGAGTGACAAGAGGCCCTGGAGTGCCCATACAATCCTTCTTTCACTTTCTTTCTTGCAATCTGCTCAAAAAATATATAAAAGTTTACAAAATAAAGATAAAAATAAAATGATATTATACTTGGAAAAATGCTTAGCAATATCTGAAGGATGATATTTCTTTGAGCTTTTCAACATTGGCCTTAGGAAGACTTAAGGCATTGCAAAGGCCCATAAAATAGAAAATAAAACGACATGAAAACAGTATGTACATGCAGAATGCACACTGTGCCATTTTAGAGATGTCAAGTCTTCTAATTTGGGTGTAAATAGGATAATGATCGTCATTTACCAGAACTTTAAAAAGTAATCATTGATACAAAAGAAAGAATAACTTGAAAAAATTAGTGTGCCACCAAAACCTAAAGTGCCTTGAATTTATACCCCCCCCCATAGATTATTCTTAAACCTTGATGTAAGAGCCTCCTATTATTTTCTCACTGTCAGGATCCAGGAATTCAGTGCCAAGGGTAAGTCAGCCTTAGATAAACAGATTGTCTGGCATAGGCCACCAATCTGTCCAACAGTTGTGACCTATAAAGATTTTTCCTGCAAGCCACTCTGCTTGTAGCAATTGTGTATATGCACAGTGGAAACTTCCAGACTGGCACTCTCTGGTCTATTTTGTTTATATAGCCAATTATCACTACTCTCTTCTTACCCATGTCTTATATTTCCTCCCTCCCTGCCTCCCTTCCTCCCTCCCTCCCTTCCTTCCTTCTTCCTTCCTTTCTACTCCCTCCCTCCTTCTCTCCTTTCTCTCTCTCTTTCTTTCTCTCACTCTCTCTCTCTCTTTCTCCCTTCCCCTCTCTTCTATCTCTTTTATTTTTGTTTTTCACTGGACCCAATCCAGGCTTAATGAACCAGTGCTTTTTAGTGAAGAGTCAATGATGGCAGCTAAAGAAAACCTCAACATTTAGGTCTCAGCTCTGTGTCTTTGTCATGTAGCAAGGACTCGGGAGTTGGTTGTTACAAAGCTCTTTGGTATACTGAAATGAAGCCAAATCCCTCAGAAATCTCTGCAAGGCCCTTAGTTAGTAGATGGCCACCTCTTACAAGTAAGACATAATTCAGACAGATCCCAATGACATGAGACTTCTCCATTGAGACTCAGTGGCAATTTCTTGCCATGTGTCAGAAACAGTCTTCTCACTCTCTTTTACGTACTAATTAATTTTTCCAGGAAAGTAAGCAACTGGCTTGTCTTTCCTGAACCCCTATGTTGGACCAAAGTCCATTAGATACTATGAGACATACTGTGATGGGGAGGGGCTTGGACAAAATCCTCACCACCAAAGACTGTGCGATGCTCTGAATGATCATGCCACCCCGCAAACATCACCTGCTAAAATCCAACCCCTGATCTGATGGTACCTGCAGGTGAGGTACCGAGGAGGTGATTATGTCATGAGAGAGGAACCCACAAGAATGAGACCAGTATCCTTGTTAGAAGTCTTTGTACTGATGCTCCACCCTTCCCTCCAAGGAGAAGTCAGTGAGAAAGCCCCGCTTATGAGCTAGAAAGCAGACCTTCCCCAAATATGCCAGCACCTCAAATCTTGGGCACTCCAGCCTTCAGGACTGGGAGACATAAATTTCTCTTCCTTTTAAACAATCCCGTTTATGTTATTTTGTTATAGCAGCACAAACTGACTAAAACAGAGAGGGGAGGGGCGGAGGCTGATATTTCATAAGATATGCAAATTGAAGAATATCTTCAAGGGAAAAAAAAGGCTGACAAAGTAGGACTACACGAATTTCTTTCCACAAATGACCACTTTTCACCTGAAATTTTTTATAGGACCCCTGGCATATAGATATGCAAAATAGACGTAAACTAGGTATACAAAGTAGCCATTTGCTAATAATAAATCACAGGAAATTTCTTTTGAAATAATTCTTTGGTATGCCATTTATTAAAAATGAAAGTGAATTTGTCTGTTAGGGCAGACGTGCTTGTTTATGTTTCCAAGAAGAATAAAATCTTGGCTGAATATTTGATACTGCAAGACCTAGAGCATCTTTAACATTTTTCAGAGTTGATCAATATTTCGATTTTATAATCAACAATACTAGAATGCCACTATGTATAAATATCTAGTATAAAAAGTTTATTTAGTCATTTCAGAAATCATTGGAAATAATTCTGTCTTAATCCCAAGCCAAAATTTATTTAATGATTTTTATGAAACTTAGCAGCTCTAACAACAATTTTTTAAATCAAACATTTAAACAGAATACAATCCAAAGATATGCTAATTTTTTTTTTTTTTTTTTGAGGTAGGGTTTCATTCTAGCCCAGGCTGACCTGGAATTCACTATGTAGTCTCAGAGTGGCTTTGAACTCACAGAGATCCTCCTATCTCTGCCTCCCGAGTGCTGGGATTAAAGGTGTTTGCCACCATGCCTGGCTCTAATTTGATTTTTGTGCGTTTGTTTTTTGTTTTCAAGGTAGGGTCGTATTCTAGGCCATACTGCACTGGAACTCACTCGGTAGTCCCAGGCTGGTCTCGAACTCACCAATCCTCCTACCTATACCTCACAATAACAGGAATTAAAGGTGTCTGCCACTATACTCAGCTACGATATACTAATTTGATACCTACATGATGTGGAATAGTAGGGTAGTAGACAAATATTATGCCTTTTTTTCTGAAATTAAATATCATGAAAACTATATAGAGTTAAAAACCCTGCAGTTTAAACCTGGTCTTGGGTTTGAGCTGAGGCGGGCCAGGCAGTTATTGTTGGCATTGCATGACAAGAAAGATTTAAGTCACATCAATCCTCTAGCCTGCTCTGTGATGGACAGAGAAATGACTATGATTTCTGTCTGAGATTTTGTAGACTAGAATACTGTTGGCAGAATGGGTGATGTTGCAAAGAAGACAATTCTTCTTTTTAAAAAAATACATTTTATTTATTTATTTATTTGAGAAGGAGAAAGAGGGGAGAGAGAGAGAGAGAGAGAGAGAATGGGCATGCCAGGACCTCTAACCACTGCAAACAAACTCCAGATGCATGCACCCCCTTGTGCACCTGGCTTATGTGGGTCCTGGAGAATCAAACAGGGATCCTTTAGCTTTGCAGGCAAACATCTTAACCACTAAGCCATCTCTCCAGCCCAACTTTTCTTGTTTCCAACATTCAATGTGAGTGAACACCCAGAAAGAAATACTTTTATTTGAAGAATCCTGAGGGAAGGTAGGATAAGAGAGTGACTCCAAGGGTGATTGATAATAGCACCCCGGCTCCAGAGGAGGGAGACCTAGAAAAGAGCTGAGGAACTCTTACTCTCATTTTAGTGACACAAAATCCTTCATTAAAGAAATAGAAAGAGTATTCAGTAAAAGAACTAGCAGGTAGAAACCAAGAAGTTATGAAGGGAAGATTTCACAAGTGTGATTAAGAAGGAAGGAATGGGGCTGGAGAGATGGCTTAGTGTTTAAGGCACTTGCCTGCAAAGCCAAAGGACCTATGTTTGATTCCCCAGAACCCACGTAAGCCAGATGCACATAGTAGCATATGCATCTGGAGTTAATTTGTGTACCCATTCTTTCTCTCTCTCTGTTTCTCTCTTCCTACCCCCCCATCTGTCTCTTCTCTCTCTCAAATAAATAAATAAATAATAGTTTAGAAAAGAAGGATGAAATGGAGACAAGGCCCTTCAATATAGGAATACGGATGCCATTCATGGCCTCTGAGCAGGAGATTCAGAAGAGTGATGGGGTTGAAAGCTAGATGTCAGGGGTCATTAGGAGATGGAGGTGGACAAAATCCAGGCAAATAGCAGAGATCACACAGGTAGAATTTGGTGCTTGTCCAGTGACTGCTATTAAAAAAAAAAAAAAACACTGATTGAATATCTTATGTACATTATAATATTTTGTTCCTCATAGTTGTGGCTTTGGGGAATTCCAGCATCCTGTAGATGTGGTGTGTGGTGAGGACTTGTGCCCTGCTTCTAAGCTGGCACCTTGTTGCTGTGTTCTCACTTGATAGAGAACAGAAAAGAAGAGCTGCACGCCTCCAAACCTTTTTACAAGGGGATAAGTCCCATTTCCGAAGGCTGACCCCTCATCACTTGGCTAGACTTAGAATTCCCATCCCTTAACTATTACACTGAAGAGTAAGTTTCAACACGAAATTTAGAGAGACACACTCAAACCACAGCCATGTTGAATGGAGGAAGACAAGCCTGTCATAAAAGGTTTGCTCCCAATAATCTGATTTCAATATGTGCAAAACAAACCCAGGTACCAAGAGACCAAAGAAAGAGACAGACAGATCGGGGATTGCATAGAATGGAATTCATTGGAGATGTGCATTATTTAAATGGCGCTGGGAGGCAGCTGGAACAGGTAGATCTTCATGATGTGTGTCAGAAATAGGGGACTACACAGTGGTCAGAGAAAAAGTGACCTTGTCCATCCTGGAATGCATCTGATTTATCTTAAACTAATATTAAGGATTTTTTTTAGTCACATTCTTTATGTTGATAGCACCCTGGTCCAGATGGTAACATTCCACATGTCATTCTAAACGATTTGTTTATAGTGTGTTAGAGAACTTTGAGTACACGGGTCGGGGGTGGCTTGGGATGTCACAGAGCCGTAAAGGTAGCCGGGATTCAAGATGGCGGTAGTCAAGACAAGGTGATGCCTAAAAGAGTGCTGTTTTTCAAGTTAGGGAAAGACACGTGTTAAAGTGGAGGGAGAGCAGAGAAGGAGAAGCTGAAAGGCTCAAGTGGGAAGACAATGTGGCATTAAAGAGACAGGTTCGAATGCTTAGATGTCAAGAGGGTTCCTTGACAGCAAATGATACAAGCTCGAGACAGAGAGGAAGAAGACAAGAATGAGACATGTGCTGCATGGGAGTGGTCCATATTCCGGGATCCCATAAACATCCTGATGTTCATTGCATTGCATGAAAAACTTTCATCCGTTCAAGTGAAAATGGGAAAACAACAACCTTCAGGGGCGTTCGCTGAGTGGCAAGACTGAGTTATGTAGTGCTTTCCAGTGAATTGTGTGGATGAGTTTTCACATCAACTAGAGAGTTTCGCTGTGAGTTGAGGAGGACGGACGTCAGTTACAGGTTCCTCAGGTGGTTCTTACAGGTGCAATTGCTGGGAGGTGGAGCCGTCCTGAGAGCCCCGACTGATGTGGATACCTAACAGGACGCTCCATGGCCTCTGATCCTGCGGTTGTCTTCAGCTTCACATCCCTCACAGCATTCCCTGCACCAGGTGTAGTGCCAAGGGAAGGAGTAAAACTCACCCCAAGTGTCTTTGGTTCTCTGTGAATACTTGCATGTTGAAGTCTGGGTTTCTTTTCTTTATCTGTAGAACATAGTCCAAACGGACAAGAAGTTTAAGGGCTCTTTTTAAAATTTTTCTTTGTGGCAGTGTTTTGTTCCCTCCCTTGTGCTCTTCTTTTATTCTTTCAATTCTATTCTCAGATAAAACTTTTGTTTTATAAAACAAACTAACTAACTAAAAACTCATCCCAATATGCACTGACATGAACTCTTGGTTAGGTCCATCACACGTGAGACATCATTCATATATATCTATAACCTCAAGGGCTGGAGAGATGGCTTGGTGGTTAAGACATTTGCCTGCAAAGCCAAAGGACCTCGGTTCAATTCCCCAGGACCCACGTAAGTCAGATGTACAAGGTGGTGCACGTGTCTGGAGTTTGTTTGCAGTGGATGGAGGCCCTGGTGTGCCCATTCTCTCTCTCTCTCATAAATAAATAAATAAATAAATAAATAAATAAATAAATAAATACATTTTTTTAAAAAAGAGACCCTCAGTGCTGACTATGTACACATGCAAAGTTGACAGGATGAGGGTAGAACACAATATTTTTCTACTCAATTACAGATAATGTTATGATATAATTCTATACATAGACTTCATTTATTTTCTCCTTCGTTTCCATCTCTATTTTATTTTTTCATTTATTTGAGAGAGAGAGAGAGAAGAAGAGAGAGAGAAAAGCAGAGAGAGAAGCAGAGAGAGAGAGTAGGTGCACCAGGGCCTTCAGCTGCTACAAACGAACCCGACATGTTTGCCCCCTGTGTGCACATGTGACATTGCACACTTGTGTCACTGTGCACCTGGAGATTCGAACATGACTTCTTAGGCTTCACAGGCAAGCGCCATAACCACTGAGCCATCTCTTCAGCCCTCCATCTCTATTTTCTATCCTTCTCTCCCTCTTCTTCCTCCCCAACTTCATTTCTCTCCTTGGCTCGAGATTGTTCTATGCATTGCCTAAGCTCTACCTCACAGTCGACATTAGAAATTTCAGATATTTTAGTTTTTAGACCTTTCAAATCTTATATATAAAAGATCCCCCAGACCCTTGTTTGCTAAGGTGACCATTAGTCACAGAATAACATTGATATATTGCTATCTTTCTAAAAAAAAGTCACTAGTCTTATTCTAGCCTTACTCCTTATCAAGAATTAAGGGGAAGGCTGGAGAGATGGCTTAGCGGTTAAGGTGCCTACCTGCTAAGCCTAAGAACGCTGGTTCCAATCTCCAGCGGTTCCAATCTCCATGTCCCACGTTTAGCCAGATGCAAAGTGACGCAAGGGCGCAATGCTGCACTTGCCCACAAGGGGGTGCACACATCTGGATTTCGTTCACAGCAGCTGAGAGACTGCTGGCGCGCCCATCTCTATCTGTCTTCCTCTCCCTCTCTATATGTTTCTCTCTGTGTCTCTCTCTCCAAAAAATAAATAACATAATAAAAAAATTACAAAAAAAATTAAGGGGAAGAAAAAATGGGTGCAAGAACGTAACTCAATTTCATCGCACTGTGACACTCCTTACTTGGCACTTACATGCTAGGAGGCCCTCACCCAATAAAGCTGCTTAGACATTAGTGATGGGTTCTGGTAATTATGGCATCTTTCTCTTCTTTCTCTCACCCCCTCCTTCTTCACACAGAATCACACATCATTTGTTTGAAAAGTTAGACTAATGTTTAGCTTGATTTGTGGCTTTGTTATTAGGTTGATGGTTATTTTTTGTTTGTTTTACTACCAGTGAAGGGTGGGAAGGAAGGAAGGCTTGATGCCCCAATGTTGAGGTGAATCTTGTCACTACGAGTAAATGTTTCCAAAGCTCATTTTCTGTTTCTTCACTTTTCTTTCCATTCCATTTTCTTACCAACACTGAAACAAGTAAATTTAGTTTCTACTTTTTTTCCCTCAAAAAACAAATGAAGACAATATAATAATTTCTTACATTTTTCTCTGGTCTATACTTTCCTTAAACACAGGCAATGTAGATGTGTTTCCTCTGAAGTCCTCATGGCTTTTTCGTGTCCATTTCCAAAGAAGCTTTCCCAGCCATCACTTAACATTTCCACTACCTTCCTCCAGTGATCCTTCTAGTTCTGACCCTTCTCCAGGATTACTCTTTCTCTAGTCGCCTCTCACTGGGTCTATTTCTAATATTAGCTTCTGAATACTGCTATTTCCCAGAGCAAAGGTTTTCTTGGCCTTTCATTTCTAATGGTCCACGTCAGAAATCCCATCCACTTCAACATCTTCAGCCATCACATTCCCATAAATCCTCTCAAGTCGTTCTTTCCTGTGCTAGGACACAATTAATGTCAATTAAGCTGGTCATATTTTCCAAATTATCTCTCTCTTTTTATTCATTTTTAAAAATACTGACAGGTCCTCATGAAAATTAGTAGATTGGAAGACTACATTTTGGTTCCGACCGCCATATCGCAACAAAACAGCATCTAGTACATTTCCCGATAAGAGAATTTCTCCAACTTATTATGAATAGTGGTCTCTGAAATTTTATGCACATTTATACTGAATATATGCTGTCATTCAAAATCTCCACAGTAGGCAATTACCAGCAAAAAAAAAAAAAAACTTACGAGGTAACTTGAAGGATCTGGTTAGGTTATCCAGACATCCACAGAGAGATAAGGCTCATCTAAACATCTGAGGCTGAATTTCATCACTCATACGGAATAATACTGAACATCAGGCAATATGTATTGGGGTCCCTCCTAGGGGGTGAGAGGCGTGGAGTCACGACACAGACTCTGAGAGTTGGGTAGAAGCAGGCAGAGGGCGAGCTGCTGCAAACTCATTTATTCAAGGAAGTGTAGGGGGTTTAAAGGGTTTTGCTGGCCAATCATTGTATGGGGTGGTCCCTTTCTTATGACCAATGACAGCCGGTCTCAAGACAGATCATCTTGTAGCAGGTTTCTCGCGAGCATGGGACTGAAGCTGTTGTCACGCTAGACCTGTGCAGGACGCCATGTCCACAGAAGCCACTTCCTGGTTTCTTCTGGCATGCGGTCTGGCTAGGGCCTGACCTGCATTGTGCCATACATATATGCATTTTATTAGTTTTGTTTTTTTCCAAAAAACAAGTCTAAATATGGTGTAGATGTTTCGGGTCGGAGGTGGTTTCTGTCCCCACTCTGTATTTCACAGCATTCATTCACCAGCTGCAACTCTTGCCTCTTCCACTGCTGCTTCTTCCAAGACTGCACTGACAGTCTTAGAACTGAAGAGTTGAGAATGACTTGTCTTCTTAAAACCTCTTGTTTAGAACCTGCTACCCCCTCCTAAACCTGGTTTTCCAACCTTGCTTCTGGGCCTTGTCTCTTGCTCTGTGCTGGCCCTAGAATCTGGGTAATTTCATCCAAATGTAAATATGACTTAAAGATAAGTATGTTTGCTTTGTTCACCTTTGGTGGATTTTCCCCATGGAAAACTGACCCACTACTAACTTACCATGTGATATTTTAAATTTTACAAATTAGTGCTGAAGAACATTTTCTATGGAACAGAAGGGATGAAGTGTCAGCCATCTCCTCTCCCTGTCCACTCTCCTTATACTGACTCTACCATATACAGGTATCCATACTACCTATACGTCACTTTGGTACTAAGTCTGCCTTTTGTTAAATCTGGAAACCTCACGTCAATGTATACTCACAATTTCTGTTTTGGTTATAATTCTCCATATTTCACATATTAGATTGTGTCCATTTGAATTGTCCATTAGCTACATTATATATATATGAAACAGAATTACTTGGTGCTCCAAGTACCAAGTGATTCCCATATTAACTAGAACATTCATTTTCAGCATGACCTTAAGCAAATCACACACATGTCCACTTATCTGCCCGCTGTAGATGAAACAGCAATGTACATCAGTTTATTTGACAAGTTCTTCTCTGGAGAGAGACACTTAAGAAACACAAACTATGCTTTCTGAAGAGCCAAGCTCCTCTTCGCAGGCTGATCCTTGGCAATGAAAAACAAACCCAATACTACTGCAACACACTTCTCTCTCTTCCAGCTTAGTTCTTTAAAACAAAACAAAAACAAAAACAAAACCCTGTTTTTACTTGAATACTGTGTTCCTGAGTCAAAAGAGTGCTTCAGCAAAATCGGCTTTCCTGGGGGCAAAACCAATCTCACACAGGCACACTCAGGCAGATACTGCTCCATACTGACTTGACAAAAGACTCATTTTTTTCCCCTCCAGAAAAAAAAAAAAAATTGTTCAAATTGCTTGAGAAAGAGATACAATCTGATGTTTATCCATGTTTACAGATGTTTAACTAGTGCCCCCTTCACAGGGTCATGTGACTACAAACAGCTTCATGGTAATTACATCCATAGCTGCAAAGAACAGATGTGTAAATTGGTGGTTTCTTGGAGGGAAATAATGCCAAGCCCACGTTACAGAAATGCACACAGCACAGTGCAGCTGTAACGTTCCGTGCAGAGGTCTCTTTACTGTCAGGATGCACCTACATTTCAGGAATATGGAAAGTTAGTGAGACCTGTAGCAGGGAATATCCAGGGGCAACTAGAAAATGACTTGGATAGTTTATGAGTTTATTTGTGCTGGGGCTGTAGGGATGGCTTAGCGATTAAGGCGCTTGCTTGAGAAGCCAAAGGACCCAGTTCGATTCCCCGGGATCCACATAAGCCAGATGCACAAGGGGGGGGCGCATGTGTCTGGAGTTCGTTTGCAGTGGCTAGAAACTTTGGTGTGCCCATTCTCTCCCTATCTGTGTCTTCTCTGTATCTCTCTCTGCGTGTAAATATTTTTTTAAAAATTGTGCTGATACTGGATAAATCTCAACAACAACAATAAAAATTTGATTCTAAAGTTTTCTAGGCAAGAGGTACAAATATTGGGTACAGAGTGTAATTTGGAACCCGCGATTTCCCATACACTACTGAGGCTGGTGCATCCAGACGTAACTAAGACTTCAATGAGGCCTCATTGTACTTTTGACTTGTGAGCGCCAAAATAGTCCTAAATTTATCACTGAGGGGTCTGACAGGGATCAGAGTTCCTGAAAACTACGGTCTGATGGGTGCTTTCCCCAGGATGCATGTTTGTATGGTTGTCAGTGTTATCCTTGAAAAGCCAAATAAAAGAACACCCAGCTTACCATATTAGAATAGTTCATTGAAGAGGTCTATCAACACACCGATGTATATCACCATGTACCTCTGTACATCTCTCTGTTTAAGTTCTCCTTGGTGCTTAAACTATCGTAAACAGCGTGTGCAGAATGTTCCACTGAGATCCAGTGTGTGCCTGAAGGATGGGTGTGTTCCTGGCCAGCAGCAATCTGTGCCTTCACACTTACTGAAACTTTGCAGAAGTGGTACCACGATGTATACTATAACTACGTAGCTGTGATGAGATGAGACAATGAAAGTTAATTTGCATTTATATTGCATATTATACTATTCGATGAAATTATGCACAATTTGGGAGCTTTGCTCCTGGGGCAAAAAAAAGCAGAATCTGCCTTTCCCAGGCTTTACTGTTCAGCTTTTCTGAACCCACACTTACTACACAGAAGCACCAAACCCTGTCCCTATGATTGAAATGTAACAGAGGCACAATCTAGTTGGCTAATCTGTATCTTTCAGGCTCAGTATGGAAGGATAATAAATTGAGACCTGCCAAAAGCCTTAGGCTAAAGCATGCCTTTTGACACTAATGATCTAATTCGGTTATCTACTTTGTCCCAAACTCAGCCTTCTCATTCTCTGTGGCCTTGGGCTCTCAAGGGAAAATGCAAGGGGTGAGAGCTAGCTTCCACAAGATCACTGTTTGACTCACTCCCTCCATCTGTTTCCAATGCTATTGAGATAAAGTGACCTGAGGGTCTCTTCCTGGCCTCTTGTCTTACATTCAGTGAGTCTAAGCATGCTGGAATTTGGAATGAATGTTCTCAGTCACTTTATGGGGTGGCAGCCACTGGGTAGCCAAGAGACAATGAGTAGAAGTAGAGAATTCTGACTTGCTCAACGAAGATATTGTCAATAAAATCAAGGAAGTGCCCCAGATTATGGACCTAATTAAAGTCAAAGGATATTTTAGGACAACCCTCTAGGGCAACAATTTAAAAAGTGCACTTGCGTACTTCCCACCAGATTCCCTTGGTAAGCATTGGTGGTGGGGGAGGGGGGACCATGAGTCCATTTGAAAAAAATCTTACCAAGCAGCAAATGTGGGCAATGAAGGTTGAAAACCCCTAATCGAGATCAAAGAGAAGGTTGGGATTTTTTTATTTTTTTCTGCTAATCTGAAATCCGGTTGGGAGAAAAATGATTTAATCGACTCAAACTCAATTTTGGAACAATGGAAACAATATTGCTTTTCCCCCATCTTGCAAAAAGCAAAAGTTACTCTCCTAGAGCAAAAGCCTTTGGATAAACAGCCCCTTGCAAAAGCGAATCATTTCCCAGTTATAAATGGGCTGTAATTAAGAAAAAAATTGTTAACTTGAAATTTAAAACAACTTTCCCCACAGAAATATCATAAAATCATTTTTAATTTCTAGATCTGTCTATAAAAATTCACATTTATCTAAAATGTAGCTGGAAAATATGTAAATTCACTACGAAAACAGGAGAAAATGACATTGCCACATTGTAGAGATAAAGCCATTTATTTTTTTTAATTTTTAAAATATTTTATTTTTTCTTTATTTATTTGAGAGAGAGAAATAGGCAAGGAGAGAGAGAGAAAGAGAGAGAATGGGCTCACCAGGGCCTCCAGCCACTGCAAATGAACTCCAAATGTGTGCGCCCCCTTGGGCATCTGGTACACGTGGGTTCTGGGGAATCAAAACTGGGTCCTTTGGCTTCACAGGCAAGCTCCTTAAATGCTGAGCCATTTCCCCAGCCCCAGTAGGAGACTTTTTTTTTTTTTTCAGTTACCCATGGTTACTACCAAAATGATGAAACTGATCCAGAGCCTCGAGTTTGTGGGAAGAGAGGAGCATATGTGAATTTCTTGGTAATCTATTCATTACTTCCACAACTATTTACTGATGTTAAAATGGCAAACCAGGGCTGGAGAGATGGCTCAGCAGTTAAGGCACTTGCCTGCAAAGCCTAAGGACCGGAGTTCAATTCCCCAGTACCCATAGAAAGCTAGATGAACAAAGTGGAGCATGAATCTGGAGCTCTTGGCATGCCTCTCTCTCTCTCTCTCTCTCTCTCTCTCTCTCTCTCTCTCTCTCTCGGCATTCCCATTCTCTCTCTCTCTCTCTCTCTCATGCACGCACTTTTTCTTTCTCCCCTTGCAAATAGATCATAAGTAAATAAAAATAAAATGTCAAACCCGGCAAAGTCTCTGCCCTCTGTCGATTTAAAGCCAAGAGAGATGCTCATAGATATGAGAATGACCGTAGATACAAATTGCAATTGGTCTGTAATTAGTCAGTTAAGTCTTCCTGTGTGGTATGGACGACTAGTCCTTTGCTTGCTTCAAGGCTAGCCAAGGGGGAAAACTGGTTCTTTTTCTTCAGCACCCTGCCAACCTAGGCCTTTGGTGGTATACCACAGGGTCGTTCCTCTAAGTCTTTTTCTCCACCCGACCATGGTCTTCCATGGTACAGTCTGGAGTCTTTCCTCAGATAAAAATGCACTTGCCTTTTGCCATAAAATGTGACTGTTAACCAAGTGTGATTAATCAAAATTGAAGGTGTTACTAAATTCCTCATCCTATCATTTGCATTTTAGGTGTTTCATTCATGTTGTTTTTTCTTTCCCAGAATGCTGCCTATTATCATTTAACTGTCTCTAGGGTGGGGTGTGTATGGGGGTGCAGGGGGAGGTAATGGACACAGTGGCTTTAGAAAAGCCTTGGGCGCCAGGGGCGGTGGTGCATGCGTTTAATCTCAGTAGAGGTTTGAGTTCGAGGCCACCCTGAGACTACATAGTGAATTCCAGGTCAGCCTGGGCTAGAGGGAGACCTTACCTTGAAAAAAAAAAAAAAAAAAAAAAAAAAAAAAAAAAAAAAAGAAAGAAAAGGAAAGCCTTGGGTGCTCAGAAAAGTAAGCACTTTGCATGTGGTTTTAGATGAAGCCATTCTTTTACTCCTTACAAAATCCTGAAGAGCTGATACAAATCCAGGGCGTGGGGGAGCGGAGAATGGCCTTCTTAACATGGTAGTTTTTTTTTTTTTTTTTTTTTAAACTTTTTTATTAACAACTTCTATGCTTACAGACAATAATGATAATTCCCTCCCCTCCTCCACTTTACCCCGCACAACTAGACTCTCCATGGTATCCCCTCCTCTCTCCATTAGTCTCTCTTTTAATTTGATGTCAACATCTTTTTCTCCTATCATGAAGGTCTTGTGAAGGTATTGCTAAGCACTGTGAGGTCATGGATATGGAGGCCAATTTCTGTCTGGACAGTTGCATTGTAAGGAGTCCTACCCTTCCTTTGGCTCTTACATGTTTTCCACCACCTCTTCCGCAATGGACACTGAGTCTTGGAGGGTGTGGTAGAGATGTTTCAGTGCCCGACACTCATCTGTCCCTTCTCAGCACAAGTGCAACCTGACTTCTTGCCCTGTGTGGTGGTTTGATTCAGGTGTCCCCGTAAACTTAGGTGCTCTGAATGCTAGGGTTCCCAGCTGATGGGGATTTGGGAATTAATGCCTCCTGGAGGCGTGTATTGTTGGGGGTGGGCTTATGGGTGTTATAGTCAGTTTCCCCTTGCCAGGGTTTGGCACACTCCTGTTGCTATGGTCCCCCGTATGTTGGCTAGGGGGTGATGTCCACCCTCTGCTTTCCCCTGCTATCCTGGAGCTTCCCCTCCAGCCTGTAAGCCAAAATACCCCCTCTTTTTTTCCCCAAAAGCTGCTCTTTGTGGGGTTATTTTTGCCAGCAAGGCGACCCTGACTGCAACAGGCTTAGGGTTCTCAGGGTGCCCTGCCTCCCTCTTCTGGGCTCCTGTTTCCCTCCCTTCTCTTCTTGCTTTGAGTTTCATCTGGAGCCTCCTTTCCCGGTGATCTCATCCTTTTGTTTCTCCTGGGCGAAGGCATCCATCTGCCTCTCTCTGCTCCCCGACCTCGTGGGCTACGGGCGTGGCCTGGGCCTGGGGGACTAGGAGACTGCAGGGCGTGGCTCGAAGTGCGCTCCAGCCCCCACTCAAGCATCCGCCCAGGACCCTGGCTGTGCCAGAGCGCCCTGGGGGGTTCTTGTTTGGGAGATCACTGCTTCTTCAGTGGCTTGCAGAACAAAAGCCTCCGCCTATGCCCCAGGCCTCTCAGTGGCCCGGGAGCAGTGAGGGGCAAGGCGCGGGGCTGCCTCCCTTAGCCCTTCATTAGTCAATGTCTGCACCTTAGGCCTGCAGCCGCAGCAAACCTTGCTTCTGCTACTGACACCTGGGTCCTGCCAAGGTTCCTCAGCGGGTGGGGAAGAAAGAAAGCTGGGTCAATTGGAACTCATTTTTTTTTCCCTTGCCTTGGAGGCTGCAAAGGGGACAGTCAGGCGGTCTGCGCCTTTTTCTTCAGCAGTGCCAGAGGAGACCTTTGCAAACTAAACGTGAATCCCTTGTCTCACCGAGTGGTATAAGGAGAGAAAGTCAGCTAAGGGGCTCAGAGATGAGACTGCACTGAGCAAGACTGACCCTTCATCATCACCATCATCATCATCTTAAGTTTTCAGAATTCTTTATTTGAGCACCGCATTTCCCTGAAATGCATGGTCCACAGGCGATTGCAGTCACTTTTTTTTTTTTTAAACTGGGAGTTCAGTAAATGGAAAGACGTGAAATTCCTGTAGATGTAGCCAAATTGAGTTAGCGAGTGAGTTAGTGAGATTTCCTCTTAGCCTGGAAATGCCCGGCACCAGCAGGGGTTCATTCGTTCATTCATTCATTCAATGGCTTGAATGAACATTGAATGTTGATGGGCTTTGCCACAGCTGTGAATGACTTCCTGTCTGCTTGAGAGGGGAAGCAAAAGGAAAAAAGGGGGAAGATGGCAGGCAGCCCCTATGGGTCCCCAGCCCTGGCAGGTGGTGACTGGGAAGGGAATCTTTTGGCGATGAAGACCCTCCTGTGGGCAGGGGTGAGGGAGGTCCTTGATGCGAGTTAGAACGCCCTGACCTCTGCGACTTGTACAAATACGTGAAACCAATTGTGGCAGAGAATAGCGAGGCTTTGCACATCTGATTTATTTTTGAGCAGCCTTCCTCGTTCTCTCCAAGTAGAACAGGAGATTTCATTCCTATTTGCCACACGGACCTGCAATGTGACTTTAAGAATGTTCAAGTAAGGCATTCCTTTAGAACCCTTCACTCTTCCACCAAAGAGCCTTTGGAGAAGGGTTAGCTTTTTGCTAACTCACGAATCGTAGTGTGACCCTGTGTTTGGACAGGGTTGGTTTGGGGCACCTAAAGGATGAGGGTATCCACTTTTCTGATGAGACAGGACAGTTACCAGCTCGTAGGTGTATAGAAGTAAAGGCTTGCTGAGCCCTACACAGTCAAGCATCATATCATATGCAAAGCTGGCCACCGGCAAGTTTTTACTCTCTTAGTTTGGTGATCTGTTAGAACTGGCATATTTCTGTTTATATATATATGTATATATAATGTTACATATATAACAGAATATATATTATATAAATGTATAATACTTACATATTATATTATGTACTTATATGCATTTACATATATTATATATTATAATACATATATTATACATTAATCATAATATATAATATATAATGTATTATAATAAATATATAATTATATATGTATATATGCTAGTGTTTATATGTATGTAATTATATATATAGATGCATATAAAATTGATGTTAGAAGGTAAGCAACAGTAGACCTCAAGGAGACTGTCCACTCCAGATTCTAAGATTAGGTCACTAATAACTTCTCAGAAGCTTTCTTTTGGGGAATATATATATATTTGCACACAATTGGAGTTTTGATGCTTTGAATGTTTGAGCCTTGAATCTCATCAGCTCTCATAAAGTGCAGACAAACCCAGGCTCTGATGAGTGAAGAGACTTCCCCACGTTGCAGTCCGGTTGAGAGAAACTTAGTCTATGGCCCTGGCTTCCTTTTTACTGACTCAGCACTTTTACTTCTTCCTCCTCGTCTCTCTGAATTTCATAAATAAGACACCTCTACAAACGTCTTTCCACTTGAAGAACTCTGGGCTCCCGGAATGGGTATGTTTAGCAAGCATGATGTGGCCAGTATTCTGTCTCTAAGATCTGTGATTGGGCACCTACTGTTTATTGTGCCGGTGGCTGTGGGAGAATCTGCACTGAGAGATGCATCCTGCCCTTCCTGCCCTGTGGTGGTATAGATGGCACCCACTGGTCGTCATAGTCCACAGCTCACTTGTAGCCAGCACCCATCCTTCCTGGTTTTCCCTTCTCACTGATACAGCAATTGTTTCTGTTGCCAGGACACTGTATACCCTTTGCTAATCTTGGATGCTTTTGCTGCCTTGTCTTCAACCAGCCTTGAGATCGTTAGAGATTTTCTCTAGAGGCAGGTGTCTTGAGCTTGCGGTGTGATCTTTAGTCTAGTGACTTAACACCATTTCACTGGGCTCCACATACCTTTCACACATAAGCCAATTGCTCAATTCTGATTTTTCTAAAGGTCTTTTTTTTTTTTTTTCCCTAGTCCTCCAGCTGTAGCTCCTGTCTCTCCTTCTGGGAGAGCAGCTGGTACACTGCTCACCCACAGGCCCCTCCCTTCCCCTGGGGCTCAGCCCAGTGTTTTGTGTATTTTTCTCATCACCTCTTCCTTCTGCCCTCTGCTGTGTGCTACTTCTGGGTTCAGGTCCCAGAGCCTTTGTGTATGATCTGACGTAACAGCTAACAGGGCAAAGGCACCTCTAAGGCAGGCGAACTTCAGTGTCTTCCTGTTCTCAGTTCTCTGGAGCTTGCCTGCCTCTGAAGTGCCTGTGCCGTGGCTCTGTGACTTGCTCTGTAAGCTCGTTTTCCAGCGTCTTTGTTATAACCTGTTCTTGGAAAAAGAGAAGAATTCAATCCAAAACAGAAGGAATTATTAAGGCTTTCGTATGTGAAATAGTGAGAGAGGCTGGGCTCTGGAGTCAGGCTGCTGAGGAAGTCAAGTCCTAGTTCTACCACCTAATAAATACAGAACACCCTAAGCATTCATTTTCTCATCTGTAAAACTAATATTACCTCTCTCATACATTTTAATTGTAATAATATCTACTCCGAACGTTTGTTATGAGAATTTCCATGCAAATCCCTTAGCTCAGTACCTGGGCACAAATTGTTCAATAAATGCTAAGCCCTATTGTCATTACTATTAGAGTGGCTGTTCCCCTTCCCTCAAAGAACTTAGAGAATAAGTAGACTGTTGGGGCAGGGGAGCAGAGTTCACTAACTATAACTATATACACTGCAGTGGGAAATTTAATATAAAGGTATACACTAGCAGGACATGGTAGCGCACGCCTGTAGTCCCAGCACTTGGGAGGCAGAGGTAGGAGGATCTCCATGAGTTCAAGGCCAGCCTGAGACAACATAGTGAATTCCAGGTCAGCCTGAACTAGAGTGAGACACTACCTCGAAAAAAAAAAAAAAAAAAAAAAAAAAAGAGTATACACTATCAAAAAGATTGGTAAACTATGGCTTGCAAAGGAAGCCTTCCACATTGTTTTTATTAAGTAGAAACTTTGTATGGACACATCATGCGTTGGTACCATCGTTTCCCTCCTCCCGGCCCCCACTCCACTGAGGGCCTGCTTTGTGGGATTGCTGGTGTTCATCATGGAGTGATGGGTTATGAGTTGTAAGAGCAGCAGGCTGTCATTGTGAGAAGGGCCATGTCTCTGGATATTTCTGCCTTTCACAATTTTAACTAGTTGAAAGAAGACCAAATGGGAAAAAAAAAGTAATTTGTGGCACCTTGAAATGATCAAATTCAGGTTTCTCCATTAAGAACTAAAAGTTTCATTCAAACCCGGGCATGCTCATTTATTAGATATGGTCCACAGGATACTCCGCACTACTGTGACAGAGCTGAGTAGTTGCGATAAAGACCACATGGCTCAGAAAACCAGGAATGGTTGGAATTTGGCCTTTTGCAAAAATATCAACGCTGCTGACATCTGGTTATCCAACTGAGGCAAAGCATGAAACCTCTCCCCCCGAGGAGCCAGGAATTGGGGTGAGTCAGGGGACGGTGTGAGTCCTCAGCAGGCACAAAAAGCAGAGAGTTTGACGGAAGCCACATGTCATCCAGGACACAGAACCTGGCTAATGGGAGACGTGGGAACAGGCTAAGGTCTGATGCGGCTGACGCTCGGGTCACTCAGAAGACTGCAGGCTCTCCGTGAGCTTCTCAAATGCCCAGTCGGTGCGTAGTGCGTGTCTCCTTGGCTTCACAAGTAATGGCATAGTCACCGTCTCTTTTCTTTTCCTCTTTCCCTTCCTTCCCTTCTCTCTCTCTCTCCATTCATTCTTTCTTTCTGAATCAGCTAAAGGAAGAAGTATGATATGACAAAGCCATGACTCTGTTTTACCTTAGTCTGATGAGTGGAAGACCAAGAAAGGGGGGGCTTCCTAAATTGACTGTCATAGGAACTTTATATACGGAAGTACTGTTCTGAGGCAGAATTTCAGACAGTTGAGAAATGCTATGGCTCCCAGCCATCTCCATTAGTGCCTCGAAGGTCCACAGTGAGGCAAGCCTTGTGCTGGCGGTTCCTGGGTTGCTTCTGTATGATGTCACCATCTCTCACTGTTACAGAGGCTGCACAGTGACCAGGCAGCGTTGGTTTGCTCAGGGGAGAAGCCAGACAGAGAATTACTCTAGTGGGAAGCCAGCACATTGTCTCAACCACAGAGAGGGAGAGGTATTGATGGGTCCTGGGAATCTTTTATCCCTACTCTGGGTTTTCATCTTGTAGTGACAGAATAATAGCAGGAATGATTAGTTGTTCATAAAACAGAATCGTGGGAAAACTGGTAGCATCAACCTGTCTTCCTGGAACTTAGCAGAGACTCCAAGCTTCCATGTGCAACACAACTGCAAAGCTCTCATCCCAGTTGTTTTTTTTTTTTTTTTTTTTTTTTTTTGTCACTATTGTTTGAGTTTCACAAGCTTTGTACCCTATGCATCTCTTTGCATCACTGAGACCTTGCACATGAGGTTAGGGTACATGTCATAATTGTCTACACATTCCGTTGAAAGGAAAGTAACTTTTCTTAGCCTCAGAACCCCAGAGTCAGACAATGTCTTCCTATTTCATACAATTCAGCCTCCTTGTTCTGTTCAAAGACCAACTTATTATGAAAATCTCTGGAAGGTTCACAGGAATTAATTCAGACATTGTAAAATTTACTTACACAGTTTCTAAAACAAATAAAAGGGATTTCCCCCCCTCCTTGATAAATTCAAAGCATGTAGTTTTTCTCTCCCTGTAGAACACAGACTCAGTGGGGTTGGGGAGGTGGATGTAGGGGTGGATCCAGTGGTTTGTACCACAATGAACAGTTGCTAAACAGGCGCCACATTCCTTCAAGTTGCTGAGGGGCACAAATGGTTTAGTTCCTTTGGGGGATATATTCAGAACTGTACCAGGTGGACTTCGCTATCTGCCTTGCTGTAAGCCTGTGAAAACAGGAATAGGTATCAAGGGAAAGACAGTTTTAATCTAGAACTTGGGCTGGATTTGAACCCTCAGACTCAAAAATAAATCAATACGTTCTCTACCACCCTTATTCTTATAATAATTCATAAGGGTGACTCTAGTTCATCCATTCACTTTTCTCATTTTATGAAGCAGCCACAATTCCTGACTGTAGGCCGCCTCCCTGCCTCTTCTCTGAGTATTTTCTGGTGATTCCTCTCCACTGCTTTCAGAATCAGTAGGAAGGCTGGTGTCAGGGCTGCTGTCAACATCTCAAGTGTGAACCTTCCTCAACAAAATCTTCAGAAGGAGGTGGCGTTGTGGCACACGCCTTTAATCCCAGCACTTGGGAGGCAGAGGTAGGAGGATCACCATGAGTTTGAGGCCACCCTGAGAATACAGAATGAATTCCAGGTCAGCCTGGGCTAGAGTGAGACCTTACCTTGAAAAACCAAAAACCAAAAAACAAACAAACAAAAACTTCAGAAGGAAGTGGGTCATAGCCTCGCTGGGGTAATGAGCTCATGAGGCCATAGCCTCTCCATTGAGAGGTTCTGTTTTTCTACTCCAAAGAGATTTTGAAAAAGGACAATGAAATTGGAGTGCAACCTCTGAGGCCTACTCCTTTAGACACTGTCCAGCATTATGAGGCACTGGCTGTGACAAAGTCCTGCTCAGAACTGTTGTACCCTCCAGTCTCCTTTTCACCTTGCTTGGGAACGGCGAGGGGAGAGCTGCTGAGATGAGATGTGTGCATCCTCACTTGAACTTGACTTCCTGGCTTCCTAGAGTTAATCTTTCTCCCATGTAGCCTACACAGGTATTTTGCTTGAAATCTAGCTCTGCAACTTACCAGCTGTTTGATTTTGAGCAAGATACTCAATGCTCCTGTGCATTAGTCCATTCCTCTATAAAATACTATATAAAATATATTTCAGCCAGGCATGGTGGCACATGCCTTTAATCCCAGCACTCAGGAGGCAGAGGTAGGAGGATTTCTGTGAGTTTGAGGCCACCCTGAGACTACATAGTGAATTGAATTCCAGGACAGCCTGGACTAGAGTAAGATTTACCTCGAAAAACATATGTGTGTGTGTGTGTGTGTGTGTGTGTGTGTCTGTGTGTTTCATAAATATATTTGGGAAATATATGTACAAATGTACGTATATAATAAAAATTTAGAAGAATGCTTAATATATAGTACTATATAATTTTCAATTTGCTATTTGTTTATTCTTAGTGACACAAGGATATTTTGTAATTTTTTAATTTATTTTTATTTATTTATAAGAGAGAGAGAGAGAATGGGCATGCCAAGGCCTCTATGCATGCACCACCATATGCATCTGGCTTATGTGAGAATTGAACCTGGGTCCTTGGGCTTCACAGCCAAGTGCCCTAACCACTAAGCAATCTCTCCAGCCCTTTATCTTCAATATCTTAATGTGGGCACATATTATTGCTTTTATGAGTGTATAGCCTTGAATCATCCTTATGGAACTATGAAAAAAAGGAAAACAAAATATTTAACAGATAACTCACCCATTGCACAAGGAAACCATTTTTCAGATTATTTGTGTTAGTTTGTTTCACACATTTTACATGTAGTACTACTCAGGTCCCAGAAAGCCTGCGAAGCCAGACCCACAGTGGGAAAATTCATCCACGCCAGGAAGAAGATGGAGAGCAGAGCCACCCCTTTGCCATCTTGGGTTAGAATACAGGCACCCACCAAGGGCCCCTTCTCCCTGTCTGCCTAGCCATGGAAGCTTTCCAGCTCCTATAGTGCTTCAGAAGCATAGTAACCCTCAAGTCATTGCTACAGTCTTTGACTCTGAGTTACAATTTACTCACCTTTCTAGGCTCTTGTGCATTTATCCTTGCTGATTTAGCTATGTCTGGGACTGGGAGTCCAGTTAAAATGGAAGTCTTCATACTCAAAACCATGTGTCAGTACCTGACACCCTTGGCGCCACACACAAACATCTGCCTTAGCCTCCCAACAAAATGTGCAGTTGTTTTCCCCATACACAAAAAATTGCAAAAATATATTTTTCTGGAATCAGAGACAAGCACAGGATTTTGTAAAAATTTGTATCATACTGTTTTTTAAAGACAGGGGGCTGAAAAGATGGTTTAGCAATTAAGGTGCTTGCCTGTGAAGCCTAAGGACCTATGTTGGACTCTCCAGATCCCATGTAAGCCAGATGCACAAAGGTGAGGCAAGCACAAGGTCCACATGCCCACTAGGTGGCACAAGGATCTGGAGTTTGATTTCAGTGTCTGAGGTCTTGACATGCCAATTCTCTCTGTCTCTCTCTGTCTCTCACTTTCTCTAAAATGAAAAAAATAAATTAAAAAGACAATCAGGCCTGGAAAGGTGGCTTAGCAGTTAAAGTACTTGCCTGTAAAGCCAAAGGACCCAGGTTCAATTCCCTAGTACCCATGTGAAGCCAGATGCACAAGGTGGCACATGTGTCTGGAGTTCATTTGCAGTGGCTAGAGGCCCTGAATTGTTAAT
This sequence comes from Orientallactaga sibirica, assembly GCA_036365145.1. Lineage (NCBI taxonomy): Eukaryota > Metazoa > Chordata > Mammalia > Rodentia > Dipodidae > Orientallactaga > Orientallactaga sibirica. The sequence goes on from JAEOAD010000050.1 coordinate 7,233,577, forward strand.
TCATATTCCCTCTTCTCCCCTCATCAAATAAATAAATTTAAAAAAACACAATCACTTTTCTGTACATTGATATGGAACATTAAGGGCATGTATAAAATTACTGCTGCTAGGTGGCAGTGCCTCTGCAAATTTGCCATGCACTTTAAAATTTGGTATGCTTGCTGTGCAAGTGGGTTTCAAGGAAAATCACTCAGCTCCTGCTTCCAAACATACTCTTGTCCCTCATCCCTCTTACTCAGAAGCCAACCTTTTCACAAAGTATAGACCATTTCTGTTCATTAAAACTTATTTTCAGGGCTGGAGAGATGGCTTAGCACTTAAGGTGCATGCCTGCGAAACCTAAGGACCTGGTTCCATTCTCCAGATCTCATGTAAGTCAGATGCACATGGTGGTGCATGGTGTCTGGAGTTTGTTTGCCATGGCTGGAGAGGTTGTGGTGCTCCCATCCTCACTCTTTCTCTCTCTCTCTCTCCCTCTCTCTGTCTCAAATAAATAAATAAAAATTAAAAAAAATATTTTCATACCTGGATAGTATGGTGTATGCTTGCAATCCCAACATTTGGGAGCTGGAAGAAAGAGAGACAAGAGTTCAAAGTCCTTCTCAAGTACATAGTGAGTTTGAGGTCAGCCTGGAATATGTATACGGAAATATCCATCCATCCATACATACCTACATACATACATACATACATACCTACATACATACATATTCCTGTCTGTATATATATGGACAAATATACATACATATGCTTAAAGTCTATTCTTCTAGCTATGGGGCTTTCCACCAATGTCTTACCTTATTTTGTAAGGTGAATAGCACATGTACTCAGTCTACTTCATTATGGTTCCTTGAGGAATGATTTTATTACTTTGAAAGTCCTTCAGAATGAGTCATGCAGATTCAAGCCAAAAGGAAAAAAAAAACTTTTTTTTTTCTTGAAATGGTATTTTGAGTTCTTTTCCTTCTCCCACCAAATAGACTGTATGATAACGTGAACTCTGGTAATAGATAATATGCACCCTTACTAGATAGGAGGTATGTGACATTCAGGTATCATAAATTAGCCATGAAGGTGTTGGAGGCATTAGAAAATCGGAAATTATAATGACCCTTTATCCTCAGGAATCGACATTCCCAGGCTATTCTCCCAGAAAATGTCTAGCATTTGCATTCATAGCTTTTTTTTTTTTTTATCAGATATGAGCGTTGGTAGACATACATACATATATTAGTTCTCAGAACCCACCCACATAGGCATTTGTTTGATTGTGGAAGGGATCTGACCGGATAAGTTGGACAGATAAATGAAGCAGGAGCTAAATGAGATTTGTGTGTGTGTGTGTCTGTGTGTGAGATGAGGGAGTGTCAGCAGAAGGTCATAACTTGAAGATACAGACTTCATCACTTCCTGCCGGACCTGGTAGAGGTTTGTGGGGTAGATAAAGTTAAGGGGAGACAGGTTAGGACAACGGCACTGTGACTTAACCTTAACAGCACAAATATATAAACCTCCTCCTCCCAAGGACAGAAAACAGCTGAGTTTCCTATTGTGACAGTTCTAGACTTTACTATTTTCTCTTTGTAGACAGATAGCTCAGCGGTGGTGGAGAGTTAAGGAGCATTATCTCCTCTCCCTGGATAAAAATGTGATCTGCTCCTCTCTCTCTAAAAATAAATAAATAAAAATGCCACCAACTATGGAGCTGAATAGCCCTTATGACAAAAATCTCCTTTGACAGGTACTTATCAGAGTCTCCTTATGAGGCAAAACTGTCTGAGAGGATAGTGATGTCTGTGATTATTATTTTTGTTTGGATTTTTTTTTTTTGAAACAAGGTCTCCTGTAGCTGTAGTTGAAGCATGCCTTTGAACTCCTGATCTTGCCTCCCCTCTGAAGTGCTGGAGTCATAGGCACTTGCTGTCATGCCCAGCTAATGACAGTGACTCTCCTAAGAAAAATCATCTGTTTCTGAGTTTTGAACATATACAGTGTGTTAGGGGCTGTGTTAAGCACCTCATGTCATGAACTCATTCTATGTCACCAGTAAAGAACCTGAAGCGATTTGCATAGGATGAGAGGGGACAAGAACAGGGAAGAGCAGGATTTTAAAGCCACACCTCTGTAACTCCACTAGCCATGTCTGAAACACCAAGGATATTGACTTTCTGCCTTCTATTAAAAAAAAAAAAATCACTGGACAAGAAGTAGGACCAAGGATGGTCTATGTCATTCAGATGCTGGACAACCCAGGATGTTTGCAGTTGTCTGAATCAGGTAGAGGGATGTATTTTGATGTGCATTAAATTGAAATACTAAATGATTCTACTGTCCTGTCACTACAACTGTAAGAAGAGAAAGGAAAGGATTGCCGGAGTGTATCTTGATTAGTGTCTTCAGTGTGTGTGTGGCCAAAAGCTTCTCCTGGGTACAGCAAGGATGCCCAGCCAGTTGGCTGAGTGCGACAAATTTACATGCTCTGTGATCAGCAAGTAATCACTCACCAGCCCTCAGTACATAGTTTCCATCAACCAAGAAGGAGCTGAACTATGTTAATCATTAAAGCTTTGACGATATTTCTAAAGCAGAGAAAGCTCTGCTATCAGAGAGTTTATAGTACCAGGGAAGATTTGGTTAACAAAAATAAGTAAATAAATAAATAACTAAAAGCACGTGTAGTTGATTGCAAGTACTAAGAAGGAGAAGCAGCTGGAAAACGGTACCAGTACTTGGGGGAAGGGTGCGTAGAATGCATGGGGAACACCCTCTCACTTATCTAATTCTTTGAGCAAAATGTATGAAGAACCTACTGACTCAGAATAAACACAATCACTTTTCTGTACATTGATATGGAACATTAAGGGCATGTATAAAATTACTGCTGCTAGGTGGCAGTGCCTCTGCAAATTTGCCATGCACTTTAAAATTTGGTATGCTTGCTGTGCAAGTGGGTTTCAAGGAAAATCACTCAGCTCCTGCTTCCAAACATACTCTTGTCCTCATCCTCTTACTCAGAAGCCAACCTTTTCACAAAGTATAGACCATTTCTGTTCATTAAAACTTATTTTCAGGGCTGGAGAGATGGCTTAGCACTTAAGGTGCATGCCTGCGAAACCTAAGGACCCGGTTCCATTCTCCAGATCCCATGTAAGTCAGATGCACATGGTGGTGCATGGCATCTGGAGTTCGTTTGCCATGGCTGGAGAGGCTGTGGTGCTCCCATCCTCACTCTTTCTCTCTCTCTCTCCCTCTCTCTGTCTCAAATAAATAAATAAAAATTAAAAAAAAGATTTTCATACCTGGATAGTATGGTGTATGCTTGCAATCCCAACATTTGGGAGCTGGAAGAAAGAGAGGCAAGAGTTCAAAGTCCTTCTCAAGTACATAGTGAGTTTGAGGTCAGCCTGGAATATGTATACGGAAATATCCATCCATCCATACATACCTACATACATACATACCTACCTACCTACCTACATACATATTCCTGTCTGTATATATATGGACAAATATACATACATATGCTTAAAGTCTATTCTTCTAGCTATGGGGCTTTCCACCAATGTCTTACTTTATTTTGTAAGGTGAATAGCACATGTACTCAGTCTACTTCATTATGGTTCCTTGAGGAATGATTTTATTACTTTGAAAGTCCTTCAGAATGAGTCATGCAGATTCAAGCCAAAAGCAAAAAAAAAATCTTTTTTTTTCTTGAAATGGTATTTTGAGTTCTTTTCCTTCTCCCACCAAATAGACTGTATGATAACGTGAACTCTGGTAATAGATAATATGCACCCTTACTAGATAGGAGGTATGTGACATTCAGGTATCATAAATTAGCCATGAAGGTGTTGGAGGCATTAGAAAATCGGAAATTATAATGACCCTTTATCCTCAGGAATCGACATTCCCAGGCTATTCTCCCAGAAAATGTCTAGCATTTGCATTCATAGCTTTTTTATTTTTTTATCAGATATGAGCGTTGGTAGACATACATACATATATTAGTTCTCAGAACCCACCCACATAGGCATTTGTTTGATTGTGGAAGGGATCCGACCGGATAAGTTGGACAGATAAATGAAGCAGGAGCTAAATGAGATTTGTGTGTGTGTGTGTCTGTGTGTGAGATGAGGGAGTGTCAGCAGAAGGTCAGAACTTGAAGATACAGACTTCATCATTTCCTGCCGGACCTGGTAGAGGTTTGTGGGGTGGATAAAGTTAAGGGGAGACAGGTTAGGACAACGGCACTGTGACTTAACCTTAACAGCACAAATATATAAACCTCCTCCTCCCAAGGACAGAAAACAGCTGAGTTTCCTATTGTGACAGTTCTAGACTTTACTATTTTCTCTTTGTAGACAGATAGCTCAGCGGTGGTGGAGAGTTAAGGAGCATTATCTCCTCTCCCTGGATAAAAATGTGATCTGCTCCTCTCTCTCTAAAAATAAATAAATAAAAATGCCACCAACTACGGAGCTGAATAGCCCTTATGACAAAAATCTCCTTTGACAGGTACTTATCAGAGTCTCCTTATGAGGCAAAACTGTCTGAGAGGATAGTGATGTCTGTGATTATTATTTTTGTTTGGATTTTTTTTTTTTGAAACAAGGTCTCCTGTAGCTGTAGTTGAAGCATGCCTTTGAACTCCTGATCTTGCCTCCCCTCTGAAGTGCTGGAGTCATAGGCACTTGCTGTCATGCCAGCTAATGACAGTGACTCTCCTAAGAAAAATCATCTGTTTCTGAGTTTTGAACATATACAGTGTGTTAGGGGCTGTGTTAAGCACCTCATGTCATGAACTCATTCTATGTCACCAGTAAAGAACCTGAAGCGATTTGCATAGGATTGAGAGGGGACAAGAACGGGGAAGAGCAGGATTTTAAAGCCACACCTGTGTAACTCCACTAGCCATGTCTGAAACACCAAGGATATTGACTTTCTGCCTTCTATTAAAAAAAAAAAAATCACTGGACAAGAAGTAGGACCAAGGATGGTCTATGTCATTCAGATGCTGGACAACCCAGGATGTTTGCAGTTGTCTGAATCAGGTAGAGGGATGCATTTTGATGTGCATTAAATTGAAATACTAAATGATTCTACTGTCCTGTCACTACAACTGTAAGAAGAGAAAGGAAAGGATTGCCGGAGTGTGTCTTGATGAGTGTCTTCAGTGTGTGTGTGTGGCCAAAAGCTTCTCCTGGGTACAGCAAGGATGCCCAGCCAGTTGGCTGAGTGCGACAAATTTACATGCTCTGTGGTCAGCAAGTAATCACTCACCAGCCCTCAGTACATAGTTTCCATCAACCAAGAAGGAGCTGAACTATGTTAATCATTAAAGCTTTGACGATATTTCTAAAGCAGAGAAAGCTCTGCTATCAGAGAGTTTATAGTACCAGGGAAGATTTAGTTAACAAAAATAAGTAAATAAATAAATAAATAAATAAATAAAAGCAGGTGTAGTTGATTGCAAGTACTAAGAAGGAGAAGCAGCTGGAAAACGGTACCAGTACTTGGGGGAAGGGTGCGTAGAATGCATGGGGAACACCCTCTCACTTATCTAATTCTTTGAGCAAAATGTATGAAGAACCTACTGACTCAGAATATAATTTATGTGGCTGGAGAGATGGCTTAGCAGTTAAAGCTCTTGCCAGTAAAGCCAAAAGACCTAGATTTGATTCCCCAGTACCCACATAAAGCCAGCTGCACAGAGTGGCACATGTGTCTGGAGTTCATCTGCAATGGTTAGAGTCCCTGGCATCCATCTCTCTCTCTCTCAAATAAATACATAAATAAAATATGCAAACAAGAATATAATTTATGAAAGATTTAATTCACATAGAAGTAAATCAAGTTACTATGCTTCATAAGACAAAGAATATATTAATTAAAACAAATGTGACTTCATTGTCTGGTATTTTTGAGTGTCCGGCTCGAGACATTGGCAGTACTTTGCAGGGAAGAAATTTGTTTGGTGTTAACTTCTGTAGGATTAGGAGCTCCCTTCCTGTTGGTTAGCTCTGTGGGGTTTGCTCTAGTCACTTGGGATGTGGTTTGTTCTTGGGCCTCTCCACTGGGAAAGACGCACCTCTGGTGGTGGCCCAGGGGGCTGTCTCCTGGTAAGCTATGCGTCTATCATTTCTCACATGTACTGACTTCCTGCCGTTCTCCCTCTCACTGCAGTTCTTAGAAGAAGAGGCCTCACAACCCCTCTCATGTCTGGGCTGGAACTCAGCCTTTTCAGTGGCCTGCAGAGGCAGTGTTCATCAGGTGCTGCTCCCCCCCAAACTCCCCCCCCCTACAAAGCCAGGTACACAAAATAGCTCCTGTGTCTGCAGTTTGTTTGCACGAGAAGAAGGCCCCAGACCACCTACATTCTCTCTGTGTGTCTCTCTCGCTCTCAAATAAATAAAACATTTTTTTAAAAAATTAGAGTCTTAATGGGCCACTAGCTGGATTTCACGCATCCCTGATGTATCACTTTATTCTGGTTATTTTATAGGCCACAATAGATTATAGGCAATGATAGATTTTGGTGATCCTCAATATTATAGTGTATTTAAGAAAATATTGTTTAAAATAAAACTGGGCTTTCAATTTTCTTTTTAAAACTAACTTTTGCTCAATCAAATTGAACGTATTTTAGTTTACTAAAGAAAGAAGAATTGGGGCTGGAGAGATGGCTCAGTGGATAAGGCGCTTGCCTGCAAAGCCTAACAACCTAGGTTTGATTCTTCAGTATCCACATAGAGCCAGATTCACAAAATGGTGCATGAATCTGGTGTTCATTTGCAGTGGCTAGAGGACCTAGCATGCCTATCTCCCCTCTCTCTGCCTCTCTTTTCTCTCTGCTTGAAAATAAATAAACAGAATTTTAAGTAAGAGAAAAGAACTGGCATACATTAATAAGCATTTTAGAATCAATTCTGTTTCAGAGAAGATTTGAAACATCATAGTAGTACTATTTATAGCTGAAAGGAATAGAGACAAGGCCAAGTTTTTTCTTTGAGTGGAAGGTCGAGGTATTCCCATGATAACTGGATAAATGTTAAGTGCATTGGGGTGCCCTAAAAAATTGGACAATGCTATTTTTAATTCTGAAAGTTAGATAGTCACACAACATAGTGAACCCATCCCCATTAGTGTGCTTGCTTAGCACAGATCCTCAGTACTGAATACGCAAACCAGAATGATAACCCGATGGTTTATGAATTATCTCCTGCAAGAAACTGCGAGCCCAGGGCAGTAATGTAATAACACTGGATGTGGGGGCGGAATGGATGCGGGTCTAATCACAAATACAAACGTTCACACACTCACGATGGATTTCGGCAAATCATTTAACTCTCTTAGAGCCGTGGTCTTCCCAGCGTGCTCTCTTGTTCTTCTGCGTGCAAGTGTGCAAGTGACCTCTGGTTAGGTGATCTTCTCTATTTCTAGTTGAGAAAAGTTCTATGTAGTCTGACTCCTTAAACCTACCCAAGCAACTAACTAATAGGCAATGTTTTATTTTTGCCTCCTTGTCTCCTTCCTCAACAAAATATACTCTTAAATCAAGCTACTTTAAAATTTGTAAAAGGAATTTTATCTGAAAATAACTTGTAGTTAAAGACATATTAATAGAACCAATTACAAATACTTTTGTAATTGTGTAAAAAACACTCAAACTTGTTCCAACATTGCCTTGCTTAAAGCCCTTTTTTTTTTTCTTTTTCCTTTTTTCTTTTGAGGTAGGGTTTTACTCTAATCCAGGCTGACCTGTAATTCACTATGAAGCTTCAGGGTGGCCTCAAACTCACAGTGATCCTCCTACCTCTGCCTCCCGAGTGCTGGGATGAAAGGCGTGCGCTGCCACGCCGGGCTTATAACCCAATTTTTATACCTCTTTTGCGCACCTCTCTCCATTCTCTATTCTTTTCTCTTTTCACTTTCACCCCTTCCTTTTCTTTTTCCCTTTATCTAAAAAAAATCGTTTAGAGTATAAATTGATTTTTCTTTCTAACCAAACTCTAGTATTTCTAAAATGTTCAAAAAAAAAAAAAACCTCTAATGCTATCAGGAGGCCAAGCAGGGCCTTGGGGACAAGCTGAATGTCTGTCAAGTTCCTTGAATGCATTCACCTGTGCCAGGACCTGGCGCTTGTATCCTTGACTTCACTCCCCTTTTCTGACTCTGGTCTTCCTTCGTCTTCTCTCTCCTGTCCATCTTTTCCTCGCTTGCACCTCTCATCTGCCTGGATTGTTGAGATGCGTCTTAAATCTTAGAGAGAAGAGTCTAGTCAGAACTTTTCTCTCATCATTGTAATGCAAGTATTGCATACAGAAACTGAAATCCTGGTCTTTGGGATCGTCAAATTGGCAGATCTTGGAGGAAGGGAATAGAACTGAGAGAAACTCTTCTTTTATGCCAGTGGTGTTTTCCGTTACAGGGCCTCAGCTTTCTTACTTTGTGTTTTCCCACTTTTTAAAGAGTTTTAGCTTTGTGTTCTTCAAAGGCAAACAGGGCTTTAAAATGGTAGCTTTCTTGAGCCACTAGAGAGGGTCTTTTTCTGCACACTGGCCTGCTCTGAAATATTAGTTTATTACCTTTCCCGAGGAGCAGTATTTATACGAAAGGAGCACTTGGCATCTGTGCCCACATGCAGATGTCCTATCATACAAGATAATGTCTCATTCAGGAAACTCACGATAGATGAATAAAACGAATAACGTCTTGGCTGGGCTCCATACGCCACTCACAACTGGTGATTTTACAGGGTTATGATTCCATCTCTGAGGAAAGAGCTCCTGGCAGAGACAGCTGCTCCTGCGCCCCAGATTGTGCTGTGTGTGTCCCAGTAGGAGTCATCAAGAGCAGCAGGATGGCATGAAGGTGGCAGTATCTCCACCAGAGAAACAGTTGCAGCATGGCCCTGGGAGGTGGGTGGGTGGGGGCTAGGGGGAGAAACATGACAGACCCTTCAAGATGCACTACACTTTCTCCCTCCTGATCTGCAGCATTATATGCATGGTTAACTGGGAGAAGAGAAAAACTCGTCTCCCACGGATCTTGCTTTAAAAGGTACTTCGTGTAGCCACTAGCATGCTGATGGTCCTCAGCAATGACAGCTCGGTGTGCTTGTCCAAAGAATGTCAAACAGGACTACATCACGATGAGCAGGATCTGGGTCACTGGGGCAGAGCTGGGATGACAGGTGGAAAACATACTGCGTGTTGGCTGCTATGACTTACTTCCTAAACTGGAGCAGAGGCAAGGTCAAGGCCAAGGCCAAATTGGGACCAACGTAGCACACGGTATATGACAAACACTCTTTTCTTAATGGCCTTTGGAAGGAAAGTTGCTGTTCTGCTCATTGTTGGAACGCTCAGTGCCCATGAGAGTGCTTGGAGATTCAAGACGGGAGCAAACACCATGCGCAGCAGCCCACAGGGCACCATGGGGAATCGTGGAGTGACAGGGAATTTTATGGATCTGCCTATACTTTTCTTTCCAGCCAGTATGCCTCGTCTGACTTAATTTCCAAGTGGAAAAAAAAAAAAAGTAATTTGTGACACACAGAGGCTGTAAATGTGATCATCAAAAGAGAAACATTTTGTATTCTAGTCTCATCTATTCAATACGAGGGCGGCTTCATTGATCCTAATAGAGAACTAATTTTAGGTTTAAATGACTTTGGGGACATGAAATTGTGACTTGGTGAGTATAGACCATTTTCTGGAAAAAAATCAAAACAGTGTTTCTTACCTTTCAGAAGTCGAGAATAATGACTACTTTCTGTATGCAAACTGTAAAGATCTGGCATGCTTATTACTGATTGTGGACCACACATGTGTCAGCTTGGATATCATTGTGTGGCCTGCGTTCTGAATTGTCACATTCTGTATGCCTCAGAGCCCTGGAATTCACTTGTATTTTGCATAAAACCCTGCTGGAATTTATTGTTGAAGCATTTTACCACGTTCTTTTCCTTGAATATATTAATTTCCTGATCATGCCTGAAAATTAGATGAATAGACTCTTGCATAATGCTTCTTAAATCATTAAGTTTTAGAATCCTCAAAAACCCTGAACCACCCAGTATTTTTCAGAGTTCTTTGTTCAAAACCAAGGGGAAATGATTTGAGCTGCATAGGTACAGAGCTGGTTAAGTTTGGCAGTAAAGCAACATTGATTTGGGACAGAAATACATATAAAATTATACCATTCATTTTTGGTGTCCTTTTTTTTTTTTGTCTGTGACTGACTCTCTCTTTAGCCCAGGTTGACCTGGCACTCACCATGTAGGCCAGGCTGGCTTTGAACTTGCAGCAATTCCCTTGCCTCAGTTGTCTGAATGGCTACAAATTACAGGGGCGTGGCATCACCATCTGTGAACACTAGTGATTCCTGAGGCTCAGAAAGGCATTCACAGGTGGGGGAGGGGCGGCCCATGCCTGTAATCCCTGCACTGTGGTAAGAGGATCTCAAGTTCAAGGCCAGACCTGGGCTCCATAGTAAAAAAAAACCCTATTTTAAAAGGAGGAAGGGTGGGCTGGAGAAATGGCTTAGCGGTTAAGCGCTTGCCTGTGAAGCCTAAGGACCCCAGTTCGAGGCTCAATTTCCCAATAACCACGTCAGCCAGATGCGCTTGGTGACGCACGCATCTGGAGTTCCTTTGCAGTGGCTGGAGGCCCTGGCGCGCCCATTCTCACTCTTTCTCTCTCTGTCTCTAATAAATAAATAAAAAATAAAATCTTTTTTTTTTTTTTAAAGAGGAAGGGCAGCTGAAGATGCTGTCTCAAAGGCCTGCTTTGAACTTCCCTTCACTCCGAGTAAGGTGCTTGGCACAGAGGAGTGAGCGCATCGCTGAACAGTCCACCCAACGCCGCGATGGGAAGAGCAAGACCTCACCTGAGCCCTCCAGTTCTTTTCTCTCTCTCTTTCTTACTTCCTTTTTTTACTTACTCATTTATCGTTTTGTTTTTGTCCCTCTTTCCACCAAGGTTGAAAAGAATGATGAGGACCAAAAGATTGAACAAGATGGTGTCAAACCGGAAGATAAAGCTCACAAGGCTGCGACCAAAATTCAGGCTAGCTTCCGCGGACACATAACGAGGAAAAAGCTCAAAGGCGAGAAGAAGGGCGACGCGCCAGCTGCCGGAGCCGACGGCCACGAGAAGGAGGACGGGCCCGCGGCCGAGGCGGCGCCGGAGCAGGAGCCGCGCGGAGATGGCCCCGCGGCCACGGACGCCGCCAGCAAGCCCGAGCAGGCGGCCCCGGCCGGAGACGCGGCCGCGGAGGAGAAGGCCGAGGGCACCCCCGACGCTGCTGGCCCGGGCCAGGCGGAGGAGAAGAGCGGCTCGGCTGACACAGAAAGTGCCACTCAAGCTGCCACCGACACCTCGCCGTCCTCCAAGGCCAAGGCCGAAGATGTCCCCGCCAAGGAGGAGCCTAAACAAGCCGACGTGCCTGCTGCTGTCACTGCTGCTGCCACCAGCCCTGCTGCAGAGGACGCTGCCACCAAGGCGGCCCAGCCTCCCACGGAGACTGCGGAGGGCAGTCAAGCCGAAGGAGAGAAGACAGGTAAGCCACCCACCCACTGCCCAGGGCAGGGTGGGAGCCGTGGGAGGATGGGCACCGCCACCCAGGGAGCCACGGGAGGATGGGCACCGCCACCCAGGGCAGGGTGGGAGCCATGGGCGGATGGGCGGATGGGCACCGCCACCCAGGGCAGGGTGAGAGCCATAAGCGGATGGGCACCGCCACCCAGAGAGCCACGGAAGGATGGGCACACCACCAAGGGCCGGGTGGGAGCCATGGGCGGATGGGCACTGCCACCCAGGACAATGTGGAGCCATGGGCAGATGGGCACCACCACCCAGGGCAGGGTGGGAGCTATAGGCGTATGGGTACCGCCACCCAGGGAGCCACGGGAGGATGGGCACCACCACCAAGGGCAGTGTGGGAGCCATGGGTGGATGGGCACCGCCACCCAGGGCAGGGTGGGAGCCGTGGGCGGATGGGTACTGCCACCCAGGGAGCCACGGGAGGATGGGCACCACCACCAAGGGCAGGGTGAGAGCCATAAGCGGATGGGCACCGCCACCCAGAGAGCAACGGGAGGGTGGGCACCACCACCAAGGGCAGGATGAGAGCCATAGGCGGATGGGCACCGCCACCCTGGACAAGGTGGAGCCATGGGCAGATGGGCACCACCACCCAGGGCAGGGTGGGAGCCGTGGGCGGATGGGCACCGCCACCCACAGAGCCACGGGAGGATGGGTACCACCACCAAGGGCAGTGTGGGAGCCATGGGCAGATGGGTACTGCCACCCAGGGCAGGGTGGGAGCCGTGGGCGGATGGGCACCGCCACCCAGAGAGCCACGGGAGGATGGGCACCACCACCCAGGGCAGGGTGGGAGCCGTGAGCGGATGGGCACCGCCACCCAGAGAGCCAAGGAGGATGGGCACCACCACCCAGGGCAGGGTGGGAGCCATGGGCCGATGGGCAGAGCCACCTGGGGTTTTCAAGGGAGCCCAAGGGGGTGGTCTAAGACAGTGTTTTCTGGAAACTCAAATCCCCAAATATTTCCAAGCCTGAGAGTAAACCCAGATCTGCCAGTAGCAGTCAGTACTAGAGGGTCTGACCATTATCTTAATTGAATTGATGGAGACAGTCAAGCTACGGAATAATGCCAGTTAAAGGAAAATACTCTGTGTTGATAAGACTCAGTAATTACCAGAGACGATGTTTATTTCACGGATGGGAATTAGCTAATATGATTATTTGGCTTTAGGAAGAGCCTGGTATAAATATAGCCAACTGTTTATTGAGCTCGATTATCAGTGTGTGAATGGCCAATGCAGAGGGTGGGGGACGGGAGTGTAATCTCTGATTCTTTTGCCTATCTCACAATACCATTTCTGGGCATTGCACCCACCAGCAATTGGTGAGTAGTGTGTGCTTGTGGCTTGTGTGTGTGTGCGCTCGGGAGGATGTTAATTGTGACACTAATTGGGGTCAATCATAATTAGGAAAATAAGTCTTGTTCATATTGCCAAAAACAAAAAAAAAATCTCCAAATACATAAATTAGCGTTTTATTATTGAGGCCACTTTCTCATATGCATAAGTAATTGAGAGTTGCCTATGAAAATGGAAGGTACTGGATTCTCTTCAGTCTGGAGCTATCACTGGGAAGTCGCAGTATTTTTTACTATGACTGCCCAAGGAGCCTGTGCAGAATTGGAAAAGAGCGTCCTGGAGCAAGATAAATCCAACAGACTCTCACCACTGGAAGCCAGGTCTGTCCCTCACCCCGGCACATCCACAGAAAGCCAACGGTCTTTCTGTACGTGGGTGTGGGATGAGTACATTTTGTGTTACTCAAACTTTTCATCCCTGTGTCACGTGCCAGAGGAAAACAAAGAAAAAGGTATCTTCCTACATGGCCGGCTTGTTCATTGTGACCGCCTGTGGTAAGGCGGATAGCCATGGCAACAAGAGTGTATGGTAGAACAAAATTGCTCACCTTATGATAACCAGGAAGGCGAGAGAGAGAAAAAGAGATGGAGAGAGAGAGAGAGAGAGGGAGAGAGAAATAAGGGCTCAGTTATATCCTTCTAACATACACATAAATTTTCTTCAACTAGACCCTCACCTTCCACAGATCCACCACCTGCCAAAGTCTACTCTGGAACCAGCCTCACAGACACGCGCAGGACGTGTTTTATTGATCTCCTGGGCAGCTCTCGGTCGAATCAAGATGGCAGTCTAGATTGGCCTACACAATTCCAAAGACCCTTAGAGATAAAGTTGCTTCTGGGCCAAGTTAACAGGTTGAGTTTCCCCCTGTGGACTTAACCCACAGACCACTGGTCCAGATATAGACTGGACCACAAAGTGTCTCTGGAAAAGACCACGAAAATGGTCCAGGAAATGTTTTAACATCTGGCCATGAGACTGAGAAAGCAATTGTTAGACATTTGGCTGCGTACTCCATAAGATAGGACAGCAGATGAAGACAATTTTACAGGCCTTTTTAAAAATCTGAACCCCCAAATTCTGAGAGTAAGAATCTAGATTATAATAAGTATTACTTTTATCAGAATACTCTCATACTCTAGTTCCCAATAAATCCCATGCTTCTTTCTACCCACAAATGACACATTTTAAATCCGTCTTCAAAGTAAACACCTACTCTAGGCCCCACCTTGAGGTTAAGAAGATGAGAATTTTTTGTTGTTGGCCCCAGTAAAAGTAAGGTATGTGAATGGGGTGTTGGTTGGAAGTTGCTCTGCAAAACAAATTGTTTTAATTCCTTTTCTTTAAGCTTAATATTCGGGCCTCATATGATTTCTGGAAATGACTTGATGGATTTCTGTTGCAATATTCTATACATTTTGGAAACTGACAATTAAGTATATAACACTTGAGATTGCTCAGATCATATTTGTGAAACTTGGATTTCTAAAGTTCTGGGTATATACATAAGGATATGATGTAATTCTAGGTGTGTACTTGTGATTAGGATTAACAGAAAGGATTTGTTCAATCAACTAAAAACCTAGTAGATATTGTTAAGGAATTTCCATTTTGTTATTTTTAAGTTATAATCATTCTTTTTTTTTTTTTTTTTTTTTTTTTGGTTTTCAAGGTAAGGTCTCACTCTAGCCCAGGCTGACCTGAAATTCACTACATAGTCTCAGGGGGCCTTGAACTCACAGCAATCCTCCCACCTCTGCCTCCTGAGTGCTGGGATTAAAGGCATGCGCCACCACGCCCGGCTGTTATAATTATTGTAAATGGCTAATTAAAGTATCACATAAGTGCTCAATAAATGTCAACTGGTGAAGCAAAATGGACTAGATTTAATTTATAGCTGGTAATTTTTCCACCCACCCATATAGTGCTTTTATACCTTTGGTAATTCTAATCTTTTGTATGAATGAAAGTGTGTCTGGTCACTAAAGGTAAACAGAAATCATAATCTGTCATAAAGTTTGCAAATTACAGATGAAAAATATTTCAAGTAATGAGATTGTATAGTATGCATTTAAAGGTAATCAGATGGTTAGAGAGATGGCTTAGTGGTTAAGGCACTTGCCTGCAAAGCCTAAGGACCCATGTTCCACTCTTCAGGTCCCACATAAGTCAGATGCACAAAGTGACTCAAGTGTGCAAGATCACACAGGCACACAAGGTGGCACACATGTCTAGAGTTTGTAGTGGCTGAAGGCCCTGGCATGCCAATTCTCTCTCTCTCTTCTCACTCTTTCTCTCATAAAAAAATTACAAAAAAGGTGATTGGAACTGTATGTGATACTCAATTTGAACGTGTAATCACCTAGGGCAGGTGGGGTTTTTCCTATTGTTTTTTTTTTTTTTTTTTTTTTTTTTTTTGTTTTTGTTTTTGAGGTAGGGTCTCACTCTGGCCCAGGCTGACCTGGAATTCACTATGTAGTCTCAGGGTGGCCTCGAACTCTCGTCGATCCTCCTACCTCTGCCTCCGTTGTGCGGGGATTAAATGCGTGCGCCACCACGCCTGGCTTTCCTATTGGTTTTTCAGCTTTGGGATGACACTCGGCTTCTGAAATGTTGTCTGTAGCTTATTCCTGCACTGAGTTATCTATAAGCTTCACCTACTGACTGTGAGAAGCACAAGTTATTCAGTTGTGGTGAATCTCATAGACTCACAGAAACTAAAAGTGACAAGGAAATGATCTATCACATCATATCAGACCCAAATTCCCAGAGGCCCCGGGTGGCATTTCCTCTATCTCCTACTGAGTTTTATTCCATCCTCTTCCAGGCTCCCATTAAAATAAAACATTTTCAATTGGGCTGACCTGTTTTAAAATGGATGGCTACCATGGGTCAATTTAAGATTCCATGACTGCCTGGAGGGGCTTAGAAAGGCAAGCTAAGTAGATGCAGTGGGGGTGCAGGCAAGTCAAAGGAGAGAATCTAAGGAAATCTGTCAGTGAGAAAACCAAAACTTTCAGATCAAATCTAATCATTGTTTCAGTACATGTGGAAATTGTTTGCAAATTATACAGAAATAATTTATTCATTTATGCCTGTTACTATTTATTGTAATTTACGTTAGGATCTTTGTTGTTAACTCATTTCCCTGTATAAAAAATCCTTCAAATTTCATAGCCCTCTATTTTCCACCTCTATATTCCTCTGACCAAAATATTACAGCTAGGTTCTGGTGATCCCTTTCTGTTTAAAAACATATTATATATTATATTTATTTGAGGGGGGGGCAGAGAGAATGGGTACACCAGGGCCTCTAACTACTGTAAACCATCTCCATACACATGTGCCACCTTGTGCATCTGGCTTTATGTGGGTATTGGGGAATCGAGCTTGGGTCCTTAGTCTTTGCAGGCAAGGGCCTTAACTGCTGAGCCATCTGTCCAGCTCTGATGATCCCTTTCTATCTAAGATGAGGTGTGTTGAAGCACCTACGGGACATCACCCTCTTCACACATGAAGGGATAACTTTCAAGGCCCTTTTACCTTTAGTGATTATACCTTCAGAGTCTCCTGCTGAGCAGGCAGCATGCTCACTGGTGTTCTCAACTGTGGCTCCTCCCTCCATTGTGGCACATGGACTTTCCCTAACAGAGTACTTCAAAAGTTTGGTTGCAGCTTTATCCAGTGATGCAATATCACCAAGGTAACCCATCTAGGCGGCTGGGTGGATGACAAGAGGCACTTGGCAGGTGCTAAGAGAAAATGTCACTCTGATCACCTAGGGGTTCTTGTTGTTGATTTGGCTGCATTTTACTTTCTTGTTTTTATTTTTTTTTTTAACTTATGTTTATTTGAGACAGGGAGAGAGAGAGGGAAAGAGAAAGAGAGAGATGAGAATGGGTATGCCAGGGCC
This sequence comes from Orientallactaga sibirica, assembly GCA_036365145.1. Lineage (NCBI taxonomy): Eukaryota > Metazoa > Chordata > Mammalia > Rodentia > Dipodidae > Orientallactaga > Orientallactaga sibirica. The sequence goes on from JAEOAD010000050.1 coordinate 7,250,454, forward strand.
TCTAGCTACTGCAAACGAACTCCAGACGCATGCACCACCTTGTGCATCTGGTATAAGTGGGTCCTGGGGAATAGAATCTGGGTCCTTTGGCTTCGCAGGCAAGTTCCTTAACTGCCTGTATTTTACTTGCCTGTATTTTACTTTCACTGTCTCATTTCACCTTTCAAAGTGAGGTCCTTTGTAATGATCAAGGAATGACCATTTACCATTATCTGATTGAGAGAGAAATTAATTTACCATTTCTTCTCACCTTTTTCCTTCTCTTTTGTGTTTCCTTCCTCTCCTTTCTCTTCCTTTATTCCTTCCATTTATAATTCTTTTATTTCTTCCTATTGTAGTGGGTTTTTGCTCTGGTGGGTTTGGGGTCACACAGATGAATAAGATATGCTCCTTTGATACTGAGGAGTTCTCATTTGTTAGAGTGTGATTCCATTCAGAGAGTAACATTTAAAATGATCACACTAATAGTCACAATTAAATTCATCAAACAGATAGGAATGTTTCTATATGTCAATGACCTTTAGGACAAAATATGAATGAGATGGTAGCTCAGTGGCCAAAATGCAGTTTGATCTGTGCTATTAAAAAAGCTTTGTAGCTGGGCATGGTGGCGCACATCTTTAATCCCAGCACTCAGGAGGCAGAGGTAAGAGGATTGCCATGAGTTCAAGGCCACCCTGAGACTACATAGTTAATTCCAGGTCAGCCTGGACCAGAGTGAGACCCTACCTCAAAAAAAAAAAAAAAAAAAAAAACCAACCAAACAAACAAACAAAAAAGCTTTGTATGATGTGCATGTCACTTGCCAAAGTATTACCAAAAAGAATAGATGTGAAATGTATAGTTTCCAAAGAAATTTTATGTAAGGAAATGCAACACCCAGCCCACATTTCTGGATTCAGAGAGATTCTTTATGTTTTCCAGACCCTATCTTCCTGAGTCCCATCCACTCCTTAGCTCTCCCGAAGACAGAGAACCTCCTCTATCTAGCTGTGTGTTAGATGTGAGATTTCCTGAGGGTGTTTACACGGCTTGGCAGGGTGCCCTGTAAGCAGTTTAGATTTGAAATGTGGTTTCAGCCACTTCCCAAATTTATACAAAACTCATAAAGAGTGAAATTTTGAGTTGTGAAAGTCCATAAATGCTGTTTATAAAACATGGGCACTCTGTCAGCTACACAGTGGTATGCTGCTTAAATACCGTTGATTATCGAGCTTTTATGAGCCAGTTTTGTATTGCTAGAGTAATCATTTTTATTGGCTTTACTTGACAACAATCCACTCACATTTGGTAATATTTTCCCCCTTTCTATTTTTGTATTCTGAAGGCAAACTACAAGGCTTTTCTACCACGGACAGTCTCTGACAAAATGGGGAGGGGCGTCTAATTGGTAGATCGCTAAGTCCTCCTTGTCGTAACTAAACCCTTTGCTTTTAGTGTTTATTTATTTGTCTTTTAAGGTGGCATATTTGATTTTAATTCCTTGATTCCCCCCCACCCCCGCCCTGCTTTATCTTAGCAGTTGTGAGCATATCTGATTGATTTGGGGAATCACTAGTTAGGACATTTCTGGAATGTTCTCTGTCCTATATGCTCTGTAAGGTATGCAGGGGAAAGAATGCTGGAATAAGTAGACCAGAGTGCTTGTATTCATAGTTCTTCTGAGCAGCCCTGACAGACAAGGTTTTGTTTCTGTCTCCTACGTCTCCTCCCCTCCAGTGCTCTCCCCAGGACTCTCCCCAGGAGAAGACGCCCAGCTTTCTGCTACAGCTTTATTCAGTGACTTCTCAGGGTAACTGGTCTAGGTGACTATTAATCTTCACACTGCATCCTAAGAGGACAAGCTAAGGTTGTTGATTTTCCGAATTCTTTTGAAGGGCTCAGACACTTTAAAAGTTCAATAAGTGGCACTCCAGTGGCATTTGTCAAGTGCTAGGCCCTATGCCGATGGCATTATCCCATTGAGTCATCATGACCACTCTGAGGTTTAAGTAGTGCCACTTCTCCTTGCCCCTTTGAAGACTAGAAACCTGAGATTCAGAGATTAAGCAAGCTGCTTAAATCTTGCCAACAGCTATCAAATGTCCAACCAGATGCCCAACCCTGATATGGTCTGATGGCAGAGATCTCGTGCTGAACCCTGACACTCAAGCAAGTATTGTTCTGGAAGGATCAGAGAGAACAGTGTCTAAGGATCTAAACACCATGTTTAATTTAAGAATACATCTCTTATTTTCATCACCGTGCTCCAGGCTGCTGCTGGGAGTTATTAGTGAGGAGACTTAAAGTGGGGTGGGGCTTCCAGTTGCTAACATAACCCTGATTATAGCCCTCACAGCTCCAGCACCCTAGAATTATGAGGACTATTAAACAATTCTCACCGCAGAAATGTTTCCAGTGTCCCTTTGTTAGACAGCTGGAAACTGATTATTCTTCATAGGAGTATTATTGCTATCAACTATGCCAGGAGGAGCTGAAAATTACAAACAGAAAGTTTTAGATCTCAGTTACTTAGAAGTCATTTAGCAAGCGAGTTCCAACCTAAAGTTGTCGTATCAGCATTGGTATCTTTTTATATTCTTGTTTAGATTGCCCTTCTCCCCCTAGGCAAGTATGTTTCCAAAGGATATGCTACCTTTATGGTGTCGGTAACTAAAAATACCAAAGAACATATGGAAAAGACAAATTACATTGCAGTTTCTAGTTCCTTAGCTTAAAGAGGAAGCAGGTGAAAGATAATGTGAAGAAATGAGGCTTAGAATCAAGAAACATACTGTTATGGTCTCTTCTGTTCCTTCATTAGTCCTGTTAAATAAATGCTATCATGGGCTGGAGAGATGGCTTAGCAGTTAAGGCATCTGCCTCTAAGCCTAAGAATGCTGGTTCCAATCTTCAGCGGTTCCAATCTCCAGGTCCCACGTTTAGCCAGATGCAAAGTGACGCAAGGGCGCAATGCCACACTTGCCCACAAGGGGGTGCACGCATCTGGATTTCATTCACAGCAGCTGAGAAACTGCTGGCGCGCCCATTCTCTATCTGTCTCCCTCTCCTTCTCTCTGTCTGTCTCTCTCTGTGTCTATCTCTAAAAAAAAAAATAAAAAAATATTTTAAAAAATGCTATCATATGATAAAAGAAGCTAGGAAGCAGGGCAAAATTGTTTGGATAGTAATAGCCATCTATAAAGTGTTTTACACACTTGTACTTGCAAACGCAATCCCGGAAGTACAGAAGTGTTAGAAAGAAGAAGAGGAATAAACAAGAAAGGCAAGCATTTCACAGTGAGCCAAAATGGCTAACCCATTTGAGGGAAAGAGTGGAACACTCAGTCTGTCGACAGAAAGCACTAAGTGGCCATAGCTCATTCGTTCTCAGTTCTCAGAATACGTCACAGAACCAGGAGTGAACGGGAGGGAAGCAGGGATCAAAGAAACTACTTAAAGCTTGAAGGACAGTATTCTTGACAATTTCTCAACATTATATGGTTTAAAGCATAAGTAAAGGAGTGGTGGGGGCTGGAGAGATGGCTTAGCAGTTAAGGTGTTTGCCTGCAAAGGCAAATGATGCCTGTTTGACTCCCTAGGACCCACATAAGCCAGATGCACAAGGGGGTGCATGTGTCTGGAGTTCCTTTGCAGTGGCAGGAGACCCTGGCAAGCCCATTTTCTCCCACTCTCTCTAATAAATAAATAAACTATATTTAAAAAAAAAAGAAGTGGGGAAGAATGGAAAGGACATGAAAGTTTGGCTAGACTACTTAATCATCTTTAACTGTTCTATGGAAAGACATTGGCTACATCAGACAATAAAACTTTATTCTAACATATCTAATCAAAAAGCTTTGAACTTTTATTGTATTAAAAAAGCTTTAACCAGATATTGATTTCACAGCAATAAATCTTGGCCCTCTGAGCAGATGCTTATTTTGGGATTTCTTTAAACGAGCATTCACAAATTGTTTTCATAAAGATGATGAATATTATTATCCTTAATAGAGCCAATGTCTTAAGGATATATACAGTAGCATCTCTCTGTATTTTTAGTGTAATACATTGCACATGACCTAAACTTGAGACTGGGTTCTTTTCTTTGGTGATAATAATCATGAAATATTATTTATTTATTTTTCTGTGATGGAAAACCAAAGTGGTGGAGGAAGAAGTTTGAAATGTTTGGTTTAGATTGATCTGATTGTAAAAGTTTTTCAGTGCATAGCTGGGATGTCTGGTCTTTATAGGTAAATGGGAGCCCATGTAACTAGTAGTTGGGAACAGAGATGGAAAGAGTGATTTTTTCAAAAAACAGGACTTATTTAGAATTTGAAGAAACTAAGGTTCTTGATCAGATTTTGCTGATGATATCAAACCTTTCCATACTTTTGTTTTAGTTTCTATATCTATAAAGGTCTGATTATATCTTCTTTGATTTCCCAGTTAAAAAAAGAAAACAACCAAAAAACTAGAAGGCAATGTGATAGACCACAGAGACATCTTTGAAGTGTGAAGTAAATGACCTTTACACAAACATCTTCACTTTCCTGTAATTCCTTCTTTCCTTACCAACCTGATAGTGGGTATGGAGAAAAAGCAGATAATAGAGAAGTTTGAATAGAAGACAAAAAAATCTATGAGAAGCCTGTTCTAAGAAACTTTATGGTGATACTGGAAGCCAAACAGACAAAAATGGAGTTGTCTAATTCCATATTATATTTGAAATTTTAAATAGAAATGAGAATTTTACTTTTTTTTTTTTTTTTTGGAGAGAGACAGAGAGAGAGGGAGAGGAAGACAGATAGAGATGGGCACACCAGCAGCCTTTCAGCTGCTGCGAAAGAAATCCAGATGCATGCGCCACCTTGTGGTCAAGTGCGGCATTGCGCCCTTGTGTCACTTTGCATCTGGCTAAACGTGGGACCTGGAGTTGGAACCGCTGGTGATTGGAACCAGCGTTCTTAGGCTTAGGAGGCAGGCGCTTTAACCACTAAACCACCTCTCCAGCCCCGAGAATTACAGTTTTTAAAATATCAATGAATTCTGCATCACAGCTCTCCTAACATTACTATAAACATGTTGGACATGATTTTTCTGTCAAACATTTCCCTTTCCTCCTGGGTTTAATTCATTATTAATTATATCTTATGATGTTAATTAATATTATTAATTTACCATTGTGGTGATTGGTTTTGACTATCACCTTGATTGGTTTTATAATCACTAGGAGATTAATGTGTCACTGATTTGGGTCTACCTATGAGGGACAGACTATAAAGGAGGATTCACCCCAAATGTGGGCAGTGCCATGGACTCGGGGCCTGGAAGGAAGAAAGTGGCAAGACAGAAAGACAGCCATGTCGTGGGATTCCCTTCCCTCTGCTTCTTGGCCACCTTCAAGAAACTCGTCCTCCTCCACCGCCATGATTTGCACAACTTGTCTGTTGCCACAATGCCCAAGGAATGAGCCCCATGAAACCACAAGCCAAAGTTGTTTCTGTTGTTTTTGCTCTCAGCGAAGATCAAAGTAGTAAAGATGAGTGAGTCTGACGTTAATCATTGCAATAGTTTGAAGAGTTCGTGAAGTCTTGCATTGTGTGGTGCAAAGGATATATCTAACAGATGTCTAGTGGGCTGTTGACAGTGTTGTCAGCAGACTAGTGTTAAAAATATAACAATGGGAAGGTATAATATATCTTTCTTTTAAAAAATTATTAATTTTTTTTATTTATAAGAAAGAGAGAGAGAGATAAACTAATGGTTGCCAGGGGTTCTTGTCCCTGCAAACAAATTCCAGGTGAATGTGCCACTTTGTGCATCTGGCTTTTATGTGAGAACTGGGGAATGGAACCAAAGTCATCATGCTTTTCAAGCAAGCACCTTTATACTCTGAGCCATCTCCCCAGCCCAGTTGTGTCGTAATTTTTTTTTAATTATATTTATAGCAATGGACCATTTGTCCATGATGAACTTGACCAGTAACCCTAAATGTTTGGAATTGGGCTAGACCACCATCTCGAGAAAAGATGATGGCAATAGTATGTATGTTGGATATGATTATTAAAATTCTCTTACTTTTTTCAATCTTCAAATAACAACTTCAGGACTTATGGAAGAGAAAGTTTTTTATCCTTGCCATCTGACATGATTCTGTTGGAAGGAAAACTTAATTTCTTAAGATATATTCAAGGAGAACAAAGTACACAAGAAAAGCTCTTTGCCTTTCGTATGAATCATACTGTATATAAGGGCTCGTGCCAGGTGGCACACACACATGGAAATAATTTCTAAAAGTTAGTTCTTCTTACCCAACCTCTGAGTAGAAGTTCATAGACTCTTTTAGAATTAAGAATTGAAACGAGTTAAGTGTTCTCTTAAAACTGGGACCTTCTTGCTGGCACAAGGGGAAGATGTATGCTCCAGAGAGGGTGGGGATGAATTATAGTCTTCCAGAATGTTCTTTCTACCCTAGGCATAAGAAAATGTGAAGAATATAATTTAAATACACTTATGCTCTATGCCCATGCCTATGATGTACCCTTTCCCCAATTCATAGGCGCGCGCACACACACACACACACACACACACACACACACACACACATTATATATGCCCAAGAATTTAGGCAATCAGAAAATCTCAAAGGACATTTTCTTTGCACTTTATCTAATAAGGACTGGCAACACGTTCAAGAACATCCTTCTTTCTCTTTGAGGGTGTATGTGGAGGGAGTAATAGTAACTTTTGGGGCCAGTTACCTTTACAGTGGGAAGTTAGGACTAAGACTATTTATGAAATATGTTGGGTTTAAAATTGAAAATCTGTTCAGGCACATTAGAGGAAGAGTGTCCAGGAAGACATCTTGGTGTGGAGGTCTCTCCATCTGGATCTAATGCAAAGGGATATCAGTTATATTTTTCAAACAACCTGAGAAACCCTACCTTTCATTCAAATTATTACACATATACAAATATTTAACTTCAGGTCGTCATTCAGCAGTAGCTATGTAGAAGTAGCCCCTCGGTGGGGCTTGTGTTGCAGATGCCGAGTCTCCCACGTCTATGAAAGGGTTTGGAGCGAGGAGGCAGTTGCTAGCGTTTTGATGCATGGTGGTACACACCTTTAACACAGCGCTCAGGAGGCTGAGGTAGGAGGTGAACTCATTGCTTCGAGTTCAAGGCCAGACTGGTACTAACAGAGTGCATTCCAGGTCAGCCTGGGCTAGAGTGAGACCATACCTTGAAAAATAAATAATAATGATAATAAAAAAAATGAATGCACCACACTATGCAGTGGGGGACAGCCTAACCTGGCCCAGAAGACTGGGTTGTGACCTCGGCTTTTCTAGGTTTTCCTTTCATAAAGCAAACGTGTTGGACAAAGAATCACAAAATCACCACCATTCCTAAAAGCGCTTGGCAGTTCCATGTTCCTACATTTTCAATAACAAAGAGAGGTCTACTCATGCTTAGACAAAAACGTCTCTGGTCCCATCAACCTTCCCGTGAATTTGGAAGCTGAACGCAGAAGCTCCCTGCATGGTATCCTTGTTCCTCATGGCCATACGTTTTCTCTGTGGTTGCCATGAGTCAAACCGTTTAGAGCTTCCAAGACCGAGGGGAGCATTTAGAAACATATTGAGAGCTGGAGGAAAGGCAAGACTGCTCCTTTCTCAAGCAGGTGATTAATTTCATCCCAACCCCATGAGTGACCTGCGAGTGACTCTTACCAGTGTGTGACAGGATACCCAAGGAAGGAAGGGTCTGCCAGGTTCCTTGGCTCTGTTCCCACCTCTGACACATCCAAGCAATCTCTGCAAGGTGTTTAAAGTCTACGGAACCCGCTGCTGCCCCACTATATTCCTGCATCCTCAAAGAACAGGGTTAGGACAGACCAGGAAGCAAGTTTTCCCCACTCCTACTGCCTGCTGTCCTTTTCCACAGTATTACAAATGTTCTTTGTGCACAGCCTGTGAACCATTCAGGCTGAAGACCATGGGAGAGGGGAAGACGGAGCAGATTCCTCCCCACACAACTTGCAAATGCAACTTGCAAGAACTCTGATATATTTGGCAAAAACCCAGTCTCGTTTCCTAAAACTCTCTTCTAATTTAAAGGGCTAAATGAACCCAGAGTTTAGCAGTATGCTTGCACTGTTCTCCCCATTGGTATGCCTTCATTGTTTTATTATTTTAAAAAATAGTTTTATTATTTAATTGCAAGCAGACAGAAAGAGAGAAGGGGAGAGAGAGAATAGGTGCACCAGGGCCTCTTGCCATGTAAACTAACTCCAGATGCATGTGCCACTTGTGCATCTGGCTTTCTTTGAGTACTGGGGAATTGAACCTGGGCTGGAATGTGTTGCAAGCAAGTTCTTTTTTCCCACTGAGCCCAGCTATATCCTTTTATAAGGAAAACCATCAGTGGAAGGGTTCTGTTTCCCTTCCTTCTCTTTTAATATTCGTGGTTTAACTATAGCAGGCTTATAGGAGAACCTTGCCACTTTGGAAGGTTTAAGTTCGTTTGCTCTGTTAATTTTTTTCTTTGGTAAAAAGAAAGCATAGGAGGTAAAACATGAAGCTGAACTTTGTGACCTTCTGTCAATTCAAGTTAGATGTGGTTGACCAGTTGCTCTGAAGTGCATGATGTCCACAGACTGAGTATATACAGATTGAGTATATATAATGTGTATGCATAAAAGAAAAGACAAAAACAGAAAGAAAGAAAAGAAATCCAACCAAAAACATAAATTATTCCCTGGGATATCATTCATGGTGATTTTTAACCCATATCTACACTGACATAATGGTAAACTGGCTCTCTCAAACACAAACTCAACTCCAAAAACTGTCCTAATTTGTAGTTTGTCCACTTCAGCGGTTTTAATGCACCCGCCCTGGCTGATTTCAGGCTACCAATGTGCAGCCACTGAAAAGCACCTGGGAGAGTGCTCACCTTTCTCTGAGAAACAAATGCTAGGGAACTGCAGTACAGGTTCAAGTAAACATGTTTTAACAGTTTAATTTACCTTTGATAATGTTAGCATATTAAAATGGTAATTACCAAGTCACAACTAATGCTTCATTTGGACACGTCTGTTGTGCGCTGTATACCTATTAAGATACAGTTTAGAACTACACCTGGTATTTAACTATGTCGATGGTATTTGTTCTCCAAAGGGTGGTCTGTTGAATGAACTCAGAGGTTTTTGTTTTTAATTTTTTCAGAGATGAATTCAGGCTTCAGATTGACTGCACCCACCTCTAATAGTGAGGAAGAGTCGCGTTTCTTTCCTTCCCTCATACTAATTTTAGTGCTGGGAAGAACACTGTGAAATAATGTACTTACAGAGGACAGAACAAGATTAGTGAGGCTTTACCGAAGGCATACCGTTTTCAAATTGCTAGCCTGGGTACCAAGCAGAGTCCCTGTGGCTGAAGACAGCAGGGGACTTGGCAATCTCTGGGTCCTCCTGGTTGCTGCTCTGTCCCTCCACTCTCAGTGACTCATTTCTGGGCTCTGAAGTACATTTTGGAAGAAAAAAAAAATTTAAGGAAATTCTCTGCTGCTCTCTGCTCACATGTGTCCAAAAAAAATGATCACATCAGTGCATCCTTCCAGGGAGTATGGATAATCAGAGTTGTGCTGAGCCATGATCTCCAGGCTGACAGAATGTTGATCATAATAACACCCTATTTAAAAATATATATATATTTATTTATTTATTTGAGAGAGAGAAAGAAGGGGTGGGGGGAGAATGGGAGCAGCAGGGCCTCTAGCTACTGCAAATGAACTCCAGACATATGCACCACCTTGTACCTCTGGCTTATGTGAGTCCTCAGGAATCAAACCTGAGTCGTTTGGCTTTGCAGACAAGTGCCTTAACCACTAAGCCCTTAAGATCCTATTGTTTGATTGCAAATAGAATTGTTTCCAGTTACCCCCTAAATGGTGAATTAGCTAGTAAGATGACATTGCATTTTAGTTCCCATGGTGTTAAAATCCTGCAAAATTAATTGTCTAAATGATATGTTATAAATAATATGGCAACGGACAATTTACTTTTTCAAATCTTTTGTTAGAGTTGTAAACCCGTGCACTTTGAATTGCGTTGCTGGAGTCCTAGACTTGCGTGGAGGAGCACCTCAGAGTGGCTCCTGGGAGCAGGCTAGTTTCGTAAAGGCAGAGGTCAGAGTCTTTACCATCTTGTGCCCACACTAAACGATTTCTGGATCCTGTTAAAATATTAAAATTTTGACCCATAGCAACCAAGAGTCACTATTCTTAACCTAAGGCCATTTTCAAGACCTTGAATTTTAGAATGATTGAACTCAAACCAAAAATTTAGAATCTGTCTCTTTCTTGTAGCAATCCACTTTTTACTTGGGTTGAGTTGTTTATTTTCCAGACAGATGATCTATCCAAATGCATTTATAGAAATTATAGAAATGGCTTAGATTCCAAGAATCTGCTTACACTGAAAATCCTAAGCAACTGAAATTTAGTTGACTCACCCAGGGTTAGTAATCAGAGTTATGTAAAATTACTCCATCCCTAGCTTCTGGGTTTTTAGGAAAAGCAAACAGACTAATGGAGTAATAATATGTTTCAGTTTTATTCTACTTTGCAACATAATTGCATACACAAAGCATTCTTTCTTTTTAAAGAATACTATTTAAGGAATTCTATGTAATTTTAAAATATTCACAAAAATAGAATTTCTAGAAACCTAAAGCTCAAAAGTTAAATGTCTCAAAACTTAAAAAAAAAAAAAAATCATTACCTTTGTCTTCCACTCTGCAGCCCCAGTGGACAGTAGTTGTTTGTCTCTAAATGAATGTCCTCAAGGGACGCATTCAGGGACTGTGGCGCCACTTCCCATTTCACTGCAGGGATTGGCGTCCCTAACGTCACTTCAGTGGTTCACATCACAACGTGACACAACCCAGCTTAGTACAAGGAGGACTACGATAATTATAGGGTTTGAGGGTTAGCTGCTTATAATTTCTAAGAGACTCTTCTGAAGACCACTCACCCAATGCGACTAGTCTCTCTCTGTCCGTATCTATCCCTGTGGTATGGAAAACCTTCTGGTGCTTGCCTTGGCAACCTCAAAGAATTTTGTTTTTTAATTTTTATTTATTTTATTTGAGAGAGAGAGAGAGAGAGAGAGAGAGAGAGAGAGAGAGAGAGGAGAGAATGGGCATGCCAGCGCCTTCAGCTGCTGAAGATGAACTCCAAACGCATGCACCACCTGTGCATCTGGCTTATGTGGGTCCTAGGGAATCAAACCTGGGTCCTTTGGCTTCACAGTCCAATGCCTTAGCTCCTAAACCATCTCTCCAGCCCCTCAGTGAACTCTTAATGATTACCTTTTAGCTCTGTGATCTGATTTTTCTCTGTCTCTCTGCTTTTATGGCCTTCTTCCTGCTTTCTTCACTCTTTTGTGTGTGTGTGTTGTATGAACCTGTGTGTACAGACGTGTGTGCCCCGAGGACATGCATGTGGAGGCTAGAGGAGGATTCTGTTATTCTTATGCCTTATTTCCTTGAGACAGGGCTCTTCTGAACATGGAGCTCAGCTTTGTTTTGTTCCTGGCTGACCGTTGAATCCACCCCCATGATCCTCCTATCTCCCCACCCCTTCAGCACTGGGGTTGTAGGCATAGATGGCCATAGCCAGCTTCTCGCATGGGTGCGAAGGGTCAAATTCAAGGTCTGCATGCTTGTGCACCAGATCCATTTCCCCACTGAGCCGTTTCCCCAGCCCCACCAGACTTTCTTGATATCTCTACTGAATTCAGCTGATTTCTATCCTAGGATCTTTACACTTCCTTCTTTCTTGGCCCAGTTGCCTTTTAACACTTAGGTGTTAAATGTGGCTTGCTCTGAGAAGGCTTCCCTGACCAGGTCACAACACCACCGGCCCTACCAGTCTCACCAGTTCTACCGAATTGATCTGATTGCTGTGTCTCTGGCATAGTAATTGTGCCTGAAATAGACTACGATCATCTCCCTGTGATATGTTTATTTTCTCTCTCTGTTACTAGATTTTTCAGGCCTTGAAGGCAGTGACTGGCATCTGTCAGCACAATACTCAGTAACCCAACAAATAGAAGACTCCCAAAAGACATGGGCTGTTGACTAATAACATGACTCTTACCCATGGAGGTATTTCTCTTCATAAATAGCTTAAAAAGGAAAGGACTTTTTCTTTCTTTTTTTTTTTTTATTTGAAAAGCCTCTTCCACCAAAAAAAAAAAAAAAAAAAAGAAAAGAAAAGAAAAGAAAGAAAAGCTAAGCATTTTTCAGGCAAGTGTCCATCTCTATTGCTTAAAGCCTATCATCTCCCTAAAATTTTACAAATCAGCAACTTCCTTTCCTTGAGATAATTTTGAATAGCTCCCAGGCACCAGACACTTTGAGTCTGGACTGGAAGGAGTTTGAATCTGAGGAAAACTGGCCAGAATGTGGAAGAAAATGTGAATCCCCAGAATGAACCACATAGAGTTGCTCTACTTAACACAGAGCAAATGGGAAATAGGGTAAAAGAAGAATGAAGCACAACATGGGCACAGAAAAGAGAGAAAGATAGAGTGAGAGAGAGAGAGAGAGAGAGGAAACGAGAAAGAAGAGGAAAGAGTATCAGAAATGGAAGCAGTAATGGTAAGAAAAGGTGAAGCAGAGAAAGAAGAGAGGGTGGAGAACAGAAAGCAGAAACAATAGGGAAAAAAATCATGTGGCATGGAAAAAGCAGGAGAGGGGGAGTAGAAAACTGCATTGAGCCAGGTGCCAGGATATGTATGTGGGTTCTCCTGGAGACACCTTGACATGAACAGAGCGGCTTTATCTTCCTTGCTGGTAAGAGGAGTTGGTTTTAAGGTACCTTTCATGTCCAGCACTTTCTGTGTCTGGTTTCACAAACAGCAGGCCTTAAAAGGGCTCCCTGGCAAATGGATTTTCTCTGAGAAGATCTGACTGGCAGAAGGGGCTGGGCTTCCCAACAGGAGACTTTTGATTGGCCTTTAGCCACTACTGTCTGAGGTCTTCTGGAGCAGCTCAGCTCAGCCAGCTTCACCCCAGACAACCAAGCGTTGTCTCTCTACTGCTTCCTGGCAGGCAGAGAAAAGAAGTGAGCTCCATTATGTCTCAAGTTTAAATGAAGGACAGTTCCATACTAAGACACTGCAGACTGCAAGTACTTTTTATTTTTATTTGTTTATTTTTTTTTTTTTTGAGAGAGAGAGAATTGGTGTCCCAGGGCCTCCAGACTGTAATCCAATTCCAGACACATGTGCTTGCATCACCTTGTGCGTCTGGCTTATGTGGGACCTGGAGAGTAGAACATGGGTCCTTAGGCTTCATACACAAGTGCCTTCACCGCTAAGCCCAGATTCCAAGGTTTAGAAACAGTTTTTGCCTAGAATATCTCATGGAGAAACAATCTAGGACTTGAACAGTTTGGGGATCTATTTCAGCTTTCTCACTGCATAGCTTTCAATGATTGGTCCAAACCCCAGTCTTTTTATTATAAAACGGAAGTACAAGTGCTCCTCCACCCCATACAGTCCCCGTGAGCGTTTAACAAGGTGGTGTACCTGAACACCTGCATGCCTGAGGAAGCCCTCCAGCCCCTTTTCTTCTGATAATTATTTCTCATGCTCATAGCCTTCCCTTCCCCTATTTGGCAGGTGGTCCACTGAGCAGATCCTCACACTGGAGAAAATAAAAGCAAATATTGTCTTCTTTTCTTGTCTTTGTGTGGGTGTGTGTCTGTGCCCATGCATGCCATGACAAAGGAGGACCTTGGGTGTCCGTTCTCGCCTTCCACTCTGCTTGACACAAGGTCTGTCATTTACTGCTGTGTTCTCTTTGCAAGCTTCCGGGGAATCTGCCTGTCTCTGCCCCCTGTCTTGCTGTGGATGGGCTGCGATTCCAGACCCTGTACTGCCGAGTCTGCTTTATGTAGGTTCTGGGGATCTGAACTCTGGTTCTCATGTCTGCCTGGCAAGCACTTTGTCCACTGAACTCTCTGCTCAGATCCCATCTGTCATCTTTTTATAAGTTAAAGAAAGAAAAAGTTGATGGAAGAGGTCCTTTCATCCGCTACGTAAAGGGAGCAGTGTTTCCACATCCCTTGTTCGGCTGTGCCACAGCTCTTGGAATTGGACCGGTGTATATCTGAAGCAGAGACATGGTCCCCAACCAACTCTATGTCGTTATCTCACAGCAGTTTCATCATTGTGAAGTCACATAGTATTTGCCTTGCTGAACCTTGTGGTTGTTGGCATTACAGTGAATAGACTACATGTAACGTGCTTACAAGGGCATTTTATTAAACTCATAATAAGTGCCTATAGAAAGTCACTGTCTTTTTTTCCTGTTCTTTTCAGTTGAAGCTATGGGGAGACTTTTTTTTTTTCCCTTCAATGGTACCAATCCTCTGATTTGTATAAAGGAAATTAATGCTCAGATATGACTTGATTTACAGTCAGTGGGAGAAACGCATAATGATTTACAGTCTCTTCTGGGAGTCAGAGACCGTTCTATTTGGCCTACTTTGTAGCTCAGTAACATTACCAAGTCCTTACATTATCAGTAATGATTGAGCTTGGACCACAGCCAAGGCCACCAGGTAGTGATGTTAGGATTAATTTAGGCTTGGTGTAATTGGTCCCTCAGAAACTGAAATCTAGGGATTCGAGAGAAAAGATGGAGAAGCCTTAAGGGAAATGGCTAATATACTCTTTCTAGGTAGAGAACAGTATAAACAGTCACATCTGGATTTCAATCTTACACGTAAGGGAAAGTTAGAAATCACCTCGACCTGGGAATTGCAGGGTTTCAAGCGAGCCCTTTATTTTCCCGCAATGATTCACAGCACGTTATCCCCTGTGTGCACATGGGAGATGTTCCTGGGAGAGTGACCTGTCTTTCATCACATTGTCAGCTGGGACCACTTCTCAAAAATATTCAATCCGCTGTCCTTGAACAATACCCAGGACAGGTTGTGCCTGTGTGGATTATAACAAAAGGTGACACATGTTCTCGAATGCAAGCTGTATAGTCACTCAGAGGCTTATGATTAAAGTAGAGGAGACAAATGAAAATGTCCCAAGGTCATTCTGATAATTTGCATTTTACTAGTGTGTACAGTTCCCATTATGAAGGAAGTAGATGTATAAAAGTGAACGTCTACTGTCATGGAAGTTACAATCTGGCTGGAGGAAAAAAAAAAAAGACCTCTAAAAGAAAAAGAAAAGGAAAAATAACAACAGCAAAAACCCAGCCAGTCAAGCCCAACGTAAAAGTATGTGCCTACTTGAAACTGCAGTGTAATTGCTTAAAATGAATTCAGAAACCAAGGTGGTGAGTGGGGTCGAGAGGAAAAAGATGGACATCCTTGGGGAAGCTGGTACCAGTGAGGGAAGGTGAAGCTGGTACCAGTGAGGGAAGGTGGAGAGAGCCGCCTTTCAGTGTCCAGAGCCCAGGAGGGACTGGAGGCTTCCAGACAAGAATGGTGGAAGTTTTTTGGTAGGTTAGTCTGGCTCCATTGTCTCTACCAGGTCTGGCAGAGCAACCTGTTGACGATGAGACATGGCGCTGCCATCTATAAATGCGGTGGACTGAATTCACGGCTATTCAGGGACACATGCACACTACTGGCCACAGGTTGGTCACACTTACAAGGTTAAAGTTTTATCATTTTAGTTTACTCAATTAAGTGTCATAAACAGCGTGTCTAGAATACGTTTTTTGACCAATTTTCAAGGGACTGAATATACAACTAATTTTAGAACAGCTTAAAAGCAAGACTCCGTCACCGCAAGTGACTTAAAATTAAGACTGAGACACAGTTAAGTCCCAGTCCCATAACTCTATCCTTTGCCTTGAGTCACTTCCTGGAGAGCAACTCCCGGCGGGTCCTGCTGGCTGCGCAGCCGGGAACAGAATTACGCTGGTGCCCTCTGCTGGGAGCAGCCGGTAGTTCACCAGGAAACAATACCGCCTGGACCTGTTCAGCGCAGGGCCTTGAGCCGGGGATGCGGGCAGCCTCCACGCAGGACTCATTTAGTGCTGTTTACAAGCCTCCCAGTCAGGTATGCTCTGGCGTTATGCCCGAATTCATTAACGAAAAGGAATAATTAGATTTATGCCGTAGAGAGGTTGTCAGCTAATTTTAAGTAGTCTAGAAAGTGCCCGCCCCCCTTTGCTCTGACGGACTGATCGCTGGACACCCCTCAATGTTACAAGAGAACATCGCGTGACTCGTCGTGGGTGGTAACCATCTTGCCACCAAGATATGTGTGCAAGTTAGAAGGGAGGGCTGTGATCGTTTTCTTTTTAAAAATTCTACGTTATTATTATTATCTTAATGGTGAGGAAAGCACATTGATATTCATGGCTGATGTTCTTGGCTCAAATACTCAGAATTAATGCCCTGGTGTTAAATTACATTTAGAGTCTCTTCTCTGGTGTTCTTTTAGTTCTCTGCTCAGCTGATTTTTCTGCTAGAGATGGGGAAAAAAAAAATCCAGTTGTAATTAAAAAGGGGCGGGTGTGTGGAGGGCTTAGGGAAAAAGAAACCAAGAGAAGAGTAGATGTGTGCAAGTGTGCAAATTGGTGACCAACTTCAAAAATAACCCGACGGAAGCTACCTGAGCAAGCGCAGAGGATGGACTGGAATGATCCATCTCTCCACTTTTATTTTAGTTTTGGAAAGGATCAATGATGTGGACACGAAGGTCTGCCTCTGGTTTCCATAACAACGGGGCTGACTGAAAGACTGCAGGCTCCACACATCCCCAATTATCAGCCTTCCAGGGCTTATTAATGGAGCTGAGGATCCCAGCAAGGCCGGCTGCTCATTGTTGGCACGTGCCTGGTGGGCTGGCAGGAAGGTGGAGGCTGTGGGAAAAGGAGCTGCATGGCGAGTCAGCAGCCATTTGTCCCTGTCACTTCAGTGGAGGTGCGGTCACTCAGGTGGCTTGAAAGCATCTCCCGCAGCCCCCTGGGGCTGTACTGTTATGGCAGGAAGCTCAGAAGTAGAGGGAGAGATTGCTTTTCCTGCTCATCTCAAAGCCACCATCCAGAGTAAATCCATATGACATACTCCACATGTTTATTGAGCTTCTGTAATTAATTGAGGCTTCTTCACAAAAACAATAGTGACTCTATATTTCTAGTGTGAACTCAAGCCTTAATTAAAATGTGAAACCAACCTAATGCATATTTGATAGCTTTGAATTACTCAAGTCTTTGGTCTGGTTTTCAATGATTAGGTCCTTACATATATAGTCATTGCTGCAGCAATTATAATACTGATGATGAAAATATACAGACAGTGTTTATGTGTTCCAGACCCTGCTAAGTATTAGGCATGGACTTTCTGGTTGAAATCTTACCTCGAGCCTGTCTCTATTGCACAAGTAGGGGAATGAGAGCAAGAGAACTTAAAGGACTTACCTTGGACTTTGTGGGAAGTACCTATGAAAAGATCAGGCTCTCCATCCTGTCTTGCTATATATTTCTCATGGTGATAGATTTGTTTTCCCATAACTTTAACACAGGTGACCTCAGAATAGAAACGCGACATCCAGTGTGTCTGTGTTATCCAATGTGACTGAAGAAATGGAACATGCCAGTAGCCTAATGTTTATTTAATAATTAGCATTTCTACCATCTATTAGATTTCCAATTGGGGGAGGTTTAGAATGTAATAAAACAGGCCCAACATTAAGAGAGTAATCATAGTCATAAATGCTCCAGGACATTATATAAATGTCAATTTTTATTACAATGCAGACGTGTAGGTTGATAAAGACTCCTGTTTGACAGAATGCCAGACGAACTGCTTTCATCTTATAGACGTCTCTGCATTACCATTTTGAATAGTCTTCATATAAACTACTATTGCCATTAAATGGGGTCAAGAAAGAAATCTTTTGGGATCTTTCTGAAATAAAGAAATTTTAGGGAAATCCTCAAGTTCATTAAATACATGGAGACGAGAGATGGTGCTTTAAAAAACTTGAGCATTATATTATAGGAACAAATGAAATATGACATTCCCTCGAGGTGGCACAATCCAGATCTGTCACAAAGTACGATGAGGGATGAGGGCAGACCAGCATTGACAGGATTTCTATCACGGTTGCTCAGGTAATCGTATTTATGATTTGAATGTCTTGAACTGACAATAGAATTTGTTCACAAGGGCTTCATCTGTTCAAGGACTAGGATAAGTGACGAGAAGAACTATCTTAAGTTAAACATAGAATGCCATTTAGTATTTCATGTGGGTCATACTTTATAACAGCACTGTGAGGTAGGGGCTGTATCTCCGTGTTATAAACGGAGAGGTCAAGCTGCATACAGGTATATAAAGTATCTTGGGAGTCACATTTGGCACTCGGGTTTTGAATCTATCAATGGATAAAACCATTCATGACATCAGAGCCTCCATTATCTAATTGGCTCTGGAAAGGCATTCACAGATACACACAGATATATAGTTTACTAATCTCCTAAGACTTTCAGATTCCACGCAGTTGACAATCATAATTAACTATCCGATCATCCCAGATCTTGGGTTGTCTACAATGTGATAAACCCTCTGTTCTATTTCTAGCCTCTCTCTTTCCTCCAATTCCAGACAACTGCTTGCTATCCATCTCAGTTTGTATATATATATATATATTTGGTTTATGGAGGTAGGGTCTCACTCTAGCCCAGGCTGACCTGGAATTCACTCTGCAGTCTCAGGGTGGCCTTGAACTCATGGTGATCCTCCTACCTCTGCCTCCCAAGTGCTGCGATTAAAGGCATGTGCCACCATACCCGACCCCAGCTTGTATATTTAATAGACATTTCAAAGTAAACATTTAAGAGGTCACATTTCTCCCTGCACATACTCTCCCCACTCTTCCTCATCTCAGAAAGGACCAGATCATTTTTTTCCTGAATTGTCAGCCATATACCTTAGGTTTACTCAGTCTCTTTTCTTTGACAATATTAGATCTATAGGAAAGCCTTCCTGTCTCCTCCTTCTGAATCCATCTGTAATCTCAGCTCTTACCTCACTTCAACAAAAGCTCAGTCCTGAGCATGGCCTCAAATCTCTCTGCTCAACACCTCCCCCCACCCCAGCAGGACACTCTGACTTCACGTGCTGTGGCCTTTCTTGTCTGAGTTTGGTGCAGCCATCCCGGCTTCCTCACCCTCAGGGTCTGCGATTCTGGGGCATTTGCATGTGGTGTTCCCTCCGCCTCAGAGCCTCTCTGCTGTACTTGGTAACTTTTTCAGCTCTCTGTCAAAAGGTTTTTCAAGGAAACTTTCCCTTTCTCATCCTGGCAATTAATCGATGTTCTCCTTCCCAATTTCTTTCTTTTACAGTTCTTTCACAAAGATACTATACATTTAATTATTTATTTGCAATATACTATAAGATAAGGTATTTTCCATTTTGTTAGTTTTTTTTGTGTGTTTTTGTTTTTCTTTTTTTGGTTTTTCAAGGTAGGGTCTCACTCTAGACCAGGCTGACCTGGAATTCACTACATAGTCTCAGGGTGGCCTCACACTCAGGACGATTCTCTTTCCTCTGCCTACCAAGCACTGGGATTAAAGGTGTGTGCCACCACGCCCAGCTTCTCCATCTTGTGAGTTTCTGTACACTGCTGTATCTTTAGGTTGTGAAATTACAACAGCCATTGGCTTTATGCAATGACTCAATTTCCCTGCATACAGCTATGACTGCCAGCTGCTGTGTTGGTTGTGATCAGACACTAGCCAAATGAGTCATTCTCACATCCAGTTGCTTTACTGTGTATCACCTTCCAAGTCCTGCCTGCCTGCAGCAATTTCTACTTCCTCTAGCTGAGCTCCACTTCCTGAAGATTCAATACCCTCTCAATATTGTGCCACCGCCTGGGGAACAAGCATTCAAAACGTGAGGGATGGTTCAGGCTCACAGCCTATCGATTGGTCAGAAGTCTCTCCTTTCTACTCAATCAGATGCTCCCCCTCTCTGGTGACTCATTGCCGTCTCACAAACAATGCTGTCCTCCTAATGACTGGGGAATGCTGACAGCCTATAGCATCAGGGTGCCCACTCCGGAAGGACCTAGCTTCCCTGCTTCACAGTCACTCCCCGTGTGGAAGGTTAGCCATGGGGAGGAAATCGTCCCCTCTTCCTATGCAAAGGATCTCTGAAGACAAAGAAGTATTTGACCCAGTCCAAATGTTGTGGTTTAAATATGACATGTTCCCCCATAGGCTCATGAATGTTGTGGTTTGAATATGACATGTTCCCCCATAGGCTCATGAATGTTGTGGTTTGAATATGACATGTTCCCCCATAGGCTCATGTGTTTACACAGCTTCTCCCAAACTGGTGGGTGTTTTGGAACATTGTAGGACCTTTAGGACTTGGAGCTTTTGCTGGAGGAAGTAGGTCAGACTGTCCCTGTTTCTCTTCCTTCCTTTCCTCCTTCCTTCCTTCCTTCCTTTCTTCCTTCCTTCCTTCCTTTCTTTCTTTCTTTCTTTCTTTCTTTCTTTCTCTCTCTCTCTCTCTCTCTCTCTCTTTCTTTCTTTCCTTTTTTGCTCAAAGGAAACAATGAGATTATTCCATTCTAAAGATGGGTAGAGTTAAACAGACATATATATTTATTTATTTATTTGAGAGAGACACACAGAGTGGGGGAGAGGAAGACAGATAGAGATGGTCACGCCAGCAGCCTCTCAGCTGCTGCGAATGAAATCCAGATGTGTGTGCCCTTGTGGTCAAGTGTGGCATTGCGCCCTTGCATCACTTTGCATCTGGCTAAACGTGGGACCTGGAGATTGGAACCGCTGGAGATTGGAACCGGCGTTCTTAGGCTTAGGAGGCAGGCGCCTTAACCGCTAAGCCATCTCTCCAGCCCTGTCCCTATTTCTTATCTACTGTTTTGCATAACGTGACCAGCTGTCTCACACTACTGCCAGCATGCCGTCTCCAAGCTGATGGACAGTATCTCTTCAAACTGTAAACACTTTCTAACCTTGGCTATTTCTTCTTAGTATTTAGTCCCACAACAAGAAAAAGAGAAATAATACACAGAGAACCATTTTAGCCAATCCCAAACCACTGGGGATTCTGTCCTGGCTGAAAATCGATGGCCAAATCTTACATTTGTTTAGGAGGGAGCTGTCTATCTCTCATGTTGAGTCATTGTATCAAAGGCATGCAAGTGTTTATGTCTATAGAGTCTCTATGGATTAAAAATTTCCATGTATCATAAATTACGGTTAAGTCAGCATTTACCCAACAGTAGTGCTTTTTTTTTTTAGTATGTTGATTTTGCTTACGTGCTGATTATAGTTCAACGTGATTTGCACTTTTTTTTTTCTTCGTAAGGGAACATTTCTTCAAAGCGGTTAGAATATGTGATGTAGTGTGCTAAAATCAATATGTGGGCTTGAGAGATGGCTTAGCGGTTAAGGCGCCTGCCTGTGAAGCCTAAGAATGGTTTGTTCAAATCTCCAGGTCCCACATTTAGCCAGATGCAAAAATGATGCAGATGCCCAATGTTGCACATGTGCACAAGGGGGTGCACACACCTGGAGTTCATTCACAGCACCTGAAAAGGCCCTAGCATTCCCATTCTCTCTCTGCTTTTTCCTCTCTCTCTCTCTCTCTCTCTCTCTCTCTCTCTGTCTCTCTCAAAATAATTTTTTTTAAAAAAATTAAACAAAATTAAAATCAACATGCAGGCATGCATATAAACAACATGGAAGAATGAACATGCCTCCTTATTCAGGGAACTGTGTTTGTTGTGGTCAGTCTATGACTTACCTTCATACCACTGTAACTGCAATACCAGACAGAAACAACTCAAGGAAGAAAAGACTGATTTTGTTTCAGAGTTTTCAGAAGGCTTCAGTGCATTGTGGCTGGATAGGTATGGCAGGGTAGCTTATTTCATGGTAGCAGGAGTGTGTGGCCCAGGCTGTTGATCCTACATGAGCCAGGAAGCAGAGAGTGGGACAGGAAGTAGGGATAGGGCTAGGGGCCTTCAAAATCCTGCTCCCAGAGATCTCCTTCCTCCAGCTAGTGCCCATTTCCTAAAGAGTGCCACCATCTGGCTGTGAACAAGCACTCAAAAACTGAGGATGTTTCCAACTCAAAATATAACAGTGGGTCAGAAGCTAAGGTATTAAGCTTCAGGCCATCTGTTAGCTTGGCCCATTTGGAACACAGTTTTGGGCAACCAGTGTACTCCCCCAATCTTAGTGGGTCTTCTCTTGGATTCTGACCGTGATTGTTAAAGTTGCCTGAATCAAGACAAGACGCTCTGAGACAGACAGTAAATAAATCATGTCTGTAAGACTATGCAGCAAATTGGGTGAGAAAGGACTTTCCTACGTAGGGGATGTTTATGCGTGGTGGCTCGTAGGAAGTGGAGTAGATAGATGCATGTGGTTAGTGGCTCGACTAGGAAGACAGTTGTGGGATGAGGGTTACGGTGTTACCCGAAAATCCCTGTCCAAGACGAAGGTGTGGTCAGGACAGATCAGAAGGACAACAAGTACCCGTGGACGCTTTAGAATCTACAGGTCAAAAACTTCTGACCACGGGAGTCTGGACGCAAATCGGAGAACAAAACACAGCAGTTAATTCAGTGGGTTAGTCCTAACCATCATGTCCTACTGATGCCTTCAACGTTGCCATCCTCCTTCATTTGAACATCTTTCCAACCCTGATGTATGGCATGGGGAAATGGGAGGAGCACGAGAGAAGGAAAGAATTATGATTGCTGCGTGCTTGCAAATGCAGCAGCTGTTCTCGGGGGACTAGAATTTCCTGCTCCCAAAACGTGGGTTGGTGATTCTCAGTCCTCTCGTTTTACTGGGGAAAGCTTTGGCTTGCCGAGGAAGTATTTTTTTGGCACCAGCAGGAGGTTGATGGGAATGTAATCATTCCAGCTCAGCTATTCATCTTTTTAGCAACCTGTGTCCTGACACCTGCTGGGGATGGCGAATTGGTACCTTGTCACCATGTGTAACCTAACGCGCATGAGAGAAACAATAGCGGAGTTCATGCTACTCTCTGACAAAGAGCTTTTTTGCTTCCTCTTATTGTTTTCTGTATTATTCTAACATCCTCTGCACCATCTATCCTAACCCTTTTCCCTCTCCCCCCGCCCCTGCCACTATGCTCCCAACCCAGATCTCCTGAGAGTTGTTACTACTCGGCCCCATCAGCCAAAGTTAGTGGGTTCCCATGGTAACCAGGCATCTGGTGTCTAGACACTCTGAGAGATGCCTTGCAATTGAGCTGCAAATCTAGATTCAAACACACCCACCCTTCTCTTCCATCCTCCTCTTCCCTCCCATTTCCTTTTTATTTACAGCAGGCATTAGCATCAACATTGGATGGAGTTTCCTCTTGACAGGCCGTGGAAGGGAGGAGGGGGAGGAGAGAGAGAGTGAGAAACCCAAACTTACTGTCTTGTCATTTCAGTGCAGTAAGAAGACAACTGAGGTGACAGGCTAATCTGGCCTGTTCTTTCTTCCTTAGGAGGGATTTTATTTAATTAAAATATTTCAAATTAGAAAACAGTGCCACTAGTCCATCGGGAGTCACAAGCATCTTTAGGAGCCAGTAAAAGCACTTCCAGGATAAGGCTCCAGCTGATGGCACTAGGACAAGGTAGAATTTTTTTTTCCACTGTCTCCAGGCAATCAATATAACTTTCTCTTACTGTTCTTCTCAGGGGAATGGCATATCCTTGGTATCATAAAAGGCTTTAAGTGACACTTCAGATCTAGAAAAGTTAAGTTTAAATCTTCCCTATGAGCAAGAAAAAAAGCAAACCCTACTAACCAGGACCTGGGCTGTGCTTGTGAATCTTCTTTAGAGTTCTCCTATGGACATCAACAGTTTTTTAAAATTTCTTTATCTATTTTAGAGAGAGAGAGAAGGAAGAGAGAGAGAGAGAGAGAGAGAGAGTGGGCATGCCAGGCCTCCAGCCACTGCAAACGAACTCCAGATGCATGTACCACCTTGTGCATCTGGCTTATGTGGGTCCTGGGGAATTGAACCAGGGGTCCTTAGGCTTCACAGGCAAACGCCTTAACTGCTAAGCCATTTCCCCAGCCCGACATCAACAGTTTTATTAGGTAAGCATAAATTAGCACCATCATGATGCTTGATGACAGAACAATACAAACATCTTACCTCTGAACACAGACCAAGTATGAATATTGTCCAAATTATAGAATGGCATGGCATGAGCAGAGGCTGGACATCACCACTGCCACAGCAGGTGGAAAATAGCAGCAAGAGAGAGAGCTGAACTCTGACAAGGGGGAGCTGGCTATAAGGCCCCTAAGTCTGCCCCCAACAGCACACGTCCAGCAAGGCCACACCTCCTAAATTACCATTATCTTGGAACCAAGCACTCAGAACATACGAGTTTATGGGAGACATGTGACTCAAACCACCACAAAAACAAAATTAAGTAAATTGTTGCTCCTTTAAAATTTTCCTATTTTCATCTCAACAATTGGTTCAGAGCAGTGGATGAGTTTAAAGGCCTCTTTTTTACTTTTTAAAATTTTACTTTTATCTATTTTGAGAGAGAGAGAGAGAGAATGGGCACGTCAGGGCATCTGGCCACTGCAAACGAATTCCAGACACATGCACCCCCTTGTGCATCTGGCTTTCTTGGGTCCTGGGGAATCGAACCTGGGTTCGTAAGCTTCACAGGCAAATGCCATAATCACCAAGCCATCTCTCCTACCATTTTACTCTTTTAGAATGATAGTCAGCAATGATACTGAATGACTTTGGATCAGACAGCAGAACTGTAACATGTCCAAGCCAGTTATAAGTGGGAGTAGGACAACACTTAACATTTCAGATGCTTTCATTTAATTTCAAAGGCAATGCATGCCCAAAGTTTCCGACTCATTGATGTCAGAGAGTTAGGTGGAATAGCCGTCCTGCCTTCTCTCTTACATATCACCTGTCAGCTTTAAATGACTACTTTAGTTCTCATAACAGGTGTTTTGAAGATGTCCACCTGGATAGCAGAAAGACATTAAGAAATGACTACAGTGATTCAAATATACTTTCACCACCACTCTCTGAAATACCAGCTTAGTACGCTGTCTGTCATGTGCCCGCGTAGCCCCACCAATGAAGTCACTCTTGAGCTGCGCCCGTATCCAGATTTGGAATCAGTATCATTCGCATTCCTAGGCCAGGGGACTTGGAAGAGCCCTGTTCCACAGTTGTCTCAGAATTGAAATACCCTGTGCCTCCCAATAATTGATCTCTTTCGTGGCAATAGTTCCAGTGCCTAAACTTTGGTTAGTTTTCATTACCTAAGTCTCCATCTCATTTACCTCGAAGATATGACTCTTTCTGAGGCTACAGCCCATCCATTCTCACAGAGTTGGAAAGAATGTTGCTCAGAAACACATGCTTGGTGGACCCTATTACTTACTAATAGATTTCTCTAATTTGAATGTGATCTATCTGTACAGGACTCTTCCTAATTGCTGTGTTACAGCATCACTGCTTATGTAACTGCTTTTGGACTACCTCCCATTACCCCACTTTTCTCCAGCCCCCTACTTCTGGATCTATGCCCAAGTAGTATTTATGTGACTAATCTCTATTCCCTTCATATTTTTGCATCACCTACTAGAACAGTTCTTGTTTTGTTCTTTCCATTTTATGGCCTCAATTAGAGAGATGTATCCCTTAAAGAATGAATAGACATAGGTATGTATCAGAAAAGATATTACTTTTTTGGGGGGGGTTTTCAAGGTAGGGTCTCACCACTCTGGCCCAGGCTGACCTGGAATTAACTTTGTAGTCTCAGGGTGGCCTCGAACTCACAGCGATCCTCCTACCTCTGCCTCCCAAGTGCTGGGATTAAAGGTGTGCGCCACCACGCCCAGCAGATATTACATTTTTAAATCACAATCACTGAGAACATGGTAAGGCCAAGCTGATTATATTTGTGGTGACAGTGGTCAGGTGATATTCAGTATAGCTTAAAATAGAAAATTGCTGTTAGTAGTGGTTTTAAAGACATATAATATACAGAGAGAGAAATGTTTGGCTGTGGAATTTGGAATGAGGTGGAGATAACTTAAGAAGGCATTAATGTTTTGTGATAAACTAATACGCATATAGGGGTATTTAGGAATTAAGAAAATAATAGTTTACAATTGAGGTCATTAGCTAGAATGAGGTTTTTGAAATAATCTTGCAAAGGTAATATTGGATTGAGTCTTGGGTATTAGTCATGTTAGGGAACAAGGAGAGGAAAACCATCTCCAGAATGACAAAAGACTTCTGAGAAAGAGCAGAAATAAACCCACAACATGGTCATTACTAAAGAAAGAGGAATACTATAAGAAGTTACAACACGTGACATATCAGGAGGTTGCTATAGGAACTCCACGTCCCTCCCAACTTTGTAGTATCTTGGCAGAGCAGTTTTCTGTACAAATTTTATAGAGAGAACATTACAAGTTATTTGGTGGGGTGATTTATTTGTTTTGAAATCAAGGGAAGTCCAGTTAATTGAACAGGATTTTTTTTCCCATGTCTTTAGCTCATTTCAAAGGCCAAACAATTCTAATCTCAGCTAAACATGCTAGAGAAAAAGAATGGGAATTTAGAGGCTCTGTCTGGTTTTGTCAGCAGTTCAGACAAAGAGGAAAAGGTCAAGGCTTGGCTTTGTTACAGCAAACAAGGTTTCACCCCTGAGTCTTAGGAGAGTCCTTGAGAAAGAACTGAAAGCAAATTATATGAAAAGCTCTTTGTGGCAAGCCACAACCTAGAGTACAAAAGGACAGAGGTGGGGATCAGGGAGCAAAAAATGGGTGAATTTCTTAACTTCCTCTTTTCTGAAATATGGAGCTGACAAAAAAAAATCTAGAATAATGGTAATAACGGTCAAGAGGGCATGCTGGGAATACATATATTTTGTTTGGTTTTGGTGAATACAATGGGAGTGCTAATAGAGAATAAAGAAGGTAAGGCTTTTTTTTTTTCCTACATGAAGCTTGATGATTGAAGAGGAAAAGGAATGTTTGTAAACATATATGAGGAAAGAAAATATGCAAGAACTATCTTGTTCATGAGAGTAGTTATTGATCTGCTTTTGTTGTTTGAGAAGATAGACGTGCATAAGGCTTAGATTTCTGTGGGATATCAGGGATAGTTTCCACTGAGGGCTACAATGACCTCAGAAGCACAGGATACTCACGGGTTAGAGGCATCAACCGGGATTTTAGGAAAGTCCCCAAAGCTTCCATTAACTCTAATGTTTCTGCATCTATTCTGGTTACTTTCAAATAAATTAGCATTTGAAAGAGGGGACATAGTAAGAGGTAGCCCAGGCTATCCTTGACCTCATGGTAATCCCACCTCAGCCTCCCAAGTGTGTGGACTACAAGTGTAAGCCACCGTACCCAGCTTCAGGGACAATTTTTCAAATGGTAATTTAAAATAGTTCATTTATTTATTTAATTTATTTTATTTGAGAGAGGGAAAGAGGCAGAGAGAGAGACTATGTGTGTGTGTGAGAGAGAGAGAGAGAATGGGCACACCAGAGCCTCCAGCCACTGCAAACGAACTCCAGACACATGCGCCTCCTTGTGCATCTGGCTTATGTGGGTCCTGGGGAATCAAACCAAGGTCCTTTGGCTTTGCAGGCAAACACTTCGACCACGAAGCCATCTCTCCAGTCCATCAAATGATTACTCTATAATTGTACCCTAGATAAGATACAGATTAACCAGGACTCTTTACTCTTCCAGTGATTATTGTCCCAATGTCCCCAAATAGCCAAAGCTGTAACTTTCTTGGTCATTCCATTTACCCAAAATCTTGGAGATCTTAGCTAAAGGGGAAAAGTGGTACAAATACTAATATTATTTTTCTACTAGAGTTCTGGTTGAGTTCCAGGCAGTGCATTTGATTCCCAGAGCATTTTTTAATTAGTTACTTTTTTATTGATAACATCCTTAATTGTAGACAATATTCGATGGTACTTCCCTCCCTCCCCCCACTTTCCCCTTTGAAACTCCACTCTCCATCATATCCCCTCCCCCTCTCAATCAGTCTCTCTTTTCAGTTTGATGTCATGATCATTTCCTTCTATTATGATGGTCTTGTGTAGGTAGTGTCAGGCACTGTGAGGTCATGGATATCAAGGCCATTTTGTGACTGGAGGAGCACGTTGTAAGGAGTCCTACCCTTCCTTTGTCTCTTACATTCTTTCTCCCCCCTCTTCCACAATGGACCCTGAGCCTTGGAAGGTGTGTTAGAAATGTCTCAGTGCTGAGCACTCCCCAGAGCATTTTTTTTTTAAGCTCATAGCTAGCACCATAATTTGACAGGCCCCAGGAAGCCTATGCACACATTGAGTAAAAATGAATCGTCCCAGTAAGTGGTAGGGATTGCATCTATTTACCTGTGTGCAAGCCTGTCACTTATTACAATAATGTTTGGAAGTTGACTTAAAAATGAGTTAAATCCTCACAGTTGTTTTTCTTTAACCTTCTGCTATAGCTGTGACATGGGGGGGGGGAGTTGATCAGGGAATGACAGTCACTCTTATTTCCTCTTTTTCAGGAAACAAAAATGATCTTTTATGGATCCATATATATGACAGCATTTGTGGTAATTTTAACTACTCCTGGACTTTGTTCAGCAACTCATTATTTCGTTAATAAAACGTGTCATAATCAATGGTTACCATTCAGCTTAATTAACTGAAAGCTCTTGCTGCATAACCTCATTAGAAGTCCCAATATTTTTCCCTTTCTGTGTAGAATTGCTGCCTCACCTTCCACACTCTGAATATGATGTTGAAATTTGATAATCTTCTGTTGTACTATTTCTGTAAGCTTCCAGAGTGTCTAAGATTACTTCTGATGGCCCTTAAAGCAAAATTACATTGAATTGCCTTGTATTCCACCAAAGAAAGTAGGATTGAAGGGAGGGTCAAAGGGAAAAATGGAGGGGATAGTGGTAAAGTATATTTAAAATTACTGAAGAGAGTGAAAGGCACTATGATCTTCTGAAAGGAATATTAAATTCTTGCTTGCTTTGGGACTTTGGGCACATCATAGGAACTCCGTCTTTAACCATTCTCGTAGAGAATGAGGGCTGAGGTCAGATGATGTAAAAGGGTCCTTCCAGCTTCCATTAATTACACATACAATTTCATGCAATTTCATGAACAATTCCAAACCAAATCTGTGACAATCTATACAGATTTAGGATTTTTGCCCTGAATTATGTAGTTTAGCCATTTGCATTGATAAAATTAGCAAGACAATTGCCAACTCTCTAGTTTTCTTTGTTCTGGGTGGGCACAGCCCTAAGGGCAAATTAAACAACAAAGATAAATAATTGCCTAATCTCTAGTTCTACCCAAACACACTATGGTGAGCTGTGGCAAGGCACATGATTTTTTTTTAAGCTTCAGAGATGAGTTATTCTCAGCATTAGCAAGCAGTCTGACTTCCTTTTAAAAGTGTACAGCTCTATAATTATCATCAAATAAAGGACTTGTTCTTAAAGCTGGCCATGGTATCTTAAGCCTGAAGACAGTCATTCATCCATTCCCTATGCAGCTTATCTATTGGCTGCGAGATGCGAGTTTACTATGCTGCTGGGGGTGGGTGGTGGCTTGGCTCCTGCTCATTCACTATGGTGAGTGTACTGGTTTTTACAAACTGGAGCTGAGCCCAAGGATGTGGTTATTTCATTTGAATCAACTGGCTGCTGTTATTTGGGTGTAAAATAGATTGTTCTGTCTCTAAGTGTAGGTGACAATAGAGACATTCTTACCTTTTGTGCAATATCATCCAGGGCCTTGACTCTTTCCTACCTGCATTCTACTTTTCTTTTTTTTTCTCTTCTCTCTTCTCTTCTCTTCTCTTCTCTTCTCTTCTTTCTTTCTTTCAAAAATAATGTCCTTCAAGTTTGTCTAGAGGTCCACTTTTGCCTTTGAAATAATTTCTGGACTTTGGCTCCTAAGTTCAAAGCCTTTTTCAAAGGACTCTCTATAGTTTTCTTCACTCTCCAGGCAGAAGTTTCATATCTCATGGACTTTTCTCTCCTTTTGCTAGAATATTTGAAGAAAGTTTCTGTTGTGGGCTAAGAATGTGCATGACTAGCGGTGGTGGGGGTGGGCGGCAGGGAAAAGCAGTTCATTTACCCATCAGGCAGCTCTGGGAGGCACGGAGTGTCAGTGTTTTAGGATTTCCTTTCATTATTTTGTTCATTATGAATTTATCATTTCTATTTTGTTTCTGAAAAAAATGGAAAAGCAGGGGAAGTAACCAATTGAACTTATACATGTGAAACGCCTCAGCTTTTACATGTCAAAAACATTCTTGGGTTTGCCATATTTTTATTATTTGTATTATTTTCACTGTTTTATGGGTATAAATAGCAAATGTCGTCTTAGGATAAGCACCATGGGAGGTGTTGGAGGTGATACAGACGCACTGACATTTTTGTCTTCAGGCATATTTTTAGGTACTTGGGACTCATCTGTGAATCAAGTAAAAAAAAAAAGTGTGCATAAATCCTAGCAAATATCCCCTTTTCTTTTAATTCATCAGTCCTTAGTCAACTGATGACTAAGAAGGAGACCACCAACTAGCAATAATTCAAGGGAGAATTTCCATATGAAAAGAAAGAAGAGTAATTCTGCCTAGGGCCCGTTGGGAAGTCTGGAAACATCTTCTGAACTGAGTCAGAGGCGTGACTCAACTTTGAAGATTCACAAAGATCTACTGTGTCTAAAGTAACCAGCTGGTCTACCTTCCAAGTGCGGTCCTTTATTCTTGATGGACATGATAGCTTTGGTCTAGTTCTCTAGTATCAGAGGAGCACTCTTTATTATTTATGTATTTATTTATTTATTTATTATTTATGAGAGAGAAAGAGGCAGAGAGAGAGAGATTGAGAATGGGCACGCCAGAGCCTCCAGCCACTGCAAACGAACTCCAGATGCATGCGTCCCCTTGTGCATCTGGCTTATGTAGTTTCTGGGGAATGGAACTGAGGTCCTTCAGCTTTGCAGGCAAAGGTATTAACCGCTAAGCCATCTAAAAAATGCACATCTCAAAGGAGCACTCTTTAAGGGAGTGGGGAAAGAAGAGGACCCCCGAGGAAGAAATCAGGCAGAGCATCAGAAGTAGGGGTCTTATATCCTCCCAGTGAGAGCTCTGAAGCACACAACGGAACACAATGTGGGTGGCTAAACGCAAGAGAGCTACAGGGGACATGTTACTGTTGGGATGTAAGGTTGAGGTGACTCTCAGTTCTTATCTCCTGATAAAGGGGAAGGTATAGGTGCTGGCAGCCAAGCCTCCAGCAATTCTGAGGATGGGTGTCAAGTTCCTCATAGAGCCCACCCTTAATTTTACCCATGGCCAGATTTTTACACGGTTTTCTGCCTGGTCTCTCTCTCCTTTTTTTTTTTGTTTGGTTTTTCGAGGTAGGGTCTTACTGTAGCTCAGGCTGACTTGGAGTTCACTCTGTAGTCTCAGGGTGGACTTGAACTCACAGGGATCCTCCTACCTCTGCCTCCCAAGTGCTGGGATTAAAAGCGTGAGCCACCACGCCCGGCATCTGCCCGATCTCTTAGACAAGTGAATTCGTAAGACTGGAAGAAAAGTACATTTAAGATCTTTCAGTCAGCTACAGTTGGCTGGAGTGTTTGCTATAAAGTTATTTTCTGAATATTATACATATTTAAGTATCTAAAATTGGCATCAAACTAGAATTAAATATTAGTAAATTGATAATGTTCTAAATCAGCAACATAAACTTACTATATAATGTGAGTACTTCACCCTAATTCTTTGTCTAAGAATACATAGTAATGGACCCAATTGTAAAGCATTTTTTTCATGTTTCAAGTGAATGGCATTCACAAATTTACCTTTTTTTTGATTTGTTTTTAGCATGGCCTCTGCTCAGAGACGTGTGAAGCAGTCCATATTTTAAAAAATGAGTGTTCAGTTCCAATTCTGTTTGGATACAATATTTAATAAGAGTTGACATATGTTTATTGATTTAAACTTGCTTAAGTCTAATTGGTGAAGTATTTAGAAAGAAAAAAAAACAAAATATTTTTGCTGACACATAAATCAAGAGGCCACCCTGAGACTATATAGTGAATTCCTGGTCAGCATGGGCTAGAGCAAGACCCCACCTCAAAAAAAAAAAAAAAAATCTGGAAGTTGAGTTCTGCTCATTCCAGACCTCACATCACAATTTATTTTCTGTCTTTTTTTACTTTTTAATTTTAATGCTCATTAAGATGATGAAACCAAATTATAAAGCTTCACTTTCTCAGTCAGCCCAGCTTGTCAAGGCATAGAGATGAATCCCACTTGGGTTCTCTCAGTGTCATCTGCACCTAGATCCTAGAGCGGCAGCAGAGGAAGGTGGAGGAAGGGACGGGACAGCGAGAGTCAGGAGTCCTGGAACAATAGCGCCCTTTTCAGTCCTATGAGCACAGCCAAATGGCATAACCTCTCCCAGCTTCAGCTTCCTTAACAATGAATGTGAGGTAGGTAAGATAGCTCCTACTTCACTTCAAGCTGCAGAATTCTGCAATCCTACTGTATCACAAAGTTCTTAAGTAAACCTACAAAATATTCCACAATCCTGTGTATGTGTATGTATATGCTCTAAATTCTCCTGGTACTTTAGTTGATCATATTTTAATTTATTTACTTATATATTTATTCATTTATTTATTTGAGAGGGTGAGAGGGAATGGGTATGCCAGGGCTTCCTGCTGCTGCAAATGAACTCTAGACAGACACATGGACCACTTTGTGCCTTTGGCCTTACATGGGTACTGGGGAATTAAATCCGGGTCCACAGGCTTTTCAAACATTTTTTTTAAACAACTGAGCAATCTTGTCAGCCCTCTCCTAGTATTGAAAAAAGTAAATCTTAAAATTATTGGAAAGCAAAATGTTATGGGTCAACCCTGAAATGAACTCACAGCAAGCTTATGACAGTTTGCACATGCTGAGAGAACAGATCCTATAGACCACAAATGATGAAGGTTAGTCATACACTCCTGCCCTCCAGGTAGGATTTTAACTTTTAAAAATACAGATAAGTTTACAGAGGGAAACAAAATTTTTTTAAAATATGTTTTATTTATTTATTTGAGAGGGAGAAAGAGGCAGTGAAGGAGAGAGAAAGAAGGAGGGAATGGGCGCACCAGGGCCTCCAGCCAGTGAAGATGAATTCCAGATGCAAATGCCCCCTTGTGCATCTGGCTTACGTGGGTCCTAGAGTCAAACTGGGATCCTTTGGCTTTGCAGGCAAATGCCTTAATCGCTAAGCCATCTCTCCAGCCCCAAAATAAAAAATTTTAAGATGAGCTCTATCTAATCATCACTATGAATGACAGTATCGTAATGTTACCTTTCAACCCCTAACATTTATTTCTCAAAAATTTCCGTCACAGGAGCCATAATTGCTAATCTTGCTACTGACTCACATTGTTGCTTCCTCTCATATGCTAACAGAATTAATGCTCCACAGAACCAGCTTCACCTGCCAGCTCCCTGTATAATGTAGCGGGGAGGACAGATGGAGGAAAAGGTCTGCCTGGTTGTTATGCTACCGTAAAAATATTTCCAGGTTTTTTTGGTTTGCATTGTAACTTTAAGAAGTTGGCTTTTTCATCATTATCATGATTTAAAAAGATTTTTTAAAAATAAAAATGGAGTTCAGTGGTGAAGCACTTGCCTAGCCCTGGGTTTGAGTCTTCAGCAACACACACACAGAAAGAGAAAGAGAGAGAGAACCATGTAATTTATACAATGTGCTTCACCTTCTTGCAGAAATGATTGCAGAAATTCAAGCCCTCGCTGATCTTTCTGCATGCCTGTCTGTTGTCTGTAATGGGAGAAGACAGAACATTAATGTTTGGTGGTTTCGTAGACATGTTGTTTAGATAGTTTAAGAAGTTTCCAAGGCAAGTCGACATATGCTTTCTTTGGATTTTATTTTGATTTTTTAAAATCTCTGGATATTTTTTGCTTTCAAATGAAAACACTTTTTTTTATTGACTAGAAGCCCTGGATTCTGTCCTAGCTTTGATTACAGTAGCTTTTCTTAAGTAATAGTCAGTCATATTTCATTTCTGAGTAGCTCTGTTTAATTAATAACTGCCATCATATCCTTATTTTCAATCAGAAACTTTATTCTGTATTTCAAGGGGTTTCAGTCATTTATCCAAGAAAGGAGTTTTGTTGTTGTTGTTGTTGCTGCTGCTGTTGTTGTTGTTAATTTTTTCTTTGGAAAATTCCCTTTTTTTTCCAGTTGAAATGAGAATGGGAATGTCTCAAACTCATAAATTGACTTAAAGTCAAATCCCAAGCCCCCAGGCTGGACTAAATATTCAACATGCTACACTGTACTCTTTAAATTTTCTAAAACATTTTCTTTCCGCAACTTCCAAATAACCCACAATAAGACAGAGCAGGCACTACTGTGCATGTCATGTCTAGACTAGGAAACCAGACCAGAGGGAAATCTAACTTGTCTTCATTTCCCCGGGCAGGTGCAGGAGACTACCCTACAGATTAACTTAGTCGTCATCCTACACTCTTGTATATGGCATGTTTTGGGGTATTACTGGGACCCCACTATGCTGCCTCACACTTTTCTTCTTGATTCAATTCTCATTTGCTATTCTTTTAACACCTAGTGTTGAAAACAAAAGATTATCCATCCTTTCAAAGGCCAAGGAAGCCAAGGATTAATTGAACCGGTATCCTGACATCACAACTTACATAAACCACCTCCGTGTTTTGAATATAATTTCAAATGTGAAACATTGTGATGACAAGAGTCAAATGTGGAGCCCAGTGTCGAGCAAAGCCACGGTTTAAGCTCCAGATTGACATGTGGTGCCCAGCTCAGGAGAAAGAACCTGCAAGAGCCAAAAGGGCCATGTGTGAATCAGTGACTATTTCCATGCCCTTTATTGCTTTCCTTTGAGCTTTCGGAGTGACGATGCTTACTATTCAAGAAAGACGAGAACAAGAAGGGGAAGGAAGTGTGCCTCAGCCCAGCGGTGATTGGGAGAGTAATTGTGGGCATTGCCCCAGGATGATAGCAGCTTCCATTTAATCAATGCTGACAAGGCTGGGGAGAGCTGGGCAGGTCCCAAGAGGTAATGTTTTACTCGGAAATCCACTCAACCTAATTTCAGTAATGGAGGGCTGTGGAGGGGCCTGGATGGGAGCCAAGAAACAGGGCCATTAGAGCTCGGTGTGGGCGCTGGCAGCTGGGAACCCCGCCATCCCTCCAGCAGCATTGCAACCAGGCTGTCTGGCTGAACCTCAAGCAGCCGCTGCTGCATATGCTCCTGGTGTCGGCTCAGCAACGCGTCAGGCACACACCCGCTTCTCTCGCCCTTTGGAGGAAATGAATGGAGAGCACAGAGAACGACTGCTTCCAGAATCTTTTACAGCAAAGATCGGAGAGCCAGGTTCAAGGACTACTATGAGATTGTCCATCCAGATCCCCTTTGTCTTTGTAAGACGACCATCACACGCTTTCACGTGGTTAGAGAAACAGCCTACATCTTTATTGCTCCATTGATGTCTTGGTCTTTTCTTAAGAACAGTACTAGGCTAGAGCACTTGCTGGACATGCCTAGCCTGTGCGGGACTCTGGGTTCAACTCCCCACGAACAGAAAAAAATCAAATCAAAAGAGGTAGCACTGTAGTTGCGGGTCAAGAATATGAAAACTACTACTAAGGGGTTTTTCCATTTTTTTTCGAAATATATGAGATACATTAAGAATACTGAACAGTCAAATTACTGTATGTTCATACATTAAGTCTCAATTAAAAACTTAAAAAGCGGGCTGGAGAGATGGCGTAGCGGTTAAGACGCATGCCTGAGAAGGCCAAGGACCCTGGTTTGATTCTCCAGGTCCCACTTAAGCCAGATGCACGTGGTGGCGCATGCGTCTGGAGTTCATTTGCAGTGCCTAGAGGCCCTGGTGCACCCGTTCTCACTCTCTCCCTCTCTCAAATAAATAAATAAATAAATAAATAAATAAATAAATAAATATAACATCTTTAAAAAAAAACTTCAAAAGCTACTCAATTTGACAAGTTCAGAAGGGACACAGGAGTGTCACGTTGTGCTCCTTTAGGCTGAGCTCTTCTCATCTAGCTGTCGGTCATATTCTTCCTCTTTCTCTACCACACAGCACCTCGTTCTAGTGACCACGAGCACTCGCGTCCGAGCATGCAGGGCTTTCGCTTTGTGCTGTCTCACCTACCGGCGCTTTCTTTGCGTTCATTGGAGAGCACGTGGCTCCTTGAACAAGTAAACGAATGAATGAACACATTTCCCTTCCATTTTGAAACATCTTCAGCTTTGGAGTGTTAAATAATATATGACTTTATTTTCTATTGACTTTCTCTTTTAACATTAACATATAAATGATGAAATTCATGGAAGCTCCCAGTGACCCTGCTTAGAAAAGCTGAGGCTAAATGTTATAGCAAGAAGCACGTCCCAGTTTGTCAAATACTGAGATCATCTGTCCACATTGCTCCAATATACCTTTGAAAACTAAACAGTGTTAATGTTTAAATTATGATATAAAGAGAAAATAGACAAAACATTGTTTGGAGCCCCTCGTTTAAGCTCCTCCTATAAATAAAGTTGTTGACTGCTGTAGCAGACAGTTTCAGGTTCGCTGAGATGAACTTCCAGACCAGGCACAGTTATGGAGGAAGGGATATTATTTATTGAAGCTTACAGATCCAGGGGAAGTTCCATAAAGGCAGGAGAAGCAGCCTGCTCTTCACAGGACCAGGCAAGAGAGAGCAAAAGCCAACCAGCCACCACAGCACACAGAGCAAAACTACAGCCAAAAGGTCACACAGCACACTTCAGGAACTCCTGCTAAGCACATTTGCATATCTTTACAATGGAATCTCAAACCCACCATTAACACCTTAAGACCGGCCCCCAGTGACATTGCCTCTAGCAAAGTGATTGCAGATGCAAACTATAACTAATAAAACACTGAATATATTGGGGGACATATATTCAAACTACCACAACTGCTGAAAACATTACCATGTTTCATTTGTGGATTCTTTCAACTTCATACCCCCAAATAAATATTTCTTCCTCTTAGTGCAAACCAAGAAAAGACATATTTTGTGTGTTATAAATTCACAGGAGTTTATATGAGGAGCCAATTTCATCTTAGCAAAGATTAAGTTCACTGTCCACATTACACAACACACACACACTCATATATACATGTACACACATGTACATATGTTTATGTCATCTGCGTGCTTGAGCTTGGTTAATATAACAAGATACTATAAAGTGGGTAACTGTTAAATAACTGAAATTTACTTCTGGCAGCTGATAAATCCAAAGCCAGGCTAACAACTGATTCGGTTTGTCATGTGAAGAGGGCCTGATGTCTCAAAGATTAACTCTTCTGATTACATTTGCACAGGGTGGAAGGAACTACTTAGCCCTTTAGGATCCCTTTTAGAGAACACCACTGATCATTTTAAAAATATTTTATTTTTATTTATTTGAAACAGAGAAAGAGGGAGGGAAGGAGGGAGGGAGGGAGGGAAAGAGAGAGAGAGAGAGAGAATGGGTGCTCCAGGGCCTCCAGCCTCCTCAAACAAACTCTAGACACATGTGCCACCCCATGCATCTGGCTTTATGTGTGGGTCCTGGGGAATCAAACCTGGGTCCTTTGGCTTTGCAGGTAAATGCCTTAACCGCTAAGCCATCTCTCCAGCCCTTTGAGCACATTAATCTTATCATGGGTGCTCCACTGTCATAGTCAGGCCACCTTTTTCTACCAATACCTTGGAGTTAAGAATTCAACATATCGATTTGGGAAACATAATTATTCAGGCCCTAGCAGAGTGATTTACTCAATCCTGTTTCTCCTGTAATGCTTTTGTCAAGATAACAGTATTGTGACATTGGGTCTTCATGTGTTACTCAGAGCTGAGGAAGTTAAAGCATGTCCTACTATTTACCACGTGGGACTTCCACCTTGTATCAGCATCTCCATTCAGGCTCCCCGGCCAGCTCCAGGCCTGGTTCCTTTGCTCCCTTGTTTGATGCCACTTGGCGTTGAATATCTCACTTCAAGTCCTGTAGCTTCTCCAGCCTCCTGAGTGACAGCTGTCACAGAGGGGGGCTGATATCTCGATGAGGAATGTGGTTATTAACCCTAATTGGACTGTGGTGATTAGAATGACCAGCTGTTCTCAGCCATTCATCTATCTGACACACACCATGGTATAAAATACTGAAGATTACATATTAACTCATCTCTAGTACTTACAAATTACGTAATTAGTGGTAGAATGTGCCAAGACCAGATTTCATATTGTGAATGACTAATTATGTTTATTTCCACCATTTTGAGCTGGTTTAACAAGACCAACCTTTAGTTTTCTTAAGTTCCATGACTGCGTATCTGTGAACTCATGTCCTGATTCCCATCCATCCTGCCTGTGCTAAGACAAGATCCTGCATTCCGTAGGCTGGAATTTCTTGCCACTTACTTATCAACGTGTCAGATTTTAGGTAAATAATTGACTAGCCTGCACCTCAGCTTCCCTAGCTGTAAAATGATGTGATAAAGGCAGCTGTGAGGAAGAAATGAAATGATACAAGTCTACATAGACCTGCTGTGAGCACTTTATTTAGAGCTTAGAAATATTAACTTTTGATGCTTTATACAAAGGACCAGGAATATCATAATTTTCAGTTAGTTCCAGACATCCAGGCTGCTGAGTAAAACCAGTTAGAAAAGGTGGATGTACACCTACACAGCCACTGTGACATATAGATGATCCAAGTTTCAGTCTTGGCTTGGCCACGCAGATCATATGATTTAAGGAAACATCTCTTACATACTTCAATTTCCTCATCTATTAAATGAAGATACCTGTTTTTTGTTTTTTCATTCAACAAATATCCATTAAAGGATTTCCCTATATTAAGTCTGCACTAGACCTTAGGGATCCAAAGCTTAATAAAAATAGGTATTGCTGGCCCTGGAGAGATGACTTAGTGGTTAAGCACTTGCCTGTGAAACCTAAGGACCCCAGTTCAAGGCTGTATTCCCCAAGTTGCATGTAAGCCAGATGCACAAGGTGGCGCATGCATCTGTAGTTCGTTTGCAGTGGCTGGAGGCCCTGGTGCACCCATTCTCTCTCTGTCTATCTGCCTCTTTCTCTCTCTGTCTGTCACTCTCAAATAAATAAATAAATGAATAAACAAAAAAATTTAAAAATAGGTATTGCTATCCCTAAGGAGTTTGTGTAACTGTCTGGATGATCTTAAAAGTCCCTTTCACTGAGAGTACTTTACGGTTATGAAGTTTACTGTCTGCTAAAGATAAGTTATAGAAGATTTCAATTAGAATGTAATATTTACCAGTCTCAGTTTTTCACTATGCACTACCCCAGCTCATAGAAGAATGCCTGCCACATTGTGTGTGTACATCAACTAATGGAGCAAGTGAATGAATAGACAATGAATCCGTTTAAAAGAATTTGAATTATTTAAGGAAAAGAAAGTACAAATCTTAAAGCTTGCTTTATAGAGAAATGGGAAACAATGATGTCATGTCATAATGAACAGATTTGTGCCAATTTTCACCTTTGTCCTAGCCCCAGACAATGTATGACAGGAGAAAGTAGTGGAATTGGGAGAATTTAATCCAATTCCAACAAAAGACAAAAAATGAAGCTGCCTTTCAGAATCACCTGAACCTTTGTTCTCCCACTGATTCACTTTAAGTGTTTTTACTTTTTATCCCACAAGCATAAAATTCTTCTCATTTTACCCAGCCTACTCTCCATTTTGTCTTGAGTTTCATAATTTTTCTCAATGCAGTTCCAAAGGTTTTATTTTAGTGGGAAAAATTTGCAGTCTTCTGCTTCTACAATTGATCCTTCTATGGGCTTCTGGGAAGCTTAAATTAGTATTTTCTTCCTTTTAGTTTGAAAGGGGCACTAAAAATGATATTTCTTGGAACTAACAAGGATATTCAACTGCCTTTGGCCTCCTTGTGGTATCCAAAGGTCTGGACGGGGCATGGAAGCTACAAGAAATCTCTGCAAGAATTCCAGAATGCTATCAAAGGACCCCACTGAAGTCATTCTACAAGTCATTTCTTCTGGAAGAAAATTAAGTAATGCATTAGCATACCAGAATTCTCCTCCTTGTGAAATATTGATGTATAGAAGTTACAGTAGTCAGAACTGAGTTCATTTCATCCAAGAACTTGCACTGACACAATGTCATTCAGGAGTTAATATGTGGGGCTGGAGAGATGGTGTAGTAGTTAAGGCACTTGCCTGCAAAGTCTAAGGACCTAGGTTCAATTCCCCACTTAAGCCAGATGCACAAGGTGGCTCTTGTGTCTGGTGTTTGTTTGCACTGGCTAGAGACCCTGGGGAGCCCATTCTGTCTCTCCCCTCTCTCTCTCTCTCTCTCTCTCTCTCTGTGTCTGCCTCTCTCCCTCAAATAAATTAATTAATTAAGATATTTTTAAAATGTTTTTTATTTTTATTTATTTATTTATTTATTTGACAGAGAGGGAGAGAGAGAGAAAGAGAGGGAAAGAGAGAGAGAGAGAGAGAGAGAGAGAGAGAGAGAGAGAAAGAATGGGTGCACCAAAGCCTCCAGCCACTGCAAATGAACTCCAAACATGTGCACCCCCTTGAGCATCTGGCTAACTTGGGTCCTGGGAAATTGAACCTGGGTCCTTTGGCTTTGCAGGCAGATGCCTTAACTGGTAAGCCATCCTTCCAGCCCAATAAAGATATTTTTAAAGAGAGTTAAAAATTGAATAGTTTCCATTTGGCAAGCTGCACACTTGACAAATCTTCCAACCTCTGAGCCATCCCTCCAGCCCACCCGTAACAAGTCTGTATGAGGAGCAGCAGGGAGTATTACTGTAGCAGCTGAAGTTTTGTGATAGTGTCCATTGAGTCACAAACCCTGCAAAAAAGGAAGACTAAAATATTAGGTATTGATGGATAATTGTAAACTAAAACCATCTAAAATAATTACTTATTTTATTTTCCAGACAAACCTGGTTTAATTATAGAAACCACAAACATTTTCA
Source organism: Orientallactaga sibirica (assembly GCA_036365145.1). Classification (NCBI taxonomy): domain Eukaryota; kingdom Metazoa; phylum Chordata; class Mammalia; order Rodentia; family Dipodidae; genus Orientallactaga; species Orientallactaga sibirica. The sequence continues at coordinate 7,291,660 of JAEOAD010000050.1, forward strand.
AGAAAATAAAAATTTTTTTTTACTACTGACAGTATTTAAAAGAACGTTATTAGGAGCAGGGCGTGGTGGCGCACGCCTTTAATCCCAGCACTCAGGAGACAGAGGTAGAAGGATCACCATGAGTTCGAGGCCACCCTGAGATTACATAGTGAATTACAGGTCAGCCTGGGCTAGAGTGAGACCTTACCTTGAAAAACCCAAAAAATAAATAATTAAAAATAAAAGAAATGTTATTAGGAATATAAAGAAGAATTACAAAGGTGTATTTGAGAGTGGTGGTCCTATTTGGAGATATATATGTCTGTTTGTCTGTCTGTCTGTATGAAGTCATTTGAAAGACACATGGATTTGTGTGTATTGAGCTCTCAGCAGCCTTTGATTTTCTGCTTTGATGAGGCTTGAGTCTCCTCCGTGTCTACCACCCTCTCTCTGGAGAAGGTTCTCAGGCTAGCAGTGAGAACAGCATTCCTATTCAATCCACCACGACCTTCATAATGTCTCCTGGGCCCTGACAAATGTGATAGCTAGGCAGTCAGATTTTCTTGTTATCGTGATGGGCCCTAAGTTGCTCTGGTAATCGTTGCCATCAGTAAAAAGCAGATTCTTGGGCTGTAGAGATGGCTTAGCAGTTAAGACGTTTGCCTGCAAAGCCAAAGGATCCCAGTTCAACTCTCCAGGACCCATGTAAGCCAGATGCACAAGGTGGCACATGCATCTGGAGTTCGTTTGCAGTGACCGGAGGCCCTGAGGCACCCATTCCTCTCTCTCTCTCTCTCTCTGCCTCTAACCAAAAGTGAAAGCAGCATTGATTGAAGAGGATAAACATAGACATTAAGATGACTTTTTGATGGGTATAATCTCTCTTTTTAGGCAAAGAACGGTGAAGCTTCCCTCTAGTGTCGATGCCCTTTTAAGCCGTAGTCTTCTGACTTGGTTCTCACTTAGTACCATGCATGAATTCCCTCCCCCTGAATACGAGTGGGCCTCATATTCAGTCTGCAAGCAGTGGATTGCTCCCATAGCCTATATGGCACTCCTGCACCGGTTTGTACCTATTGCCCGGCTGGTTGATTTTGTAGCTTGCAGGATCCACTGTTTGTTCACATAGCGCTTTCTGGACTATGAGAGCTAGCTAGCAAGGAGCTGGCTTCCTTGACAAGGAATCTCTTCTCTGAACTTGGAGCTGCCATTTTCATGAGCCCCAGCAATTTGCAAGCCTCTTTCCCATAGGACCAGGACCATATGGGTACGTGTCCATGCCTAGCTTTTTACCTGAGTACTGGGGACTTGAACTAAGACAGTCTCAGGCCCTCTTGGGCTCTCATGCTTTTGCGACAAGGTGCACTGAGCCATCTTCTCAGCCCAACACATACTCCTAAAGATTTCTTAAGTGGGCTTAGTAGCTCCTCCCCAAACCAAACCCAGTTGATTAAGCATTGTTAGTTTAATCCCCTTGGATCACAGAGTATTATACATTTTTACAGAAGTATGTTCAAAGCCTACTCATTACTTCTCAAATACAAATCTGCTATATTAATAAGATCTCGTTGCCTCAATATTATCTTTCTAATAAAAGTTATCAGTTAGGAAGAGAAGAAAAAGCAAGAGATTCATTTTAAAAGGTACAAATATTTCCAACAAGAACAACAAAAAACATGCTGACAATAAACATTAGCATAGCATGCCTGGTACTGTTATCCTTAGGAAAGTTGGCGTATATAGTTGACCCGTGCCTGGCTCCTATGAATTTGGATCTTGAGGGTTCTCACACTTCCATATTTGACTGGTGGTCACCCTGAGCCTAGGTTCTTGTACAAATAATGTAGATTATGATGACCATGTGTTTTTTATTCTTGATGCTGTGCAGAGAGCATCTACATAATCAGCACTCAATGCCAACTCTGGACTTGTAGGCTCCAGGGAGCTTCCCATGAGATGGTGTCTCCTGTGCACTCTCACAGTTCACGCTGGAGGAATCCAGCACTTGTTTGTAATTCCACAGGCAGAAGGTTTGTGGATGCTTGTATCTGTTTTCCTCCAAGTTTTGTCCTGTGCATCTCCTTTCCTTGCTTATTTTGCTTTCTAGATTTCCACCATAATAAACGATGTAATAAATACACACGACTAATTCCTGAGTCTTGCAAGCCCTCCCAGCAGGTCATTGAACCAAAAGGTGGTCTTGGCTAGGGGTAGAGGTTGGTAAGAGATGATTTTAGGTCTAATGAATTCTCTGTAGACAGGATGGCATTTTAGTAAAATATTGACTGGGAAGCTTCAAAGGAAACAAACCAGCCTTCAGAAAGACACAACATTCTTGTTAAGCCAAGTCATGATTGCTGGATAAGTCGGTTTATTCGGCAGCAATGTTCTTGCATGGAGCTGTGAACCACCACAGAGCTTTGAAGAGACTGTTACCCCTCACAGCGAGGGAAATGTGTTCAAAAGTGCTGTACCCACGTGATGATGAATTTGATTTCTGTTCCAGCATATTGACCAAACAACTTTTGTATTTTTTTTATTTGAGAGAAAGAGAGAGAGAGCTAGAAAGAACGAGAGAGAATGGGCACACCAGCAGCGCCAGCAGCCTCTCAGACACTATGAACGAACTCCAGACGCGTGCACCCCCTTGTGGGCAAGTGCAGCATTGTGCCTTTGTGTCACTTTTTGCATCTGGCTAAATGTGGGACCTGGAGATTGGAACCAGTGTTCTTAGGCTTGACAGGCAGGCGGCTTAACTGTTAAGCCATCTCTCCAGCCCCAAATTTTGTAATTTTTAATGTGTATGGATATATGCAGGTGGGGGCACATGCGTGTGCAGGTGTATGTGGAGGCCAGTGAACAACTTTTTGTTTTAGTCTCAGGAATGTCATCTGCCTCCTTTGATACAAGCTCTCTCCTTGGCTTGGAACTTACCAGTTAGGCTAAGCTGGCTTGCCAGCAAACCTTAGGGATCTTCCGGTCTCTGCTTTCCCAGCACTAAGATTATAGGTAAAACCACCATTCCTGATATGTTTACTGGGGATCAAACTCGGGTCTTTATGCCTGCAAGGCAGGCACTTTGCTGACTGAACCATCTCCCCAGTTCCTAGATTCTGGGTCCCAGAACAGCTGCTCTACTACCAGGTATTGCGTGATGCCTCAGGCATTGAAAATAGAAGGGCAAGAGGAACAAGAAACAAACCCACCCTCCAAAGGGAATTCTCTCTGTTTCTTATTGAACACACTATGAAGTGGCCATCTTCAGCTCTGATAGGAGGTAGAAATCCAGGCATTCCACTTTCTTAACTTTATATTACTAGAAATAAAAGGTAAGGCATTGCAATGAATGTTCAAGGATCAGCATGAGTTATCCGTCATAATTATCCTGATAAGTCATGCAATAGGAAAAGAAGATTGTTGTTGATTCCCTGGTGACACCTATGTGGCTCTGTGTGGGTACCTTGACTGGGAGGTTGAAACGTGATGTGTGCTGAAAGGACAGCTTGCCCCTCATATCCATCATAGCTTTGTTCCTGCATTCTTCCGCGTGTGCCCCACCGGCTTCCTGGAGGCGAGGTCTTTTGAATGGCAGATTGTCTCACGGGCATATTAATAATAATAATCGATCTCTCTTTATCTTAATGCTCCTGTAATGTCATACCAGGGAACGGACAGATGCGACAAAAGACTAACTCTCCTTCCCCTCCCTTCTTTTCTTCCTCAGAAGCTGTAGATGAAACCAAACCTAAGGGAAGTGCCCGGCAGGATGAGGGGAAAGAAGAAGAATGTGAGGCTGACCAAGAACATGCCTGAGCTTTACGAAATGGCTTTCCACGTTTCCCCACCTCCGGGACCCTCTCTCTCCCACCCTCCCTCAGCTCCACTCTGAAGTGTCCCTTCCTGTCCTGCTCACATCCGTGAGTCTGTCCTCTCCCACCCAGTAGCCCTCTTTCTCTCTGTGTGGCAAACATTTAAAAAAAAAAAAAAGCAGGAACGATCCCAAGTCAAACAGTGTGGCTTAAACATTTTTGTTTCTTGGTGTTGTTATGGCGAGTTTTTTGGTAATGATGATTCAATCATTTTGGGAAATTCTTGCACTGTATCCCAGTTTTTGATCTGGTGCGTGTGGCCCCGTGGGAGTCCCACTTTCCTCTCTATTTCTCTCTGTTCCAAGTGTGTGTGTGCAATGTTCCGTTCATCTGAGGAGTCCAAAATATTGAATGAATTCAAGACCATTTTTGTTTCCTCATTTTCAATGTGATGGAATGAACAAAAAGGAAAAAAAAATTTCCAAAACCCAGTTTGTTTTAAAAATAAATAACAAATAAATAAATAAATAAATAAAGCAAATGTGCCAATTAGTGTAAACGTGTGGCTCCGAGGCTCCTTTTTCAATCTGAATATTAATAAATCATGACAGTAATCAGACTTCAGCGTGTTCGTGTTTCTGTTCCACCTTACCAAGGGTTGATTTGGTTTTACACATTGGGATCTTATCTTCATTGTGCTCCTAGCCTCAGCCTGACGCCAATAGAGAGTCCTGACAAAGAAAACACAGGCCTTGGTTAAGACTGATGGCTTCAGTCCTCGCCGGGATAACTGGGCACTGCAAAGCTTGCTAGCGCTGCTGTAACAAAGTACTACAGATGGCAGTCCTTAAACAACACACATTTATTACGTCCCAGTAACAGACTTGAAGTCTGAATTCCAGAGGCTGGCAGCATTGAGACCAAGGCTATAAATTGTTGTAGGCTCATCTCAGTGGCTCACAGATGGATGACTTTTCCCTGGATCTCTTCATAACTTCCATCTATGCATGCTGTTTGTAATAAATGTGTCTCTTTCCTAAGGATATAGGCCATATTGGATTAGGGCTCTTTCAGTGACCTCATTTTCACTTGGTTATTAACACCCTGCTGTCAATAAGGTCACTTTCTGAGACACGCAGAATACAGTCCATAGTAGGTGTAAAGTTTTGCTCTTCATAAAATAACTCTGAGTATTTTCATGATTCAGAAGAAATTTGGTTTATCAGATAGGTTATTCTACATTTGGTTTAAATACTACACAGATGCCTATGTCTCTTAGAAATATCCAGGCTTTTATTTGGATGATTTATTTTAGCCCAAATATTGAACTAACACATCCTATTTTTTTTTTTTCTGGTTTATGACTTGTATTGGGCTTAAAATCACCAAACAAGACAGGTGTTAAAGTCTTGATGAGTTATAATCAGTGCTCCAGGTGATGGCCAAATGACTCTGGTCAGCTCCCTACAGTCATCTGCATAAGACTCTCTGATCTGGTAAGAGAAAATAGTCAAAGGGAAAGGTCTCACAATGATGATGCTTATGGCTATGTGTCACCTTAGCAGTAACTCTGAGACTATCGCCTACCAAATGTGTCAAAGAAACTCAAGGCCTCATAAAGTTTGGATTCCCTCATGAATAAAGGAGTTTGTTCTCTATTTAATAACTCAAAGTGAAGCTTTTGTTAGTAGAAACCACTGAAAGACAATGACCATGAATGCATATCATATAGTAAAGCAATCTGAGAATTTGACTTTATTCTGTATTGATATCATTGCCATGGAAGATGCTAGAAGAAATGATTGAGACTCAATCCTTGACATGACCTTGAACATGAAAACTTTCTTAAAGCACAATACTAAAATGTCTCCCATCAAATCCGCATTGAAAGTAATGGCATGAGATTTTAAGCTCATATTATTACATACTATTTAGTGTTTTTATTTTTGTGTTGAATTGGGCTTTTTTTTCCTTGTATCTATTTTTATTAGACTAAAAGTTTTGGTTTCTTAAAAGAATTTTAAAAGTGGGAAGACACATTAGTGAGACTCACAATGGTCCTAAGACATGCTGCGGGTCATTACAATGTTCACTTTGATAGAAAACCAGGTAATTCAGACTTGCTCACATCACACATAGTCAGGGTATTTCTGAGAAGCACAGACTGACCACTCAAGCAACAGAAACACACTCTGAATTCTAAAGTGATGGAAGTTGTTGACACTAAAATATCTACTTGATTACTTTGAAAACTAGCAACTAGGTTGAGGAGAAGTACAAAAGGCATCAGGATAGATGGCTGATCCTCTGAAATAGTAACAATAGCATTTTGGTACAAAACCATGGCTTTGTCTGCAGGAAATAGGTTCTTTTTGACCAAGCTACATTATGTGGGTATAAAAATGTTCCATTATTATGCACTACCACTTGAGTTTCTTTGAAGATGAAGGGTTTCTAAAATAGAACCTTTTACCTATAGCATCTTACCCCAACTCTAATACCCTCCAATCATTTTTGACATCCCCTGCCGAGTGGCATAGGTTAGAAGTCTAGCAGCAGACTAATTCTTCTTTCTTTGCCATAACATTGAATTCATATTGTCATTCCAGAAGAGAATGAGGATGAATGTTGTGCCCACTGCCCTCACCAATCCTGCATGTTCCACAGGCAGTTGAGGATAACCAAGGGTTACTCACTAAGCTGTCCCTTCCTGTATCCAGCTCCTGAAATAAACCAGGGAGGGATTGCTAACCTCCTTTCAATATCTCATATTAGAGACACTTGAAGATCTCAAAAAAAATGCATTAAAATTGTTAGCTCTAGGAAGACCAGTCTTACAATTAGCATATAAGTAAGCTTGGGCAATAAAGAAAATCAACTTCACAATTTCCATACATTATCATTAAGGTCTGTCCAGGTTCCATGAACCTTTTAAAACCTTCATATCCATAGTCTGTTGTCATGGAAACATAGCTCTATGCATATGGCTGAAAAAAAAAAAAAGACTTAATTGGTGACCCTTCAGGAGAAATGTCAGTTAATGAGGCTAACATTAGAAATATGGACTTCGCCTGGCATGTGGTGCATGCCTTTAATCCCAGCACTCAGAAGGCAGAGGAAGGAGGATTGCCGTGAGTTTGAGGCCAGCATGAGACTACATAGTGAATTCCAGGTCAGTCTGAGCTAGAGTAAGACCCTACCTGGAAAAGCAAAACAAAAAAAAAGAAAGAAAGAAAGAAAGAAAGAAAGAAAGAAAGAAAGAAAGAAAGAAAGAAAGATGGAATTCTTTAATTTCAAATAGAACTCTTGCCTAACTTTCTTTCCTAGACTGTGGAAACCCATGTCTGCCTACTGTAACAGCAAGGCCTGCATCAGTGCTCAGCACTTTTAGTCACATAATTATTCCTATGTAATTACAATTTTGTCTTTTCTTCCTGGATAAAAAAGCATAGTGACAATAAATGTGGACATGATTATAGTTATGAAGACAAGCTGTAAAGCTGTAAGGACATGTTGTGGATCACAGAGATTTACTATCGCAGATGGTCTCTTCTTCCATACATGTCCAATGACCTGACACGCCTCTATAGAGGAAAAAATATGATTATTGGTTAGTTTCATGGAACAAGACCAAGACATGGATACACATAGGATTCTATGAAGAATTAAGTAGTTTTATTTATTGATTATTCAAACAATGTGTTTAGTTATAGAAAAGTAGACATCTATAATATAAACAAGATTAAAATTAACCCACAGCTGAGACTCAAACTCAACAGAGTGACGAGAGGAAGTGACAGCGTTCACACAATGTGAGACATTTCTATCACACCCTTTTAGGTTCAGAGGTCATTGCAGAAGAGGTGGTAGAAAAGAAGGTAAGAGCCAAAGGATGGGGAGGGGTGCTTTGCAAATACTGTTTACCAGACACAAAGCAGCCATGACATTCATGACCCCACAGTGGCTGACACTACCTACGCAAGACCTACATAATGTGAGGGGGGAAATGATGACATCAAGGTAGGAGAGAGACTATTTGGAAAGAAGAAGGAATTCATTGGAGGGGGATTTTGGAGGGGGAGATGGGAGGGCAATGGGAGGGGATTAAGATCATGGTTACTGTCTATATGTAAAGAAGTTGTCAACAAAAAGTTTAAAAAATTAACCCACACTTACCATCAAAAAGTAAGCAGTGGGGCTGGAGAGATGGCTTAGCGGTTAAGGCGCCTGCCTGTTAAGCTTAAGAACCCCGGTTCAGTTCTCCAGGTCCCACGTTTAGCCAGATGCAGTGACTCGAGGGCACAATGCCACACTACTCACAAGGGGATGCACATATCTGGAGTTCATTCACAGCAGCTGAGAGGCTGCTGGCACGCCCATCTCTATCTGTCTCCCCCCCCCACCGACTCTCTCCAAAAAAAATAATAAGCACTGTTAATTTACATTTAGAGATGAAATATCATATAGTCAGTCTGTTTCTCTGCCTTTGTCAATTGCCATATGTACTGGTCACTATTCCTTTTGCTGTGACAGAATACCAGACAGAAGAAACTTCAGAGAAGACAGATTTATTTTGGCTCACCGTTTAGAGGATATGGTCTATAACGGCCATAGAGGCATGGAAGCTGGGTGACTTGGTCTGCGAAGACATTTGGCTTACAGTAGGATTTCCTCACATCCTATCAGGGATCTTGGGCTGGGAGCAGGACCAGGCTATATCCCTTACAGCCTGCTCCTAAAGGCCTATGTCAACCAGTAGGCTCTGTATTTCAAAGGCTCCACAAACTCTCCAAAGTGTGCCACCAGCTGGGAGCCAAATGTTTAAGCCCAAGAACTTGTGGAGGATATTTCAGACTCATGCCATAACACCATATTATCATCCACTTCTCCACTTAGATATATAGAGAGACACATATCATATATGTGTGTACATGTGTGTGGCTCATGCCAGCTGGAGAGATGGCTTAGTGGTTAAGGTGCATGCCTGCGAAGCCTAAGGACCCAGGTTTGATTCTTCAAGTCTCATGTAAGCCAGATGCACATGTTGGCACATGAGTCTGGAGTTCATTTGCAGTAGCTGGAGGGTGTGGCACTTCCATTCTCACTCTTTCTCTCTCTCTGTCTCTCCCTCTCTCCCTCTGTCTCTGTCTCAAATAAATAAAAATAAATCTTTATAAAATGGGGTCATGCTTTGCACATTATTTTATAAGCTAGTTTAGAGATTCCACAGAAAACTGTAGGCTTCTTTTTATGTGGACATGGACCCATTTAACACAATGCATTTTAATAACTAGACTGTGTTTATGCTACTTTTATAAGAGCGTTTACTTGACTAAGACTGTACATTGAGAAAATGTGGGCCAGAAAACATGAGTTCTTAAAGGCTTCTGATACAGCTTCCCACGTTAAAAACAGAAGATTTTTAAAACTGCATGGATGCCACTGCTGGCTTCACTGCCTTATCGAAGGCCAAGACAAAAGAGCACGTGCTCTCCCGACACATACGGATCAAAGCTCTATCCTTTATTTTGAACCAAGTAGGAAAGTTACCAAAGCTTTCCAATCTAAACCCACACTGCACATCTACACATAGCACCTTGTGTTGCTCAGTCTACTGACTTGCTAATGTTAATCCCACAGATCTGCCATCTTTTGGACACGGGGCTTCCTGGTTCTGCCAGACCCACACAGGGACTGATTGGAAGGGACTTGCCACTGCCTAACAATGCAGTCATGAAACTAATCATGGCCCATCTTTATTCATTTTGGAAAAAAAAATTTAGATAGTTTTGTGTCAATTTTAATTTCAATTTTATTTATTTATTTTGGTTTTTCAGGGTAATTTCTCACTCCAGCTCAGTCTGACCTGGAATTCACTATGTAGTCTCAGGGTGGCCTCAAACTCAAGGCAATCCTCCTACCTCTGCCTCCCGAGTGCTGGGATTAAAGGCATGCGCCACCACGCCCGGCTTTCTGTGTCAATTTTGATTGTGAAAATATTGCATTCAAATGTTATCTTGTTTAATAATTTTCTTAATATCCTATAGATCTTGGATTTGATGCCTCCTGGCTCTGTTGCTTTCAAAAGAAATATCAGAATCATTGGTTCCCAGGTGAGTTGGTTTCAATGCCATCCCCCCCCCCACAAAAATAACCAAACAGCTCCATGGTGCTGAAGGACCTAGTTCTGGGTCTGGCACTGTTGGGACATGATAGGATATCTGGGAGTTTGGGTCCAGAGAGACCGCGTTAGGCTCATTGAGGTTGGGAGATTGATGTGCATTTGGTGTATGGGATAGTTTCTGGGGAACCCCCTTGATATACTCTCATTTGATCCTGGACATTCTGGCCAGTGTGTTGTTACAGAAAGATCCAGCTTGGCCCCGCCCAGCTGACTTGGCTCCTGGTTCCACATGGACTCACTTGCTTACACACACACTCCCTTCATTGTGCTCTGTGTCCCGAGATAGTGTAGCTAGGGGACCTGCACCATGGAACCTGGGCTGTGTCACTTGGGCTTTCAGCCTCCAAAACTGTGAGCTCACTGAATCTCTTGTTGCAGTAATCTGTCTTAGGAATGAAAGGCTGACTATACACCAGAAAATGATATTGTTGTGGGGGTTATTAAAAATCCATGGTTATATAAAGTCTGAGTGATACCCGGAAACAGTAAGGTTGAGAGTGGGTGAGGATATCAGACATGGGAATGACATGTCTAATGTTACCAGGAATGTGAAAGGATGGCTTTTTAAACAGTTTCCATGCTTCACAAGAGAGGTCTTAGTAAGGGATAGAAGTATGCATCAAAATCCATATGCTACAGCCTGATGGCCAAAGCGATGGCCCCCGGAAGAGGGCTTTGGAGGGAATCTGGTCGTGCGCGTGGTCTTCATGGTGGGATGCGTGGCCTTGGTGAAGCAGAATCTGCCTCTCAGTCTCTCTCCATCTTTCCCTCTGCCCCTTCCTCTTCACTCTCTTCTTTCTCTTTCTCCTCCACGTGAGAAATGAAAAAATATATATATCACATACTACAACCTGACCCTGCCAGTATTCTGCTCTCATATTTTCAGCCTCCAGAACCACAACAAAGGCGTTTCCATTGTTTATAATCTACTTACCATGGCGGTATTTTATTATTATTATTTATTTCGAAAGAAAGAGAGAAAGAGAGAGAGAGAGAGAGAGAGAGAGAGAGAGAGAGAGAACAGCACTCCAGGACCTTCAGCTGCTGCAAATGAACTCCAGACCCGCACCCATTTGTGCGTGAACTCTTGACCCATGTGCCCCTTGTGCACATGTGTGACATTGCGTGACTACATCACTGTGCATCTGGCTATGTGGGTCTTGGAGATTCGAAATGAATTCTTAAGCTTTGTAGGCAAGTACCTTAACCACAAAGCCATCTCTCCAGCCCATCATGGTGCTTCTTCTGTTACCACATCCCGAACTGACTTAGATACTGTACACTATGAAGAAGCTGGACAAAGACAACATGGAGTGGTCTATTGGAAACTGGTTTGGGATGTGGAAAAATAAAAATATTCATGGCTACACTGAAAATAAATTTAAAAGTAAATGAGAATAACACTGACTATGTTAAACCTACTCACTGATTTGGGGTGCCAACAAGCATTTATCACTCTTCAGTGCTTCATTTACCTACATTTATATTTATATATTTATATCAATATAAATTTATATTTATAATATTTATTATTATATTATCTATTATTATTATCTATTGTTATATTTATATTATAATGTATCTGAATTTATATTTATCATAAATGCTATGAAACTGGACTTGGTCACTGCAAAAACAATCATCCCAAAGAGGTTCAATACATAGGGCCTTGTGCAAATGGTAGTATTAGTAAATGTTATGGTGATTATGTGTTAACTAAGTCACTGTGAATGCAAACTTATGTTCCAATGAAGATAGGAAGGAGATGGGCTAAAAGAAGATGCCCCGTCTCTTGGAATTGAAAAGAGGACAAGAGAACACGATTTCTGTTTTTAAAAGAGTCCAGGATGGGGATTGAGGAGATGGTTCAGTCAGTGAAGTGCTCACTGTGAAAGTGTGAGAGCTGAGTTCTGACCTGCAGCACTCACTTAAAAGCCAAGCGTGGCAGTGCATGTCTGGAATCCCAGTACAGCAGAGGCAGACACAAAAGGACCTCTGAGACCTGCTGGCTGGGTAATCCAGCCAAGTCAGTAAGCTCTGGGTTCAGTAAAATGTCTTGTCTCAAAAATAAAAACAAGGTGGAGGGCTGGAGAGATGGCTCAGCAGTTAAGGTGCATGCCTGTGAAGCCTAAGGACCCAGGTTCAATTCTCCAGGTCCCATGTAAGCCAGATGCACAAGGTGGCGCATGTGTCTGGAGTTCGTTTGCATGATGAGCCCACTCAGCTGGTCTTGCTTTCTTGACCCCTTAACATGCTCCCAATGTTTGTGGCATGAGCACGATGTGTTATCTAATGTGTATAAACATATCTTAACCCTCCCCACACATGTTAATAAGCTATTTTCAAGATTTAATTCTTAAACTGAAAGTGCAGATGGCTGTCAGATCCACAGGGTAAGGAACACAAGAGAGTGTGTAGCGATGGTTGGGAACTGAAGTTTTGTTACCAGTAATCCCTTTTGCAGCCCCAGTCCTTGAATGAAAATCATAAAGCAGTTTTTGGGCTGAGAACAAAATATTGGATGTGATCTATTCTTAAAACCATAGGTGTCTCCTTCAAAAAAAAAAAAAAAAAAAGAACTAACCTTAATTTACACAAGAGCAACATATGGTATGAAAATAATTATACATTTTAACGAACATAAATCTTTTCTTATTAGCAAGCTATGTTGAGCAAATATTTTTAAATGTTTGCTCTGCATCTGTACTGTTGTGATACAACAGAGTGGGTGTTTAACAAATTGAGGGTTAGTATGGTGGAGCTGGGGGAGGACGTTGAGTGGATAGAGTGTTTGCTGTGCAAGAAGAGTGAGAACAAGAGTGTACAATGAGCACGGTAGCCTGCCTGTGATACCAGTGAGACAGGGGATGCCATGGGCAAGCTGGCTAGCTCGATGAGCTCAAGGGAGAGACCTTGCCTCACTAGATAAAGTGGACAAAGATCAAGAAAGACACCTTAGGTCAACCTCTGGCTTTCGTACATGTACTCATGTGTGCACACACCTACACACAAACGCATACATATGCAGAACATTAGTATAGTCTTGTTGCCTAGAATAGAAAACACTACATATCTATAGTTATACATGCATACATACAAATACATATACAGATATATATGTATGCATGTTGATATATATGTATGTATGTATACATGTATTTAATAACTTGACGAGATATAGAAATATGAGATAAAAAAAACATAAAGTGGGGCTGCAGAGATGGCTTAGGGGTTAAGGTGCCTGCCTCCTAAGCCTAAGAACACCCATTCCATTCTCCAGGTCCCACATTTAGCCCGACGCAAAGTGACACAAGGGCACAATGCCGCACTTGCCCACAAGGGGGCGCACGCGTCTGGAGTTTATTTACGGTGGCTGAGAGGCTGTTGGCGTGCCCATTCTCTCTCTCTCCCTCTCTCTCTCTGACTCTCACCAAAAATAAATAAATAAATAAGTAAAGTGACAAACAAAACAAAGAAAACTCTTACATTACCATCTATAACATGGACTCAAGGGTCAGTTATATCCACCATCCACCATGGATCCAAGATCCCTAGGCAACAGAATGATGGACTTTTCCCAGGATAGTTCTGAAAGTGAGGATCCTTGGGCAAAACCAAAACCTGCCCTGGAAAGAGCTTCATTTCATTTCTTGACAGGCAAAACCTTATAGTTGTTTTCTTTGGCCTTTGCATGTTCCCTCCCACCAGGTAGTTGTAAGCAAGCTCAACATTATAGCTGTTTTGTCATGCTACATGTCATAAAGCCCAAGTCCTAACCTGCTGCTTCAAAGCCATGAGCAGGGCAACCCAGAAGGGCTCATTTCTTGCACACATGTTCAATTTTTGTTTTATTGCTACTCCACAGGAGACTAGGAGATGTGACAGGTTCAAAATGATATAATGTGATGGCACAGAAATGTGTTAAAGACTTGTGCAGTCCCAGACACTGGAGCTAACAAAGGAAAGAAGGTGTGAAGTATGGCAGGGAAAGGTTGTGGCGGGTCCTGTAGGGGAATAACGAGGGGCAGAGCAAGTCGAGGCGTGCCTCTGCTGTGCAGCCAATGAGGACAGCTTCCTGGGGGAAGGAAGTCAGGAAGCTGAGCCTTGACGGGGAAGATTTTGTCAGGTGAAGATGTAGGAAAATAATAACTTTATCTCCAGAGGCCTGAAGATACAGAAGAGCTTGATTGGGTGGGAAGTGGCAGGAGGTCTGTATGTCTGGGGATTAGAGCACAAGGGGACATTTGTCTTTGTTTACAGAGAAAGCTAGAGAAAGAACTTTAGAAGACCCAGTAACGACTTTGGAATAGTGCATAGCCAGTGATAGTCCTGGACTCAACTATAAAAATTTGTCTGGAATAGAGAGTTAAAAGGGCTTCTAAACGTCAATGGAAATCAATATACATCTTTTAAAATATTTTTATTTACTTAAGAGAGAGGGAATCTTTGTTGTTTTTTTATTTGAGGGAGACAGAAAGATACAGAGAGATTGTGTGAAAGGAGAAAGACAGAGAGAGACAGAGAGAGAGAGAGAGAGAAAGAAAGCATGGGCATGCCAGGGCCTCCTGCCACTGCACACAAACTCTGATTGCATGTGTCACTTTGTGCTTCTGGCTTTACGTGGATACTGGGGAATTGAACCTAGGCCATCAGGCTTTATAAGCAAGTACCTTTAGCCCCTCGCTAGCCTGTAAATTAGCATGCATCTTATTTTCGCTGATAGTTATATGAAACTATCATTTCTTTTTAGTCTACAAATGTTGCTAAGGATTAATGGTGCTCACAGTCTCTTCACTTCATCCCCAAGAGGAATCAAGCAACTTCACTAGATATTGCAGTTGTCTTAGATACCATGAAATGATATGTGTGCTGTGCACTCCTTCAAAATTATGGTAACTATAAGATCTACTTCTATATCCGGTGAGTCCATAGGTTCAAGAAGAAACACGTTGATTACTGTGCTTCAGTGTGGTGACTAGCTGTATTTCACAAAATACATGCTTATGTTCAAACTGCATGCATACTCTCTTGTGATTTTAAGAAAATATCCTAAGAACAGTGTGTGTGCAGAAAATTGGGGAAGAGAAGAAAAGCGTTAGGAAACAGCAGGCGTCAAACCCTGATGTGGGGGAAGGATTTTCTAGGAAACAAAAGCAGGGCAGTGGCTGGAAGCTGGTGAGTCCTGAGCAGAGTGAGGCAAGCGTGAGACCAAAGGGTAGGAAGGGCCGGGTTCTCTAGACCATGCCTTCTTGACAAGGAGATGGTGTCTCATCCTAAAGAGAATAGGAAGCCACTCAAGAACTTTAAGCAAGCAGGTAATGTAGCCTTATTTATTTGCCTTGCAAATAGAAACTTTTATTGTATAGAGGGTTTATAAAGTAACAGGATAGAAATGAGTATATTAGTTATAAGTAATGTGTTTCATTATTTTCATTACAACAATGTCATACATATTTACAATTTATTTTGATCATATTCTCTGATAATCATCTCTTACTTCTCTCCCACTACCACTAATCCTCTTCCTCTTCCCAACTAGTCCCCATTCTACTTTTACTCTCTCTCTCTCTCTCTCTCTCTCTCTCTCTCTCTCTCTCTCTCTGTGTGCATACGTGTGTGCCAATGAGTTTAATTAAAGCTGCTTATAGGAACATGGGTGAGGGGTTATTTACAGAAGCATTGGCCAACCACCAGTGGTTATACTACTGAAAAATACATGTCTCTCCTTCCCTCAGCAACCATGAACCTACCAAGGGATCCTCAGGGAAGGGGTATAATCTTGTGTGCCCCTTCAGCACTCATGGTCAAATGTTGACGCCCAACCTTGTGTGTCTCTTGTTCCTGTCAATCATCGCTGCTATGAGTTCATGAATGGATTCAGAGGATGTTGTTCTACAACATTCTACCCCTTCTTCTAGTTCCTAAATCCTTTACACCTCTCTGCTGATGTTTCCTGAGCTGTGGAGGGGAGTGATGCCCTATTTAGACCTGAGCATTCAATAGTCACTTATTCTCAGCACTTTTTACCAGTTAGGAGTCTCTGCCAGTTACCACTGCCCATTGTTTAAATGACCAAAGCTGAGAGCGGCAGAATATATGGGCATAAACATAAATATTTAAAAGGCAATTTGACAGGCACATCATGTTTATATAGAAAAGCAACAGCAGGAGCTTCTCCATTAGGACCTATGGTTACTCTAGCCCTAGGGCTTTTGACGAAGCTTACAGAACCAGATGTGAATCCCCTCCTGCAGCACAAGCATTAAATGCAGTAATTAAACAGTTGGTTACTCCCCATAACAGACATTCCACTATTGCATGGGCGTGTGCATCTTGCTTGCCAGATCCATAGTGCATCCTGCAGGGTCCACAGCTTAGTGGGATTTCAACACATCATAGATGTTTTCCACCAAAAATCTAGTTTTATCATGCACAAACTTCAGGCAAAGGACTAAGGGCACAAATAGAATGCAGCCAGTTCTTTACCACTTTACAGCAAGTACTGCTTTTGTTGTTGTTGTTGTTTTGCATGGTAGGGTTTGCTCTAGCTCAGGCTGACCTGGAATTCACCATGAAGCCTCAGGGTGGCCTTGAACCCAGGGCGATCCTCCTACGTCTGCCTCCCAAGTGCTGGGATTAAAGGTGTGCGCCACCATGCCCGGCTCAAGTATTGCTTTTCTATTAGTTCCCGATAATATGTTCCTCATTTGTATCTAACATTTCATCAGGATGTTTTCCCCTGACTATATACCAATATTGACTACTTTGGCAGTCTCTAAGAACTTAAGATTTTCTCTACAGGTTTTCTTTTCTGCTGAGCCATCACAGGAATTGCCCTTAGCCTCGTGGCTTTTCAAACATGCAATTCTAAACTGTTCCATCGTTTTATTTATTCCATGATTCTAAAGCCACACTACATGTTTACTTGTCTATTATAATAGCACCTGATTCCTCATGCCAGTTTCTGTTAGGTTCATGTGAGTTGCTGTAATAAAATGCATTAGACTAGATAATTTGTAATCAGCATAAATTTATTACAGTTCAGAGACTAGGATGTCCAGAGTCAAGGTGCCAACAGTATTTGTGTCTAGTCAGGGCCCATCTTTCATAAATAGTACCTTTTTGCTGTATCTTCACATAGAAGGAAGAGCAAATAAGCTACCTTGGGCCTCTTTTTTTGGGTGGGGGCAAGCCCAACAAAATGACTTATTTTTTTTTTTTTGGAGAGAGACACAGAGAGAGAGAGAGAAGAAGAGGCAGAGAGAGAGAGAATGGGAGCACGAGCAGTCTCTCAGCTGCTGTGAACGAAATCCAGATGCATTCACCCCCTTGTGGTCAAGCGCGGCATTGCGCCCTTGCCTCACTTTGCATCTGGCTAAATGTGGGACCTGGAGATTGGAACTGTCATTCTTAGGCTTAGCAGGCAGGCGCCTTAACCACTAAGCCATCTCTCCAGCCCCAGACTGACCTTTTTTTAAGTGACAGAGAGCAAGAGAAAGAGAGATTTGGCACGCAGGGCCTCCAGCCATTGCAATCAAACACCAAACATGTGCATCACCTTGTGTGCATGTGCGACCTTGCACGCTTGTGTCACTGTGCATCTGGCTTATGGGGGACCTGGAGAGTTGAACATGGGTCCTTAGGCTTGGCAGGCAAGCACCTAACCACTAAGCCATCTCTCCAGCCCCT
Organism: Orientallactaga sibirica; assembly: GCA_036365145.1. NCBI lineage: Eukaryota > Metazoa > Chordata > Mammalia > Rodentia > Dipodidae > Orientallactaga > Orientallactaga sibirica. The sequence goes on from JAEOAD010000050.1 coordinate 7,309,321, forward strand.
TGGGCCTCTCTAACAGAAGCACTAATCCCATTCATCTGATCTTAGCCTTCCCAAAGGCTCCACCAGTTATTAAAATTGCATATGAATATGAAGTGTATACAAACATTCAGACCATAGCAGACAAGTTAATTTGGAGATTCCTATTATACTTTTAATTTTAAATGTCAGGTAGGAAGATTATTATATGGTTATTCAATATTAAAGAAAGTTCTGAGCTAGAGCTGCAGAAGTTGATAAGCATCAATACATATGTGGCATGTAGGTTGACTTCGAGGATAGAAGAGGGTTCAGGGACAGCCCTAGAAGATTCCTGGTTAGGAACAAATGACGAAAATTCAAAATACTATTCAGAAAGGAATAAAAATATCACTAAAAATGCCAGGTGTGGTGGCACACACCTCTAATCCCAGCATATGGAAGGCAGAGGTAGGAGGATCGCTGTGGGTTTGAGGTCACCCTGAGACTACATAGTGAATCCCAGGTCAGCCTGGGATAGAGTGAGACCCTACCCCGAAAAAAAATCATAAAAGCATTCAATTTTTTAGAGTTTAATTTACAGAGAATGAAGTGCATATTTCAATTATGCACTCTGTATTTTAACCGCACTGTTCAATAAGCTTTATGTACACACCTGTGTAATTTTATCACAATTAAGACATAGAACAGTTCCATTACTCCAAAAATGTAATGTCCTCTTGTTTTTGTCTCTACCCATCCCCGCCCTAACCTGATTCCCAGGTAAATGCTGAGGCTCTTGACAACACACTACATTCAAATCCTTTTTAATTTTTTTTCAGATGTCCATACAAGTTGTATAATACAATTTGTATTTCTGTGTGTCAGGCTTCCTTAAAACAGCATGCTTTGAGATTCATGCTGCGTAATAAACCAGTAGTTCAGACTTTTCTATTGCTAAATATTTTTCTGTCATGGGGAATTCATTCATTTCTACATATTTCTCTTTTGATTTGGGGATTATTTCCACTTTGAGACTATCATGAATTAAATTCTTATCGACATTTGAGTATAAGTCTCCATGTTAACATATGTTTTATTCCCCTAAGGTAAATAAGAATTAAATTGCTAGGTCATAGCACAAGTAAATAATGAATTTTATTTATTTATTTTTGGTTTTTCGAGGTAGGGTCTCACTCTGGCTCAGGCTGACCTGGAATTCACTCTGTAGTCTCAGGGTGGCCTTGAACCGTTGGAGATCCTACTACCTCTGCCTCCCAAGTGCTGGGATTAAAGGCGTGCACCACCACACCCAGCCAAATAATGAATTTTAAAAGAATGTGTCAAACTGTTTTCCAAAATGATTGTGCTATTTTCTTTCTTATCAATTGAGGAGAATTTTACTTGTTCTAAATCCTTTCTCCCCAGCACTACACACACACACACACACACACACACACACACACACGCACATTGCCATTTTAGTGAGTGTGAAGTGCCATGCCATTGTCATTTTAATTTGTCATTGATGATTAATGCCTAAATTCCCCGGAATAGATTATGTATAAAAACAGACAAAATTATTTTAAAGTTTATTTTAAAGTAATGATTTAGAAAAGGATAGGTTTATGTATCTAATGTTAAAATTTACAATAAGACTAGAGTAATCATGGCATACTAATATTTTCACATATCAATAGACCAAAATAATGAGTTTAGAAGCAGATGTGCAGTTATATGACCAATTGACTTCCTAAAGGGCTCAGTTAAATCAATGGAAAAAGGATTCTTGTTTCAGTAAATGTTACTAACATAATTAAATGTCCATATGAAAAAAATAAACTTTAACTTTTATATCAAACCATATGCAAATTTTAGATCAAATTCACCTAGGTATTGTGGCTCACACCTTTAATCCCAACACTCAGGAGGCTAAAGTAGGAGGATCTCCATGAGTTCAATGTCAGCCTGGGATACAGTGAGAACTTGCCTTAAAACAAACCAAATTCAATAGTGCATTACATATAAAAGCCAAACTATAGAACTTCTAAAAATTAGAAGAAAACCATTGCAAAATTGGGAGAGGTGAAGATTTCTTATATAGGACACAAAAACATAATTTAAAAAGAAAACATGATAAACTTAATATCATTAAAGATTTAAAACTTCTGGGGCTGATGATATAATTTAGTGGTAGAAGCTTAGTTACAATGTACAAAGCCATAGGATTGACCCCCAGAAATGAAAAATAAAAATCTAATACTCCTTATCTATGAAAAAAATACAAAAGGAAAATAAATAATCATGGCATAAACTGAGGAAAAATTATTTTTATCTCTTTACACTTAAGTTATGCGTCCATTAAATGTTCTGGGCACATATCTAGACATAAAGGATCTTTTTCAGAATATGTAAACACATATTCAATAGCAAGAAGAAAAAAATGACTCAAGGAAACAAAGGCTAAAAGGGTTTTTTTTTCCTTGTTTTGTTTTTGATTTTGGAGGCCAGGCTAACCTGGAACTCACTACGTAGTCTCAGGCTGGCCTCAAACTTATGGTGATCTTCCTACCTATGCCTCCAGAGTGCTGGGATTAAAGGCGTGCACCACCATGTCTGGCAGGCTAAAAGGTTTTAACAGACATTTTTCACAACTTATTTTAGAAAAACAAAAAGGAGCATTATCACATTAGAGATATCATCTTAAAAATGAATATCATTTTAGAAATATGAACTTATGTTAATCACTGTCTTAGGAATTCAGAAGATATGTCTACATGTTTTATCCTATATATGTATATATTATATATGTTAGATTAATGTATATGTAGACTACAAATGCATAGCATACATAAGTAGGTGCCCATTTCCCCACTCTTATGTGTTTTTTTAATTTTTTTATTTTTATTTATTTATTTGAGAGTGATTGAAAGAGAGAGAGAGAGGCAGAGATAGAATGGGTGCATCAGGGCCTCCAACCACTGCAAACTCCAGATGCATGAGCCACCTTGTGGAATCAAGCCTTGAACCGGGGTCCTTAGGCTTCACAGGCAAACGCTTAACCACTAAGCCATCTCTCCAGCTGCCACTCTTGTGTTTCTGTTACCCAAGGGGTCCCTGATCCTCAGCTCCACCACAGATCTTTCTCAGATTTATTAGAGAGGACCCATTTTTGTTCATCCCCTGTATGGGCTCAGAAATGACATTGTTCCTCCCCTTCTCAAGATCCTCAAAAATGTCTAGCGTGAGCTTTCCATCACTGAGGCAAATAAGGGAGACAAAGAGCAGACAAGGAAAGCTGGTCTTGGTTCGTGGTTGCAGAGCATGTTCAGTGGGCTCTGTCACTTGGGAGCCTGTAGTGAGGCAGAACACAATGGAAGCAGCCATGGTGGAACAAAACGGTTCACCTCATAGGATCCAGAAGACAAACAGAGAGCAACTGGGGTCCAGGTTTCCCATTCAAGGACACACTCACAATGACCTCTGACTTCCTTCAAGAGGCCCGCCTCTTAAAGCTTTCATGGACTCCAGTAGCACTACATGCTGGTGATGAAACCCTTAACATGTGGGTCTTTGGGAGACAGTCCAGTTTCCAAGCTTCATGGCATGTCTTATTGAAGAATGGTCAAGCCTTCTCGATCGAGAGTAGAAATAATCTTCCATGCTTATTGAAACTACTTAACAGTTTAAATGCAATTGTTTGGAAAGCTTCAGTAAATATCATCCCACTTGCAAAATAGCACTACTGGCAATCATGTCTTTGATGTCCTGATAAATTTCCCTTTAACATGGGTGAGCCCTTAACTGAGAGCGGTCACAGGTTGTTCAAAATAACATCAACCTGAATCCGGTAGCCTTCGCAGAACTTCCACGTCGTTTCTAAGTATTTGTTTTTATTTCATACTTCATTATAATTAAAATAAAGCATAACTGGATTTCCCACTGATGCTAAATAAAAACTATAATGGTGTTCAGTGGCAGAAAGAGCATATTCTGATTGTTATGATCATGCCTAGTAGTTAAGATAATAAGTAGAGAATAAACCGTTTGGTTAATAGCATTGCTTTGTGTTTATCCTTAAAAAAAAAAAAATCTGTCTTCTTAGATTAAATTTGGCTCATTTAACAAATCAAACTGGGCATTTAAAGAAAACTAAGCAAACACCTCTGCTTGGATTTCGATCAGGAGCAGGAAGACAGGAAGATGTAAGGAACACCCTGAAGTGTCCTTGTTGCAAGTAACGTCCTTTCTCTGATTCCGTGTCCAGCCGCACCCCTGGGCAGGGAGCACACTACCCTCCCTCCTTCCTTGCCAGCGCCAGGCTAGCTGCAGGAGGCTCGAGCGGGCTTCTGCGCTGCTGTGGCGACTCTGCAATAGGTTTCCGTGGCAGCAGACAGGTTCCTCCCCGCTAGACGTCCATCCTCTCTGGGATGCGCTCATCGAAGAAGTAATGAGGGGAGGAGTTGGTCAGAATTTGGTGAGAGATTGATTAGCAGGGGGTTGGGGTTGTAAGGGGGGCTGAAAGAGGAAATGGCTGCTGGTTTCTGAGTCAGACTTTGCAGGATGCCGGTGGCAAGGAAGATGGATGGGAAGGCGTGATTGTAGGGATATTTGACATAGATAAACAGCTTGGCTGTTTGCCTCTTTAAGCCCCATTTATTACTACTTAGATGGAATTGATTTCTGCATGGCAAATATTGACTCATCCTTCAAAGGCCCCAGCTAAAATGTCACCTCCGCAGAGAAGGCCTTTCAGACACTCCCCAGGCATTAAGTTGCCTCTCCAGGGCCCGCAGAGTACACAGTGCGGACCCTGTTCATGCTGCGATGATAACATTTCCCATGCTGTAATTTGCTGTTTATATGTGTTCTCTCTCTCTCTTTTTTCCTCTTTGACCAATGGATCCAGGTGGCATAAAAAGCTTTTGAAGTAGCCTGGTTCCATTTCCAGTTCTGTCATCATAAAACCGTAACCTTAAAAATATGAGGTTTAAGCCGGGCATGGTGGCGCACACCTTTAATCCCAGCACTCGGGAAGCAGAGGTAGAAGGATCACGGTGAGTTCGAGGGCATCCTGAAACTACACGAGGTCACCCTGAGACTACACAAGGCCACCCTGAGGCTACATAGTGAATTCCAGCTCAGCCTGGACCAGAGTGAGACCCTGCCTCGAAAAACCAAAAACAAAAAAGGAGGTTTTCCTTGACATGAAAATGGTGATGGAATTTGCAAATAGAACATGGCACACAGGAGACATTCAATTCATGATCTCTTCTCTTTATTTTGTTAAGGTTGTGAACTCCTTCAAGGCAAGGGCTTGGGTTTCTTGGACTCGCTGGTTCTTAGTAATGTATAGGTACTCCATACATGTTTCTATAATACATGAATTAATCCACCATGGGTACCTGTTAGCTCCATCGTTTATGTGGTCTTTGTTTTCTGACCCCCTTCACTAGGCTTTACGCTGTCCACAGGAGCAGTGAAATGTTCATACGCTGCACCGGCAGAGCGTTTCTACGGTTTAAAATCTTCGTGGTAGTCTGACTTCTGGGATATGGTAAGATTGTGTAACTGGCCTGGGAGGAAGGAGGGCATTCTAGAGACACTTGGACACTTTACCTTCTTCCTCTCGGCAGACTTTTGGAACAATAGACCCACAGACAGTGGGATTTATGAAAGTATCTCATGTGTGGCTGTGGGAGGGGGAGGAAGGGAAGGACACTTGGGGCAGAGGAGGAACTTGCTTCAGGGATTATTTAGAGCAGAGACTGGAGTTGTGACAGGAGGATGGGTGGGACCCCATCTCGAGGACTGGAACTGTTTAGCTAGGCATGCCTCTTGCTGTCTGTTTGAATCCAAAGCGCATGTCAGGATCCTGGAGATGGCCTAACTGACAACCAGTTAGACCTCTTTGTTCTTCCCAATCTGGTCACATTGAATAATCTCCCTTTTCACATTTCACTATTCATTTGGTAATTTGGCCAAGCTGGTTTGTGTCAGTGTGTGTGTATGTGTGTGTTTGTGTCAGTGTGTGTGTGATTGTGTGTGTGTTTGTGTCAGTGTGTGTGTGATTGTGTGTGTGTTTGTGTCAGTGTGTGTGTGATTGTGTGTGTGTTTGTGTCAGTGTGTGTGTGTTTGTGTGTGTGTTTGTGTCAGTGTGTGTGTGTTTTTGTGTGTGTGTTTGTTTCAGTGTGTTTGTGTGTTTGTGTGTGTTTGTGTCAGTGTGTGTGTGTTTGTGTGTGTGTTTGTGTATGTGTGTGTTTGTGTCAGTGTGTGTGTTTGTGTGTGTTTGTGTCAGTGTGTGTGTGTTTGTGTGTGTGTGTGTCATTGTGTGTGTGTGTTTGTGTATGTGTGTGTGTTTGTGTCAGTGTGTGTGTGTTTGTGTGTGTGTTTGTGTCAGTGTGTGTGTGTTTGTGTGTGTGTTTGTGTCAGTGTGTGTGTGTTTTTGTGTGTGTTTGTGTATGTGTGTGTGTTTGTCAGTGTGTGTGTGTGTGTGTGTGTGTGTGTGGCAGGGACAGTGGGGGGTTGTTGGGCTCTGATTCTGACCCCAAATGAGTCCAGTCACAATTGCACTTGTCTTTTTCATGTGTAAAAGGTTATGCAACTACTTCTAGCTCTTGAATTACAAGAACTAGTGACTTCCCAGCATAAGCCCCTGAGAGCTTCGCATTCTCTTTGTCACCATGAAGGACAGCGCTCAGGATGGTCTTTTGTCAGCACCTTTAGTGACTTGAATGAGCAAAGCTCTCATTTCTCACCCACAGTTTAGAAGGGGGCAAGTTATCAACTAGGCGTGGTGGGTACCCTGGTAATTCCCAGCCTCAGGAAGAAAAGGCAATAGGAAAGCAGTATGAGGCCAGAAGCTTGGGCTACTTCGCAACATTTTTCCTCGAAAAATCTTATTAATCAACAATCATAACTGGCTTAGGTTGCTGAGCTTCTGGGACACTCATTGTCACAGCCTCCACCCCCTTGCCATGACTGACAAAGGCAGCAAAGAGAAGAGGGTGTAATTTTGTCATATTTTTATGATTTGAGCATTTTCAGAAATATGTTGTTAGCCAGGCGTGGTGGCGCACACCTTTAATCCCAGCATTCGGGAGGCAGAGGTAGGAGGATCACCGCGAGTTCAAGGCCACCCTGAGAATACAGAGTGAATTACAGGTCAGCCTGAGCTGTTGTCAACATTATGTAACCACACGTGATAACTGAAGAAGAGATGCTATCTCACATTGTATGTGGAGGAGATAAATTGGAAATTGCTCTCTGTGAGAATTTTAGGATATCATGCAAACACTTTTAGGTCAGACACAAAATCTGCCATTTTTGCATTCCAGATACTCAGTTTTTTTTTTTGTTGTTGTTGTTTTCGTTTTTTGAGGTAGGGTCTCACTGTAGCCCAGGCTGACCTGGAATTCACTCTGTAGTCTCAGGATGGCCCCGAACTCATGGCGATCCTCTTACCTCTGCCTCCCGAGTGCTGGGATTAAAGGCGTGTGCCACCACGCCCAGCTGCAGGTAGTCACTCTTGATAAGATGGCACACGAAACATTGCAATGAGAAAACTCATGTTAACTAAACCTTTAGTCTTAGAATATTGATAATTCACTTGGGATTGAAAATGATGAAATTAGGGCCGGAGAAATGGCTTAGGAGAAATGGTAAAACAGTTGCCTGTGAAGCCAGAGGACTCAGGTTCAATTCCCCAGGACCCACATAAGCCAGATGCACAAGGGGGCACATGCATCTGGAGTTCATTTGCAGTGGCTAGAGGCCCTGGCATACACATTCTCCCTCTGTGTCTATTCTCTCTCTCTCTTTCTGCTTGCAAAGAAATAAATAAAAATAAAAAAAAAGAAAATGATGAAATTAGAAATTGTGTGTTATACTCATTTGTTAATTCTTACCTATATTTCTGAGGACACAGTTCAAAGGCCACAGTTTCTGAGAGGCATCCCCCTGGCTCCTCCATCTGTGTTCTGGTACCATCTTTGTGTGTCTTTCTATAGGTTAGTGCACCATTGTATTATAGTCATCTGTTTATTTTTCTCCCCCTCCCCTTATTAAGACACTAGGCTAGAGGCTGTTTTGTTTTGTTTTTTTTTACACAGGTAGTATGTAGGACTGTGACTGACAGTTAAGTGGGTATGTAATAACATTTGTGAGTAGATTTTTTACATGCTTAGAAAAAACATCTATAACATGCAGTATATAGATGAAATGATTCCAAAACACCTTGATCAATTCCTGTGTTATTTCTCCCTTCAAGGAGATTCCACAGAGATGAGACCATCAAGGGAAGATAGTTCTCAATTTTCCTAACCCATCAAAAGGGGTCGGAAGAGATATCCCAGTGAATGGATAATAATAAAACACAGTTAGTATTTTTTACATTTTGTGAAGGTAGCTAAAGAAAGGGCCAGAGAGAAGAAGGTATTGTCTGCTACACACTCACTGACATAACCAGTCCTGACAGTGCGTGGGCCATTAATAAAGGTGGCTAGCCTGTCACATGCACGTGCAGGCTTAAAAGCCCTATCTCTGCAGGGCACCATGGTGGAGGACTCAGTCTGCCACAACATCTGTGTATGTTGGGGAGGGTTTCCCTGATTACCACTGGAAACGTGAGGGCTAGACTACAGCCTGACTGAAACCAGGTACCTCCCACAGCTCTAGTTTAGGAGAAAAAAAAAAGTTGTGAGCAAAAGAGGGCTTTTATGAAGATTAAAAAAAAAAATGCGAAGGAATGCATAATAACAAAGGACATTTAATAAACAATGTGCCCATGCTCTGATACGTTGAGTGCTTCTACTCAGAGTCTAGGGGGCGCATTATGAATCAAGCAGGCAGTACAAGAAACCGGATTCCAACCAGGATGCTTGGGCTAGAAAGATCCAGCCTTTAGCTTCTGCACTGTTTGTCCTGTGTCTTGTGTGGTGATCGGTACAGGGAGGTTGGAAGCCTGGAAAGATCTGGTCCAGAGAGAGAAGACTGGAGAGGAGATTTGAGATTTTATGTGTAGAGCAGCGATTTATTTTGTATCTGCCTGTTTTCCTCTGAAATCACCCAGGTACCTCAGAGCATTTCATTGTTCGGCCTCTTTCTCCATTTCCAGAAGAGTGGGCAAGGTTTAATGGAGTCCCTTGGCTTGTTGCTTTGAAATATTCATGGGCCTTTAGCAGATCCTTTCATGCTCCCCTTCTCTTCCATTAGGGAAGAACCCCGGGAGGAAACAGAGGAGCCGACCCAGCAGACCGATATGGGGTTGTCTATCCTTGCTGGAGTTGAGGGCGTTGATTCCCCATGGGGCATGTCTATTATGCAAAGATCTGAAAAGAAGGAAATGTATAAAGGGCATGTTCTGGATTTGGCCAAGTCTTTCCTCAGATTGTGTCTGCCCTCTCTGTTATATAAAAGTCTACTCAGGTTCAAAAGAATAATAAGAAATTGCCTCTATACAAAGGCTTAGGGTAGGGCTCTGAGACCACAGCATTAACTACCCTCCCACTTCCCAGCTCAGAATGGCCCATGGCCTCCTTTGAGACTTTGCTCTATGTGCAGGTCACCTATCTGATTTTTTTCTAAATTTTCGGGTTATTTATTTATATTTATTTATCTGAGAGCTACAGACAGAGAGAGAAAGAGGCAGAAATAGAGAGAGATAGAGAGAGAAAGTCACCATAAACAAATTCCAAATGCATGTGCCGCCTTGTGCATCTGGCTTACGTGGGTTCTGGGAAATTGAGCCTCCAACCGGGGTCCTTATGCTTCACAGGCAAGCGTTTAACCACTAAGCCATCTCTCCAGGCCTTCCTGACTTTTTCTAGCTGGCCTTTCTCAATCATAGCAATGACAGCAATCACAGAGCAACATACCAGGACCCTCACAGGTCTAAACATGAACTCACCAATGAGCAGGATCCTGATTTATTGAAATGGAAACATATGTGTGTATATGAACATATAAACATACACATACATACGTACGTCCCTTACATAAAATGGTACACTATTTATATATATGTACTTCCTTTTTATACTTTAAATACAACTTCTCTTACTTATTAAATAAAGTCCGATGTAAATGCTGTGCAAATAGGGATTAGTAAGGATCAAGTCTATGCATGTTCAGTATACTTGCTTTTCTAAGTATTTTTGAACTGGGATTGTTTGAATCCACAGATGCAGAACCCATGATATGGAGGGCCAACTTTCATTTAGCAACTTTCACCTTATGAATTACCCACATTGTGGTTCCCCATAGACTCGTACTGGCTACTGTAAGCTCTTGTGCTTCAACATCTGATCCCCAGCAGATGCTGTTTGGGAAAGTTGTGGAAACTTTAGAAGGTAGAGCATTGCTAGAGAAGAAGTCCACTTCTCCATGAAGGCCTAGCTGGGCGTGGTGGCGCATGCCTTTAATCCCAGTACTCAGGAGGCAGAGGTAGGAGGATCACTGTGAGTTCAAGGCTACCCTGAGAGTACATAATGAATTCCAGGTCAGCCTGGGCTAAAGCAAAACCCTACCTCGGGGGAACAAAAAAGAAAAAAAGGTCTAGAAAAGTGTTTCCACAGACTCAGCAACAAAGCCATACCGATGCCACACAGTTTTGGTCCAAGGGTCAAACCCCATCCTCACGTGGCAGCAGAAATTGCTCACACAGTACTGGTTTATGAAGACTTGAAAGATGCAAGGTCGAGAGGAACATGGCATCTTTTGCCATGGTCTCAGAGAGCCACTGAAGCTAAACTGTGTGCCAAGGTTGGATTCCCTGGAAGGTGATTGGATTAGTCAGGGTTCTTTAGAGGAATGGAACCAATGGAATGAATTGTAATCAAAGGGAATTTATTGGATTAATTTATTGCAGTCCAACAATAGCAGTTTGCAGGCCCAAGAGTCAAGAAACCCGGTAGCTGCTCAGTCCACAAGGCTGGAGGCCTCAGCAGTCCCGATCCAGCACTGAAGGCCTGGAGGCGTCCTGGAGAGAAGCTGCTCTTCAGTCCACGCTGGAAGGCAGCCAGTAGCATGGGCAGCCAGGCGGGAGGAAGAGATTCTTTTCTCCCAGAGCTTCCTTACGATATAGATAAAGTCCCTCTCGGAGAGGGGCTGCCCATTCTGGGAGAAGGACACACTCCTTCAGTCAATCCTTCCTGGAAACAACCTCAGAGAGCCACCCAAGAGAAATGTTTGTGGATTCCTAAACAGATCAAGTTGACACAAAACCATCACTGTGACCGTAGAGATCATTGCTTGAGGTAGTGAGATGAAGCTTAAATTGCAATGGACACTCCAGGATGTTTGAGTTGGTAACAGCATGAAATGTCCACCAAGGGGCTGGAGGGATGGCTTAGCAGTTAAGTAACTGCCTGCAAAGCCAAAGGACCCAGGTTCGACTCCCCAGGACCCACATAAGTGCACAAGGGGTTGCACGCATCTGGAGTTCATTTGCAGTAGCTAGAGACCCTGGTGCGCCCATTCTCACCGCCCCCCCCACCTGCCTATTTCTGTATCTCTCTCTCTCTCAAATAAATAAATAAAAACAAAATATTAAAAACAAATGTCCACCAAGAAAAGCTAAAGGCGTAGAGTTGAGCCTGCTCGAGAGAGAGGCTACAGCTATAGACAGCAAAGCTGGAGGGGTGGGGGTACCTGAGCGTTTTGGAGGCCAGACCATTCCATCACAAATCCCAGGATTGAGACATGCTGCTATAGGATTTGGTGTTTACCCTGCTCGCTTCAATCTTGCTCTCATCTGGTCTGTCCTTGCTATGGCCCCCTTCCTCCATTTTTAATAGGAATATTTATACTGTGTTAGTATATATTAGAAGTATATAATCTATTTTTTTTCTTGTTTTACAGGGGGTCACAATTAAGAGACTGCCTTGGATTTCAGAAGAGACTTTCGACTTAGGACTTTTGAAGAGTGTTGGGAGTCTTAATGATTATGGAGACTTTTGAATTTGTACTAAATGCATTTGGTATAATGAGCCTGGGGGCGGGGGAACTCATGTGTTTCAAAACTTGGGTACCAGCTGGTGATGCTACTTAAGAAGAAGTTTGAGGATACTTTGGGAGATGGAAACTTGCTAGAAGAAAAAGGAAGTGGGGATCTGGGCATGGACTTTGAGGTTTTACAGGCTAGCCCACTTGTTTTCCCTCTCTGTATTCGATTTTCCAACAGGACAAAAGTCAAACCCTGTAACTCCATGTCCAGCTCCTGGGGCTTGTGGTTAATAGCTTTAAAGCCCTGCCTCTCCAGGTTTGCTCTCTTGGGACTGCTCCACTTGGTTCTTACAGCTTTCCAAGGTGGACGTTTCATCGTCATAACATCACCGCTGTCCTGGGGTCTCTTAGGTTTAATATGCCGAGCTTCTCAGGAAAATCCCACCGTAATGTCCCATTAAGCTTCTTATAACGTTCTAGAGCTTCTCTAGCCCTAAGCTACAAACTTTCAGTGTTCCCCCAGTGTAGCAGACAGCTTCACTGTGATGAACTTCCAGACCAGGCATGGTAATGGAGGAAGGGATATTTATTAGAGTTTATAGATCCAGGGGAAGTTCCATAATGGCAGAAGAAGCTGGCCTGCTCTTACAGGACCAAACACAGAGAGCAAAGCACAAGCCCAAACCCACATAGCACAGCACACCTCAGGAATTCCAGCTAGGCACACTATGCATATCTTTAGATTGAAACCTCAAACCCACCACCATACTTTAAGATCCACCTAGTGGCACTGCCTCCAGCCAGGTGGCTGCAGATGCAAACTACAAACCAATAAAACACTGAATATATTGGGGGCCACCTGTTCAAACTAGCATACCCAGCAAACCAATTCCACAGGCCTATGAACTACATGGTCACATTTATCACAGCAATGGCCCTACTTCTTTATTTTTTTAAGATTTATGAGAGAGGGAGAGAGAGATAATGAGTGAGTGAGAATGGGAGTGCCAGGGCCTCTAGCCATTGCAAAAGAACACTGCAAAAGATGCATGCACCACCATGTGCATCTGGCTTATGTGGTGCCTGGAGGATCGGACCTGGGTCCTTAGGCTTCACAGGCAAGCACCTTAACCACTGAGCCATCTCTTCAGCCCTGGCCCTATTTCTTAATGTCATATTAGTTACTGCTCTCATTGCTGTGGCAAAATCCCTGACAAAAGCAATATTTAAGGGAGGCTCACATTTTAAGGATTAGAATCCATCATGGTGGGAAAGGCGTCGCAACAGGAACGTGAAGCAGCTCATTGTGTTATGACTACAGTTAACAAGCAAAGAGAATCCTGGTACTCAATTCACTTTCACCTTTGTTTTTTCGTCTTTATTCAGTCCAGGACCCCAGCTCGTGAGATAGTGCTTCCACAATTAACCTCTCTGGAGGTGTTCTGACAGACATGCCCAGAGATATGTGTTCTAGATGACTCTAAGTCCTTACAAGTTGACAATAAAGATTAACCATCACAATATTAATATATCTTTTTTTTTGGTTACATGTATATTATTAATTGAGAATGGCAACTGCCGCTTCTTAAATACTTACTACATTTGAGGCACTTATCTAAATAATTCATATAATCACAATTCTCAGCATGATATTTTTAAAAATAATTATTTATTTATGTATTTGCAAGGAGAGACACACAGAGAGAGAGACAGAGATAGATAGATGATAGGTAGATAGGTAAATAGATAGATAGATAGATAGATAGATAGATAGATAGATAGATAGATAGATGATAGATAGAGATGGAGAGAGAATAGGGATGTCAGAGTCTTTTGCCACTACTGATGAACTCCAGATACATTTACCATGTTGTGCATCTGGCTTTACATGGTTACTGGGTAATCAAACTCTAGGCTGTCAGACTTTGCAAGTAAGTGACTAACTGCTGAGCCATCTCTGCAGCCCCCAAATAGGTGTTTTATTAACATTGCTGTATAAGCATACAAAGGCATAGAACCCGTATGACTTTCCCAAAGTTACTTAGCAATGGCAGCAATGGAAATCAAACTCGGGAAACCACTCTCCACTCCATCATCATTGTTTCAGGCTATGCTCTCTACCACAAGGTGACAGATTTCCATGGCCATTTCCTAAGGATCTTAAAGTCTTCTGAGAACAGAAAGCCTGGTTCCACTCCTCTTACCTCTGACCTCTGACCCAAGCCCCTCAAAAACCCACTGTTATGTTAATGTCCCAGTGAAGAGTGGCTGGAAGCCCAGAGAAATAAAGAATTCCAAGAAGGAGCTAATTTTAAATCACTACAGAATTACTTAGGTTCAAGTTGCCAAATAAATATTTAAAAGTCATCTAAGTATTTTTTACCATTCATTCTCTTATAATACAACTCCTAAAGTAGAAAAGTGAAAACTAACATTAAATCTAAAAAAAAAAAAGAAAATCTGATTTTATCTGCAAATCCATTTGGCTTACTTGCCAGGATAGGCTAGGCTGAAAAGATAAATCTGCTTGGCCACATACAAGATAAAGCCCCTCTTCTTCAGTTCAGGGCCCCTGCGTTAACTACTGAGATAAGAGACTCAGACCTGAAAAAAATATCACAGCAAATTAAACGGACTCGTGCAGGGTCAGCCTCAACACTCCTGCCCTTCATTGCTATACACTTTTTCCCTCTCTCTTTATCAAAGTTAACTTTTCTTGCAGAGACTTTAAAACACAAAATAGTTCTATAAAATCATCCTGGTTGGAATAAAGGCTTGGTAATCTTCTTTGCAACCTCAATTAACTGGATCACCAGGCAATTTCTCCCCAAAGGTTAGGTGAACATAATCCTCTAGTTTTCCATCTCTAAACATCAGCGATAGAACTGAATGTAAAGCATCAGGCATCAACCGCATGTGCCCCACTGTGTTAGAGTCTGATAAAATAAGTCAGGATTAGAGCCTGAGAGACAGCTGTGAGATCTAAATGAAACTTTCATCTCACATAATCAACACATTTACACTGGTAATGGACTCCCCCCAATTGCCTCAAAACTGTTATGATCTCATCTTCTTCTTCTCATTTAGGTTAAAATATTTATTTGAAATATGTACCTGAAGCCCGTTTGTACATCATTAGCAGTCATTTTACCAGCCTCTAGGTTCCATGCAGCCTTCTATTTCCAGCAAAATGTAGCTAATACTGCATCACATTGTTAGGAAAATTACATGAAATGATGTGCACGGAATGTTTCTAAAAATGTCTGCCTAAATGTAGTATGCTTACTGCAAACAAAACGGCTGACGTTCTTCACTCCTCTTCAATGTTCAAGTCCTTACTATGACTTTGGAACACCTCCCCCTAAGGGATTCAGTCTCATTTCCATTCAAAGAACCCTGAATGGGGCTGGAGAGATGGCTTAATGGTTGAGGTACTTGCCTACAAAGCCAAAGGACCCAGGTTCAATTCCCCAGGACCCACGTAAACCAGATGCACGAGGGGATGCACGCATCTGGAGGTCATTTGCAGTGGCTGGAGGCCTTGGCGTGTGCATTCTCTTTCTCTCTCTGCCTATTTTTTCCTCTCTCAAATAAATAAAGAAAAATATTTTTTTAAAAAAAAAAAAGAACCCTGAATGGAATTGAACTTACTCTTATCAACTGAATGTGGCAGAAAAGATGGCACATTTTTTTTTGAGAGAGTCAGAGAGAGAGTGTGTGCGAGAGAGAGAGACAGGTAGAGAATGATAGAGAATGGGCACACCAGCAGCCTCTCAGCTGCTGTGAAGGAACTCCAGATGCATGCACCCCCTTGTGGGCAAGTGCGGCATTGCACCCTTGTGTCACTTTGCATCCTGGTAATTGTGGGAGCTGGAGAATCATACAGGCATTCTTAGGCTTAGCAGGCAGGTGCCTTAACCACTAAGCCATCTCTCCAGCCCAAGATGGCATATCTTGTAGAGGTTTGAGTTCTCTATTGCTCTGCTGTACACTATGAGTAACCCTGGGCTAGCCTGTTCCAGCAGTCTGTTAGAAACATGGGAAAGAACCAAGTCTGTCCTAGTACTAATCCTTATAATGGTCTGTCAGCCATGAGCTGCCCAGTGATGCCCCCCACACTGCTGAGCCTCAGTCGCATGTCTTACTACCCCTAAGAACAGGTGTGCGGCTGTTCCTCGGAAACTCTTCCTTGTGCCATTGTGACTCACTTGTGGGTGCCAGTTTTTTGCATTACTTCTCGGGTGGAAATGTGAGCAAAATGATGATGGCCCAAAATAATAATTCCACCCAACGTTTACTTGGTGAACCAATGAGGTTATTGGGATTTACTTATAGAAGCCTGGGTGAGCATCTGATTACAGGGAAATGGGTGACCTTGAGACAGCTGCATCATCGCCATGGGTGACAGAATTTCCATGGGATCTGATGGAATCCTCACGGAATCTGCATCACGGGGTCCCACTTTGAGTTCACCTTCCATCTTCTGTGTAGTCTATCACTTCCTGATGGTATTTCCAGCTTGGTGGGAAGGGTGAGTAATCCCAACTGAGGGTCCTCTGACCCTTCCCCTCTCCCTTCTACTAGGAAGGGTTAACAGTCTAATTACCATTACCATATAGACCGAGCTATCACTGTATTGCACCACTTACTTGTTGCCATGACAACCAGGACATGCTGATACAGCTGAGGTTCTCTCTGTTTTTCTGCTCCATGATTGTAGATGGAATGAGGATGCAATGATCATGTTACACCCAGAGGGGGGGAAATAGCTGTACAAAAACAAACAGAACTTACAACTGAAAAAACAGACCCCCTTTCTACTGAATTAAGAAGTAAAACCTTCACAGAATTAATTATGCAACAGTTTGGTGTAAACACATTCTTTTTTAAAGTGTATTTTATTTATTTATTTGAGAGAGCGAGAGAAAGAGGCAGAGAGAAAGAGAGAGAGAGAGAGAGGGGAGAGAGAATGGGCATGCAAAGGCCTCCAGCCACTGCAAACGAACTCCAGGTACATGTGCCCCTTTGTGCATCTGGCTTACGTGGGTCCTGGAGAATAGAACTGGGATCCTTTGGCTCCGCAGGCAAATGACTTAACAGGTAAAG
Organism: Orientallactaga sibirica; assembly: GCA_036365145.1. Classification (NCBI taxonomy): domain Eukaryota; kingdom Metazoa; phylum Chordata; class Mammalia; order Rodentia; family Dipodidae; genus Orientallactaga; species Orientallactaga sibirica. Next base: position 7,326,325 of record JAEOAD010000050.1, read on the forward strand.
CATTTCTCCAGCCCCTACACACATTCTTTCACATATAAAAAATTCTTGAATCAAATTTTGGTGAGATTGGTTTGCAAGGTATTCAGAGCTTGGTTCTATGATTTGGCTGAATACAGGAATCACCTAGGTACCTTCAGAAATATGGAACTCGACATTACCAGTCAATGACTGCTGTGAGGAGGGAGACACACTCCACAGTGTTTACTACTGGAAGTGGCCCATACTCTTAAAAACCACCCCTCACCCACGTTCATGTAAGCAACCCTAATTAAACTCACAGCGTCACAAAAAAAGAAAAGACGCTGAAATAGAAGGGGGGCTAGTTTGGAAGAAGAAGGGGTTCAGTGGGAATAAGAGGGGGATAACAGAAGGTCATGTGAAGAAAATGTGATCAAAATGCATCATATAGTCTGAAATTGTCAAGATAAATTAACTTTTAAAAAAATTCAAAAGAAAACTAAATAAAAACAGATGATTTAAAAATTAAAAAAACAAACATATGTACTGAGTTTAAATACATTCAACCACTTTGGAGTGTGATGGGCACTGGGGCTTTCAAAAGCCCACCCCCCCCCATGAGTTGATGTGCAGTAATGTGTGAGGCCCACACTCAGGGTTACTGCAGAGCACCATCTCCAGTGAAGAAGGGAAAAGATTAAAACTGAGGCAGAACAGGTGTGTGTGGCATGCTCACTGACTCCCTGTGTTGCTCCAAATAGCCTGCTCTTCAGGAAGCGTGGTAGCTTCATTGACATCAATTATAAACACACTGTTTATATCCTGATTTAGATTTAAAATTGACAGACTCACGGGCCATAGAAATTTGGCCTTTTTTTACATTACATTATATTCTCTTTCCAGGTTGGGTGATTTGACCAATACACTGTACATCTAAATGAATTTAAATGTGCATTTCTTCTAAAATATTTTTTTATTTTAATATTTTTATTTATTTATTTGCAAGCAGAAAGAGATTGAGAGCAAAGAGAGACAGACAGAAGAGATGCGTCAGGGCCTCCAGCCACTGCAAATGAACTCCAGATGCCCGAGCCACTTTTGCATCTGACTGTACATGAGTCCTGGAGAATTGGACCTGGGTTGTTAGGTTTTGTATGCAGATGCCTTAACTGCTGAGTTATCCCTCACAGCCTCTGGGAGTTTTTTTTTTCACAGTACAGATGATTGAGTTCACTGCTAGAAGCTGTGGCTGGAAAATAGGTTGGATGACAAACGTTCATTTGTTTCAATAAGAAGCAATCTCATCTTGACTAGTTAGTTTTATTCTGGGTTGGCCATAATCCACCTTTACAGAGATCATCAAGAAGAGAAGCTGTAAGCTGCCAACACTACCATGAGTGTGATGCGTCAACATGTGTGTGGGACCGTACCTCCCCCTTTCCTTTATAATCTTAAATCCGCTTAGGACAATTCCTCAACATGAACAAGCAGAGGATGAGAAAGAGCAGAGGATGAGAAAGAGCGAAGGACAAATGTTTGATGTTGAGCTGATCTTACTGATCTCTTGTCTATTTACTGACTATTTTTTGTGCTGTGATTTGCGGCAGGTTCTTGCTAGCACAGGCTGGCCTGCTACTCACGATGTAGCCTGCCACAGCTGTTACCTTCCCATTGCTGAGGAAAAACACCCACCCAGAAGCGGTGCACGGAAGGAAATGGTGCATTTCAGCTTATACTTTCCGGGGAAGTTGCATCATGGTGGAAAAGCACAGCATGGTCAGACAGCCAGGACCTCACATCTTGTCCTAGCAGCTTGGAGGAAGCAGCAAGAGTTAATTGAGCTCTAGACACCCAGTGGGGCTGGGCTAATAAATAACAAACCTCAGAGTCCCCAGTGACACACCTCCTTCAGCAAGGCTCCACCTCCAAAGCTTCCAGCTGTGGACTCGTATGAGGCTTAATTACATGAGGCCATGGGGGACAGACTACATTCAAACTACCACATCCACCCATGCTGACCTACAATTTGTGATCATCCTCCTGCCTTAATGTCTACATTACTGAGAGTACAGGTATGCACCACCATGCCAGATGACCAAGCCCTTAAAAACATTATATATATATATATATATATATATATTTAAGAGAGACAGAGAGAGAAAAACAGAAAGCAAGAGAGATAAGGAGAGCAGGAGGGAGAACGGACATGCTAGGGCCTAAAGCAACTGCAAATGAACTCCAAATACATGCGCCACCTTGTGCATCTGGCTTACGTGGGTACTGGGGAATCAAGTCTGGGTACTTAGGCTTCAGAGGTAAGTGCCTTAACTGCTAAGTTATCTCTCTAGCCCCCAAGCACTTTTAAAGCTACAGTTTTAATTATTCAATCAAGCACAGCCTGAAACAATTCTTTTGTACTGGCTGTTTCCTGCTAAGTCTTGATTGGGAAATAGAAGCTTGAAGATATCAGTTTATATAATTACCTTGTTTGAGATGAGTACAGAAATCAACAGTTATCAGACAGTTCCTCTGTGTTTAGATCTTTATACGCTTTAACTAATACAATTCAGTTCTTACTACTGCCTTTTAGGTAATAGTATTGAGTGTGTTTGTGTTTCACAGATGAGTAAATTAAAGCATAGCCAAGCTAAGTACTCTTCATAAGGCCTATTAACAATAAAATAAATGCAATGGAGCCACAACTCAATTCTTGGTTGATGGACTAGAGAAGACAAGCCATATATATATATACACACACACACGTGTGTGTGTGTGTGTTTGTATGTATGTTTAAACCTGGTATTTCTTCTTCAACAGATAGAGGGAAGTATAACAAAAAGCAATTTTTCTGATCTTGGGGTGAGGGATAAGAAGCCACAGGATGAGCCTTTCTTCTTACAAGGTCAAGTTTTCAGCCAGCACAATCAGACTTCAGTTCTGTCTCACAAGTCCTCTCATCATGTTTTGAAGATCAGCTGTGAGTTCTTTGATTTATGGTCTTTCGATGTGGAACCACCTGTCACAGACTGGTGCCCGGTGCCACCTCCAGTCCAGGTCTCCGAGAAGGAGCATGCTGCTGGCTGGGATGAGCCTCAGTTCTCAGACAACTCTGGTGAGAATGCATAGATTTAGTTGACAGCATAATCATGCTGATTATTTTTTTTATTGCCTGAATGTTCTTAAGAAGGATTTTTTTTTTTACAGGGAATAAAAGCAGCTGAAGCTGTTCTGCTCACCATTTTTCCAGTAAAACATTTTGTCAACCACAGATTCAAGCCCTTGAAGATGTTGTACAAAGCAACTCGCTGTGATGACATGGATCAGAAGCAGCACTCTTACTCGTCTCCTCAATTCCTCTGTGGTTTTGCCTGGGCTTTGACTGAGATGCGACGGTGGTTTATCTCCTCAGGCCTCGCTACCTTCTGAAAAAGAAAAACAGATTCTCCAAGGGAGAGTGAAGTCAGCATAGGTTCAATTGGATAAGCATTATTAATGTAGGGAGAATTTGATGGATGTAGCGCCTCTTTTAGCCAAAGACTAGTGGGAGCTTGACATTGGAGAACATAATCTTTGTCTCCATAGGATTCAGACCTGTTCCCAGTTCCAGATAGGGGTTCCTTTCCACTGAGTGGATCTCTGAGCCAATCAGAAAGCTATTGGTTACCCACCAAGGTAAAGACATGCTTTTAACTATGGCAAAATAGTGCTTTATTCAGCATGTGGGATATTGTACAGATACTTTCTTCAGCATTAGCACTGAGATGTGCAAAATTTTCCAAATCCTCTACTTCATTTTTGTGAATGAGCAAACTAAATCCCAGAAAGCTGGAATGTTTTGCTCTAGGTCACAAGGAATATAGCTGGCAATTATAAAAAGAGATTCATGATATCTCAGAAAGTGCACTTGGGAGACGGAGAAAGATTGGTCAATGGGGACTAAGTTATAGTTAGACAGGAGAAATAGGCTCTGCTGTTCATTTTGATAGTAGACTGACTATAAATGATAATGTACTATATACTTAAAATATAGGAAAATGTTTCGGATATGTTCACCATCAAGAAATAATAAAATAGGAAATAAATATGTGAATCCTGACTTGAGCATTATGAAATTTATATATGTATATAAACATCATATGGTAAATATGTACATAAAATGTATGATTTTGAACATGTCAGCTTTGAAAATTAGAAAAAAATTAGAAGGAAACTATATCAGTTATTAAGACAAAAACTTATTCATTATTATATTCAATAATATGTTGCTTATAACATATTCTAAGACATACATGTATATATACACAATGTATACACAAAAGTACATGTATATATATAATATATCCATGTCAGACATACATAACAATAAATTTCACTTGAGTATATGTTAATACAATTTAAAATTAACATTACCTATAAAAGACACATCTTTACATAGCTACAACAAAGTATGTTAAGGAATATACCCTAGGGAAGAGCTTTAGACATAGGATTTATTTTGTATCTTTCAACATACATCACCATTTGAACTAATGGAGGAAAGACTTAGATTGCATTTTATAGCTTCTAAACATTAATGGGAAAATCCACATAATGTCTCTCACAATAAATATTAAAACTACATCCTATTTTGTTTTATAAAAGTATAGCATGAGATTCAGAACTGGACATCCTTGTGGCTTCCTTCATAGTAGTAGTAGAAAATTTACTTTATTTAAAAAATTTTTTCAGAGACCAGAAATAAGTGCAAGCCTTATTTTTCCAGTGTGGAATTTTAGCAGGTTTCCAGTGGGCTCACTTGGGAAGAACAGTGTGAATTTATGTCCTCCAACAGCTTCAAATGTTTTATTAAAGCTTATAACTTGAACTTCCAGCTGCCTGGCTGGAAGAGGTGTCCCTGTGTGTGGATCCTAGGGTCCAGCCTGAAGATGTCACGGGGGTGAATCTGAATTCTTCCTTAGGTCTGCAGCTTGCTTGAGCTCTGTCTGGATTCTCTGCTGTTCAGCTGCCAGTTACTTTGCTCTTGCTTGTGGTGCTGGTATCTCTCTGCATGGACCTGTGACAGGGGGCAGCTTCTTCTGCCGTTGTGGAACTTCCCCTGGAGCTGTAAGCTTCAAATAAAACCCTTCCTCCTATAAGCTGTGTCTGGTTTGGAGGTTCATCCCAGCAATGTAGAGCTGACTATGACAAATTGTTTTTCTTTCCTGCCTCATTACAAACTCAATGCAAGGCACATGTTCCATTTTTAAAATACTACATGTTGGGCTGGAGAGATGGCTTAATGGTTATGGCATTTGCCTGCAAAGCCAAAGGATCCCAATTTGACTCTCCAGGACCCACGTAAGACAGATGCACAAGGGGGCACATGCATCTGGAGTTCGTTTACAGCAGCTGGAGGCCCTGGTGTGCCTATTCTCTCTCTCTCTCTCTCTCTTTCATAAATAAATAAATAAATAAATAAATAAATAAATAAATAAATAAAAAATAACATAACATAACATAAATGAAATTTAATTTAATTTAAAAATACTACATGTTAATTTCACTCATTAAATTTCTTTTATTGTCTCTTGCCTGAATCCTCCTAAGTGAGTATATTCCTTTTCTGCTATGACATCACTCAGGAACTGCTTTGTTGATAAATAATATGATTCCAAATGAAGCTATCGGATGAGAGAAGAATACGTTCCCTGTCTTGCAGAACCTGAGTGGAGCATTAGAAGTCATTGAGCTTACAGTCTTCTCCAGGAAACAGCTCAGCACTACTTTGTGTGGGTCAGTAGCCTCGTCTTCCTAGAATTTCTACCCCTCCCCAAACTGCTAGAAGCAAGATCAGTTTATAACTTCTTTACCACGGCGCACAACAAAAGAAATGAAACCAGTAAGTCAATGGCATTCCTCACTTTCCACTTCCTGGTAATGTATTTGCAATAATCAAGATGTGGGGATAACATAATTTGCATTGATAAATGAGTGGATACAAATGTGGTATGGGTAACATAATGAAATATTATCCAGCCTTAAAAAGAAGAAGAAACAAGCCATTTACAACAACACGTGTGAACCTGGAGGGTATGATTCTAAGTGAAATAAGCCAGGCACACAATGACAAGTACCGGATGATCTCATATGGCCAAGTCCTGAAAATCAAACTCACAAATACAGAGAGTAGGGGCTGGAGGGATGGCTTAGCGGTTAAGGCGTTTGCCTGCAGCCAAAGGGCCCAGGTTCAATTCCCCAGAACCCATGTAAGCCAGATGCACAGGGGGCACACGCATCTGGAGTTGGTTTGCAGCACCTGAAGGCCCTGGCATGCCCATTCTCTCTCTCTCTCCCTTTCTTTCTTTCTTTCTTTCTTTCTTTCTTTCTTTCTTTCTTTCTTTCTTTCTTTCTTTCTCTCCCCTCCCCTTTCTCTGTCAAATAAATAAATTAATTTTAAAAAGCCAGAGAGTAGAATGGCCATGTGATTATGGTCCTCAAAGGGTATAAAAGTTCAGCATTGGAGTCTGGGGAGTTGACTCAGCTGGCCAGGTGCCTGTAGCACATGGTTGAGAACCTGATGGAGGACCCCCAGCATCCACACAACAGTCAGGCATGGCCATACATGGTTTTGCTCCTAATGCTGGGGAGGCAGATGCAGCAGAATCCCTGGAGATAGCTTACTGGCCAACCTATTTGAATTGATGAGCTTCTGGTTCTGTGAGAGACGGGACCTCAAAAAAGCAAGATGAGGAGTTGAGGAAGACCTCTAACGTTGACTTCTGGTCTCCCACACGTGCACACATCCTGCTCGAAAACACATACGCAGCCCTCTACATGTGAGCATGCATATGTATGCGTCCCCTACTCATACACAATAAAAGTTTTAAAACAACAACAAAAAGCATTCAGGATTAGGGCTTCCTTCCAATTGGATTAAGGGTCAGACGCAGGGCTCCATGCTGTAGTGGCTCAGCCCACTATGTACCTAGATGTTACTCTTTTTATATGCTTTAGAGACATTAGGATTCAAAGCTGGATTCTGAGGGGGTAAAGGCAGCCGGTGAATTGTGCGGAACCATTTGTCCTTTCCCTGATTGTACTTGAAGGATCCCAACTTCAATCAACACGTCAGGTGGGTTAGCTTGTCCTGCTCACTGCTGGGGTCCAGAACTCCTCCTGTCACAGGCTGAAAATGTCTGTTCTGGGGATGTGACTATTTCTCCCATTTTTTCGTAGGTGCAACTGTGTTCTATGTATGTGGAACTCTGTGTATGATGAGTTCACCCACATGCATGATTTGCATACTGATACTAACGCTGTTCCTCTGTGACATGGTTGGAAGACAGCAGGGTGGAGTGAGGGTGGGCAGGCCACATTCCCATATTCCCTTGGAACCTGGGAGTACTCGTCCTTCTGCCTATACGCTGCAAGAACGAGATGTGTCAGTCTTCCGCACGTGTGCTGCACTGCCTCGAAGAAGAATCTCCATGCGCCCTGAATCCTCCCAGTGACCAGGCAGTCATTTGCTTCCACAGATCCTTTGACAGGGACCTGGCACTGACTGGGGATGGATGTTTCCACCCTCCTGCCTTCCAGTGACATGGAGCCATACCCAACACAAATCATTTAAGGCAAATCCTCTGCGAGGAAGCATGCAGCTTGCAGCTTGCTTGCACTTTGCTGAAAGTGTTTTTCCTGCAGTGAGCTCCCTGGACATGCAGCTGGTTCAGCCTTGCTCAGGGGTTGATGCGCCCCCTGCAGGGCGAAGTCAGCAAAGCAGTTCCCGAAGCTTTCATTTGAGTCAGCTTTTCATTTTAATTCTGGTGCATGTGCGCGTTCCCTAAATTACTGACAAGCACCAAATGTCTTGCTGTTGCTTATAATTCTCCATATGTTGGAAATATACATATAAAAAAAGAGGGACAAATTTGATTTCTAATTGCCACCTTAACTTATCAACTACCTTCCATGCACTGAATCCCTAGTCCCCTGCACACGCGTGCACACACACACACACACACACACACACACACACACACACACACACACCCATGTTAAAGGTTCTAAATGCTGATGGACTGATTAAAATGTCCTGGTTGTGGAGAGTTGGGTTGTTGCAGATTCAGAGCCAAATTACTTGGGCTGTCATTAGTCTCTTTAATAGCCAATCACTGCTCACCTCTGTATCTGACATCTTTGTGATTACCATGCAAAAATTTTGGAATGGGGGCTGGAGATACACCTTAGTGGTTAAGTCGTTTGCCTGCAAAGCCAAAGGATCCCAATTTGACTCTCCAGGACCCACGTAAGCCAGGTGCACAAGGGGGCACATGCATCTGGAGTTCGTTTACAGCAGCTGGAGGCCCTGGAATGCCAATTATCTCTCTCTCTCAAATGAATGAATAAATTATATCTATATATTATATATTAATATAATATAATAATATAATATAATATATATTAATATATATTAATAATATATAATATATATAATAAATTATATATATATATAAAATCTGGAATGTATTAATTTAGCAGACTGCTAGCTTTGACCAACCAAAAAGCTAAGATGGGAAGGGAGCTGGGAGATGGCTCACTGGAGAGAGCTTGCTTTGATGGAAAGCGAGCTGGGAGACAGCTCACTGGACAGAGCTTGCCTTGCTTGCAGTTCTTCAGGTGGTCGGAATGTAAACGCATCCTTAGTCTCCAGTGTTTTTGATGAAACTTCCTCCTCAGTCTTCCAGAAGGTGAAGCATTTGAGAGGTGGAGCCTGGGGGCCTTGCTAGAGAAGGAAGTGTGCATCTCTAGGTGCAGACCTTAGGGCAGCTTAGTCTAGTCTACTGTGTGTTCACAGCGAGCTTGGGCTTGCCATTGTCTCTCTGTTATGGATGTATGATGAAGTGAACCAGCCTCCTGTGCCATGATGACGCTTCCACTGGAATCTGTCAGTCTGAAATAAACTCTTTCCTCCCATAAGTTGTTTCTGGTTGAGTGTTTCATCCCAGCCACGAGGAGGTTATTAGAACAATACCTGAGTTCAGATCCCAGCACTCACTGTGAACAGGGAGATGGAGACAGGAGTAGCCACTGGAAGCTTGTAGGCCAGCTACGAGCCTGGTGAACAGAACAGTGAAAAGTGAGCGATCCTGCCCCAAATGAGGTAGCAGGTGTGGGCCAAACACCCAAAAGTTGTTCTCTGACCTCAACATGCATCCCATGGCCCTTGCATGCCCACACTCACACACATGAGTACACACAGACACATACTCACACACATATGTTTACACATGAAAGAAAGAAAGAATGATCACCAGCTTCTGAAGCTTATAGTAGAGATTTTCTGTAATACACCTACCTAATCTCTCTATCAGTATATATATATATATATATATATATATATATATATATTGGTTTTTCGAGGTAGGGTCTCACTCTGGCCCAGGCTGACCTGGCACTAAGTATGTAGTCTCAGGGTGGCCTTGAACTCGCGGTGATCCTCCTACCTCTGCCTCCCAAGTGCTGGGATTAAAGGCGTGTGCCCCCATGCCTAGCTCTCTATCAGTATATTTTTAAAGTGCTTCGATTCATGACTTCTATAAAAACGTTTCAGCTGACTGTTTCTACACTGGAACATGTTATTTGGGGCAACTGTGAATCACTCATATTTGGCCAAGAATAAACTATTTTCCTTTTGAAATGAGAATTATGCCATTTCCCACCTTAAAATACCATTGTCTTAATACATAAGTATTATTTAAATTCCTCCTTTGTATGTTTGTATGGAGGTGGAGTGGTGTACATGAATTTGTGTATGTATGTTTGTGTGTGGGCACATGTGCATGTGAAGGTGCCTTTGAAACAAGGTCTCTCATTGGCCTAGAACTAAGCAATTAGGATAGACAAGCTGATTAGTGAGCCCTAGGGATCCACCAGTCTCTGCCTCCTCTGTGTTGGGATTACAGATGTGGGTTGTCAAGCCAGGCATTTTTATTTATTTATTTGAGAGAGGGAAAGAGGCAGACAGAGAGAGAGAGAGAGAGAGAGAGAGAGAGTGCGCAAATGGGCCTTCCAGGGCTTCCAGCCACTGCAAACGAACCCCAAACACATGCACCCCCTTGTGCATCTGGCTTACATTGGTCCTGGGTAATCGAACCGAGGTCTTTTGGCTTTGTGGGCAAGCGCCTTAACTGCTAAGCCATCTCTCCAGTCCAAGCCAGGCATTTTCTATGGAGCTTGGGAGGCAAGTGTTTTGCTGACAGAACTGTCTTTCCAAGCCCTTCAAATTTCTCCTCTCTGTGGATCATTACTTGTACAATTAATTGTGAAACTGAATAAATTCTATCATTAGATATCTTCATGAATTACCACTTGTTATGTGTCTGTGCTAAAACAAACCAGGGCTACTATTTTTACATGGATAATTTTGCACGAATTTTCAAAGCTTGAAACCAGAAAGATCTGAGTCAAACAGTGCTTACGTTTAACAAATTCAGGGACCCTGTATGACTCTTTTCCCCTCATTCAGCTTTAGGTCGTTGTTTGTCAGTTGGTAACAACAAGCCGAAAGTTGAGAGTTGCTTTCAGAGTTAAGCTCAGCTCCTCCTGGACTTCAATTTGGAACTGTCTCCACCCTCCAAGGCACACAAGAGAAAGGAAATCCTGCTTAGTATGTCTGGCTGGCCAGTATGAGAGGCTGAGCGGCAGGATGGACTGGGTGCTGGCACTGCCCAGGTTCTACTGGTGCTGTCCCTAAGCTCAGGCAGCAGTCTGCTGATCCCTCCATGCTCATGTCACTCCTGGTGTCAGTATCTGCTTTTCTAATGGCTGAACTCCTGAGTTCCCGGCACTAACTCCTGTTTCTGTTCTTCCCATCCTCTGACCCCAAGGAATTTCACATTCTACAAATGAGCATGGATAGACAGTGCAGGACCTCAGCCCACACAACAAACATGCACACACGAGCACACACACACACACACACACACACACACACACACACCTTTTCTTCCAGTCTCACCTACCAGGGAGGAAAGGTGAAGACAAAACCATTTTGTAAGGAACTTACAAAAAAAGGATTGTTTTGCGACCAAGGAATCCGTGAGTGTGCAGGCTGTGATGGAAAAGGGCGCTGAAACTCAGGGACACAACTGGCCAAGTCTCAAGTTGGAGAGGAACTGAAACAAACGCAATCCTGCAGGGAGGGCGAGAACAAGACCAGCCAGAACCTCCAGCAGGTCTCAGATTTTGTTCTCTTAGGTTACAGAGGGCGATTTACATGGTAACGAGACAAAAGAATCATAAACAGTTCACCTGGGGATCAGCTCCCATGTCTCCCCTTGTACAAGGCACAACATGGCCAGATTCTTTGATGTCAGAACACCAGAGAAGAGAACTGTGCAAGAGGCTTTCTTCCTGAAGGAAGCACTGGGTCTAAAAAGCTGCCTGTCCTGGCCTCAGATATGCTCAGTGCACAAAGCTTTTTCTCCCAGATGCAGTGGGCTATAGAGAGGTTGAGCACTCGTCCCACCCTGAGAAAATGGAGCGCTGAGTATTTCACATCATCCACTTAAACAGAAAAGATAAGAAGGTGGGGAAGGTGAGGTCCTATCACCTCACTGAAGGACTTGGAGGGAGGACCCACCAAAGAGGCCGGGACCCCCGGGACCCCGAGCAAGTCCTCATGGTGTCACTTGTAGTCTTATTGAACACTGAGACTGAGGAGCCAGCCAATCAGAAATGTGATTCCTCATCCCACTCTGATCAGCATTAGGGGCATAAAATCCCATTAGTGCACTCCAGGGGTTCATTTCCAAATAGACAATGGCTTTTGAATCAGCCTTCCATGAATAATCATCTGGCAATAGGGAAATTACACAATCAAAACTTTAGCAAAGGCCATGAAAGTCAGCTACGCCAGGTCATGCCCATTTCTTCTTTTGCCAGCAGGAGGTGGGGGTGGGGAAGGATCCCTTTAAGGCCAGCAAGACTGAGTTTCCTATCAGTACCTGAACTACTATGGGAAAAGGGGGATACTACGAATTCTTTTGGAAGTGAAAAAATGTTAAGTTTTAAAAAATATGTTTTATTTATTTCTTTGATAGAGAGCAAGAGGGAGAAAGAGAGAGAGAGAATGGGCATGCCAGGGCCTCCAGCCACTGCAAACGAACTCCATACGCATGTGCCCCCTTGTGCATCTGGCTTATGTGGGTCCTGGAGAGTCGAATCGGGATCCTTTGGCTTTGAAGGCAAATGCCTTAACCGCTAAACTGTCTCTCCAGGCCCCAAAATGTGAAGTTTATTATCAGGTTTAGAATATCATTTATAACTCTTCATGTTTCTACCAGGAAGCATTCTAGATTCCCTTTTATCATGGTCAAGATTTGAGTCTAGGAAGAGCACAATCCTGTATGTTCTCCTTAGCCCTGGACCTGCTTCACCAGTATGGTGCCAGACTTGGCCATGAAGAGTTCCTGCAAGCCTGTGTCTGGCACCGGAATGCCAAAATGCCATCATGCATCTCATTGTTTGTTTCCAGTCACAGTCACTGGTACGTTTATAGAGTCCTTTTTGGTTTGTAATGAGCATTTACAGAAACTGGATCCCCATAACCAGGGTGGAACCACTTCTGTCCTTAGGGTGGTTGGTTAATCTTTCTGTCTCTGTTCCCATTTGCTTTCACCCAGCTCATAAATCTTATTCTGATAAACTAAGGTTATTGCAATCTGGATTATGGTCACAGTGTCTTCATTTCCTGTTTTCAAATTCTCCTGCTGTTAGTGACTTTTATAACAATGCTGAAGTCTTGTGCATAAGTTACATAAATGATTGGCTTATGGATGAGTAAAATTATTTACCATGTAAAATTTTAAAGCCCTTCAATCTACCATTTCTGACCTTCAATTTTATGATTTTTTTTTTTTTTTTTTTTGGTTTTTAGAGGTAGGGTCTCACTGTAGTTCAGGCTGACCTGGAATTCACTACGTAGTAGCAGAGTGGCCTCGAAGTCATGGCAACTCTGCCTCCTGAGTGCTGGGATTAAAGGCATGCACCACCACGCCCAGCTTGACCTTCAATTTTTAAAAATAACCCGAATTATTCCCAAATTATTTGCTTTTCAGCCCTCATGTTGTCCACTATTTTTCTACCTATCCCACTTCCATCTGGGACATAGACGGCATTCACTCGACTCTCCATTTTCCTGATACCTCACCTGCCTGACCGCCCCTGTTTAGACAAGGGCTAGACTCCTGGCCCAGCCAGACCAGTCAGATCAGATATCCCAGGAATTTGGACTTAGGACTGGGTAACTGAGTTTAATCACTTACCTGAGGCTGGAGTATGCTGTAGATAGAAGAGTGTAGATGTCATTGTGCCATAGATACATAAAGCCTATGATGTGAGATGCACAAAATAAGCATACTATTAAATGGGGCCAAACTATAGGATGAGCAATAATTAGGTAGAGAGAGAGAGAGAGAGAGAGAGAGAGAGAGAGAGAGAGAGAGATGTACAAAGTTATGCGAAGTTGTGGCTTGAGGAGGCAAGCCTGCTTTCGACTCTGCACAATTATGAGGCGCAGCTGAACCTCCTGTTGTTGGTTTGGGTGTGATTTAGTGAAGGTTCTGTAGAGGAATAGAACTGACACAATGCACACATGTTAGAAAGGGAATTTATCAGCTCGCCTTATAGGATACAGGCTGAGCCATCCAACCACTTGTCTTCGTGATGAAGAGTCTGAGAATCCAGTAGCTTGCTAAATCCATGAGGCCGGATTCCTCCGCCGTCCCAATCTGGCCCTAAAGGCCTGGACAATCCCTAGAGTGTCACTGGTCTTCAGTCCACCTTGGAAGGCTGAAGAAGCTAGGCATTAGGATCAGCAAAGGGCAAAGGATGACAGCTGGGTGAATCATGTATCCGATGAGAGGAGCAAGGGAAGCCAGAAACAAAACAAAACAAAACAAAAAACCAACCAACCAACAAACAAAAAATGAGCTTTCTTCCTGGAACCTCTCCCATCAAAAGGGCTGCCCACTGTGGGCCAAGGCCTTTCTCCCTTCAATTAATCCTCCCTAGAAATGCCCTCACTGAGTTGCCTAAGAGGCATGTCTCCTTACTTGACTACTGATCTGATCAAGTCAGCGGTGGACAATGACCATCACAGGTCCACGAGATACTCAAGCGTGCACAGTAATTCCATGATGCCGTAAGTTGGTTTGATACAGCTCTGCTCTTCGCAAATCCGCAGCTCCTAGCTAATGCATGTTCTTAGAAGAGCCAAGTCAGCCCTCTCTCCAGACAACCTTCTTTATTAAATAAAAAGGAAAACACCCTCTCCCACCCACACTTTGGAATACCCAACTCAGGGAAGTAAGAGGACTGGGCCTGAGGGCCATGGAAGCAAATCTTTGGTTTATCCTTTGCACTTGGCAGCGCCTGCTCTCTATACTAAAACCTTGTTTTCATGTCACGTTAATTCATGTCACGTTAATCCATGACCCCACCGTACTGGTGCCAAAGGCCTGGGATGCATCATGCGTCCTCAGATATAATTTCCCTGGGTAGCTTGGGAGGGATGGCGTCATTTCCTCTCATCTTGTGGCATATTTCCCAAAACCAATCACTTCTGACTGCCAGCTTCCACCGACTGCTACCCACCCTCCCAAGGCCTCTTTTTCTTTTGAATTTGTGCGGCTCTGGAATATTTTCCTCAGACAATTTAATTCACAATGGTTTGGGTCAAAACCCACTTCCTCCTGTTTTCACAGATCCCATTTTAATGATGCAGACCAATTTCATTTCATTTCATTTCATTTCATTTCTTTTCATTTCTTTTCTTTTCTTTTCTTTTCTTTCTTTCTTTTCTTTTTTCTTTCTTTCCTTTTTCTTTTTTTGTCTTGTATGTTGCAGAAGCCTTTGAATTATTTGAGTCAAGAGTTGTCCCTGACTTTTCCCTGCACCAATCTACAAATAAAGGTCAACTTTTAATCCTGTGTGTGTGGATATCCAGTTTTTCCAAGGCCATTTGTTAGAGACTGTCTTTTCTCCAGTGTCTTTTTGGCAGCTTGGTTGGGTGGATTTCTGGCTCTCTGTTCTGTTCTACTCTTCTACATGTCTTTTGTATGCCAGTAGCACACTGTCTTTGTTACAGAGGCTCTAGCCAGCAGCATGTCTTGAAATCACACATATGATGCCTCCAGCTTTGCTTTCTGACCAAGATTTCTTTGGCTACTAGACTATTTTGTGCCTCTGTGTGAATTTTAGTATTTGTTTTTGTAGTTGTGTGAAGAATGCCATGGATATTTTGATGAGGAGTTCCTTGATCTGTAGATAATTTGGGGTAATATGGGCATTTTAACTGTTAGTTCTCCTACTCCATAAATACAGGAGGCCTTTCCATCTTGTACGGTCTTCTTCAATTTCTTTCTGCAGTGTTTTGTAATTTTCTTTCTGCAGTGTTTTGTAATTTTCATTGAAGAAATATATTATAATATAATTATAATTATAATATAGTACAAACTTTGTATGGACATATCATTTCCCTCCTCCCTGCCCCCACTCCTCTGAGGGCCCTCCTTAGTGGGATTGCTGGTATTCACCATGGAATTGTAGGTTATGAGTTGTGAGCGCAGCAGTCAGTCACTGTGGGAAGGGCTATGTTTCTGGATGGTCCTTCCCACCCTGTGGCTCTCACATTCTTTCTGCCCACTCTTCCTCAGACTTCCCTGAGTCTCAGTGGGTGTGCTTTAATTCTACTTTAGTGTTGAGTTCGCAGCAGCTTTTGGATTTCTGCTTTGTGCGTGTTGAGTATCCTCTGTGTCTGTCTCCATCACCCTGGCCCAGGTTATCAGGCTCGCTGTGGAAGCAGCACCCTTGCTCATCTGATCAGTTCCTCTGTGGTTTCACCTGGGCCCTGGCTGCTGTGTGAAGGGTGCTTCATCTCTTGCCAGGGAGTCAGCCATCTAGTCTTGTCTTGTTGGTAGATTATGGTTGCCCTCTGTTCTCACTGCCTTCTGAAAAAGAAATATTCTCCAATGGAAAGTGAGATCAGGATTGGTTAAAGTGGATAAACGTTGTTAATTTAGAGAGGTTTTTTTTAAAAATATTTTATTATTTATTTATTTATTTAGAAAGAGAGGCAGATAGAGATAGAAAGAATGAGAGAATGGGCATGCCAGGGTTTCCAGCCACTGCAAATGAATTCCAGATGCATACGCCCCTTTGTGCATCTGGCTTACATGGGTCCTGGGGAATTGAACTGTGGTCCCTTGACTCTGCAGGCAAGTGCCTTAACCGCTAAGCCATTTCTCCAGCCCATTCAGAGAGGTTTTGATGGGTGTAGCCTCACATTTGCACAAAGGCTAGTGGGAGCTTCTCATTGGAGTCCATTATCTTGGTATCCCCAGGGTTCTGACTTGGATCCCAGTTCCAGCTATGGATTCTCTTCCACTGAGCAGTTCTCATAGCCAACCAAAGAGCCACTGGTTACCCACCTAGGCTGGGTGCCATTTTGCACAGGTGTGTCCATCTTGTCAGGTTGGTTGTTTTCATAGAGTAGTGTCCCCTGCTCGCACACAACATTGTGGGCCATTTCCCCCCAGCAGCTCATGTGGCACTTTTCAGCACTGAATGGGAAGACCATCTGGGAACTGGCTTCCTTCCAGATTCAGCTGGGTCTCTCAGTGTTCTGCGTCGGCAGTATACGGTGTCTTCAGCAATAGGATCTTACCTTTCACCTCAGGTGGGTCTCAATTGTAAGTACGAGTGATTTCATGGTTTCTTTTCCAGGAAATTCATTGTTGGTGTTTATAAAGCTATTGCTTTTGTATGTTAATTAATTCTGCATCCTGTTACTTTACTGAATTCGGTTATCAGTTCTAATGGTCTTTTGGTGGAGCCTTAGATTTTCTAAGAATTGTGTCAGGAAAAAACAGAGACAACTTGACTTCTTCCTTCTGTATTTGTAGTTTTTTGTTGTTGTTTTGCTTTCTTCCCTTGCCTAATTGCTTTGGCTAAAATTTCTCGATATGAAAGATGAGCAATGAGTGAACAACCTTGACTTGTTCCTAATCTTAGAAAATGTTTTCAGTTTTCTTATTCAGTGTGATGTTCACTTATAAATTTGTCATATGTAGATTTTATTATTATTATTTATTTATTTATTTGACAGAGAGGAAGAGAGAGAGAGAGAGGGAGAGAATGGGCATGCCAAGGCCTCCAGCCACTGCAAACAGACTCCAGACACATGTGCCACCTTGTGCATCTGTCTAACATGGGTCCTGGGGAATCAAACCTGGATCCTTTGGCTTTGCAGGCAAACGTCTTAACTGCTAAGCCATCTCTCCAGCCCAAGATTTTATTATTTTAAGGTATATCCTTTTCTACCTAATTTGTTCATGGATTTCACCATAAAGCAATGTTAAATTTTATCAAGTACCTTTTCTACATCTATTAAGAAGGTTATATGATGTTTAGTTTTTATTCTATTTATGTGTGATCACTACATCTACTGGGTTGTGTGTGTTGAAGCAAACTTGCATCTCTGGAATGAAACCACTCCATCATGGTGTATGGTCTTCTTGGTGCGTTGTGGAATTCGATGTGTTGTTAATATTGTGCTTTTGCCTGGAAACCTGTCAGGTATGACTTTTCATCTCGTTGATTTTCCTCTAGCTGCTTTGAATGCTCTTGGCTTCTTAGTCATCTTTGTAGGTTTCCATGCATTTTATTCATAACATCCTTAGTGTTAATGAACCCTCCTGCCTTCCACTGCCCTATGCTGAGGTTTGTACATCTTGTGGAAAGGATGTCTCCACTACTTTTATGGGATAACCTTCTTAGTAAACAGCTTTGTCCTAAGGATGTGTCTCATGGTACCAGCCTGTTAAATGACATCATTTCCTGTTGGGTATTATAAGGTGATCTCCCTGTATCTTCTTTGGCTGTGATTAGTGAGTTTGGGTTCAATGTACTGTGCCAGGCTCAGAAAGACCCACTGTCACTGTGAATGACAAAAGAGCCAGGACATTCTAGTGGTTTAGCTACATGTAGTATAGAGAGTAGCATGTGTGGGGTACATTCTATGTGACTGTTCTTACAATGAGAGTAGTGACACATATTGTATGATGGTTTTTCTTAGCACTGTCGGTATTGGCTCTGTTACTTGACAGGATTGCTGGCACTGGCTGCTCCAGTCATATGGATGAGACACAAGCAGGGGACCAGGTGCCTGGTACCAATAGTTGTGCTAATCTTCCATGCTGCTATTCGAGCAGACCTTAGACTTCCCCTATTTGTTCACGCCTGGGGATGGGTTGATGACCAGGGACTCCCTTCACCATTCTGTCAACTGTAGTTTCTACCAGAGACCTAGCAGGAGAGGGCGGCAGATAAGTTCTTCTCAGATAATGAGCTCCCAGTTGTCCCTGTATATGAATGAGGCGTTGGTTCCAGATCGCCATACACATACTAAAAATCTATATAAGCTCAAGTTCCTTTCATAAAATGGCATAATATTTAAGTATGATGTACAAAATCTTTCTATATATTTCAAAACATCTCTAAATTACTTATAATACCTAGTATATACTATCTAAATAGTATATTGCTTGGAGAATAAAACTAAGAATAAAACATTTTTGCATGCTCAATATTAATGCAGTTTTTTTTTAATTTTTGCTTATTTTTACTTATTTATTTGAGAGCGATACACAGATATAGAGAGAGAATGAGAGAGGGGGAGAGAGAGAGAGAGAGAGAGAGAGAATAGGTGCACCAGGGCCTCCAGCCACTACAAATGAACTCCAGATGCATGTGCCACCGTGTGCATCTGGCTTTCATGGGTGCTGGGGAATTGAGCCTTGAACTGAGGTCCTTAGGCTTCACAGGCAAGTGCTTAACTGCTATGTCATCTCTCCAGCCCTATTAATGCAATCTTAAAAAATATTTTAGGGCTGGAGAGATGGCTTAGTGGTTAAGGCATGTATTTACCTGCTAAGCCTAAGGACCAAGCTTTGATTTCCCAGTACCCACATAAGCCAGATGCATCTGGAATTTGTTTCCAGAGGCTGGAGGCCCTGGCACACCCATTCTCTTCTCTCTCTCTGCCTCTTTCTCTCTCTTTCAAATAAAAATAAATAAAATATTTTCTATGTTTAACATTGAATTTATGGATACAGAAGCCATACATGTGGAAGGCTGATTATATATTATATATACTATATATACTATATACACACACACACACATATACATGTGTCGTGCTTGTTCCAGAGAACTATGATAATGTAGGTAAGGATGGAAGGAAAGGATTAAATAGTGAATGTGAAGAGCCTTATGTAAATTAATCTTTGAGAGATGGTGGATGACCTAAGAGAGAGTAAGGGTGTATCTTAGGAAGGAGAGGGTTCTGTCTTTTGTAAGGTAGAAGAGAATATTGTGAGGTTCACTCTCCAGCCATGATGATGGGGTCAGAAGATCCACACTGTTCACAGTCTCAGTCCGAATGTGCAATTCACTTCTTAACCTTAGATGCTAGAAGGAAGCTCAGGCAAGATATTAGATCTCTTGTTCATACTCACATTTGACCTCTTGGTGAAGGAATCATCTTTGCATATGCCCAATTATGAACTCTAATGATCACCTAAAGGAATGGAGGGGAAACTGAGTGTTTTACTAAGAACACATGCCCCTTTCACTTAATACAGGCAAAATGGGTCAGAAAGATACATTTATAGATCCGGTACACAGCTTAAGTCCTGCAAGGAGAATTAAGCAGGCAACATGCCCACCTTCACAGAGCTTACATTTTCATGGAGGAAGACAAGAAATCAAGGAAGAAAACACTAAAAGTTAAGAAGTTTTCATATATGAAAACTTTTGAGATAAAATGGGCTGTCCTGCTAGCCAAAGGGTTAGCCAAGAAGGGACTCTTTGCAAACAATATAAAATGCCAGACTTCCGAGGGACTGACACATATATTAGACCGTTCTCTGCAGAGACGTGTAAATGCTACGGAAAAAAAGTGTAACTGAAGTTGAAAATTTGTTCACTGTATACTTCTTGGAAGAAAATCACCGGAAGAAGCTGAACAGGTCAGGGTTGGAGTTGTCTGTCTCGTCGAGAGCAATGGAGGAATGGGTGCGTGGAACAGTTGCATCCTACACACTTTCTAGATGTCTCAATACAGGCGGGAAGAGAAGCCCCTTACTGCAACTTCCGGCAAGGACATGAGGAGTCAAGTGCAGTGGAAAAAGACACAGGAGAAAGAGAATAGTGTGGTGAGAGGAGGCTCTTTTGCATTGGAATTGTGAAGCAGCAATGTTTTAAGGTTGCTATGCACCAGGGATTTAGGGGGAAGAGAAAAGATTACTAAAGAAAATACTTTAGGGGGTCTGTGTGTTGAATAGCAAAATTAGGTTGGCCACTTATCTCCATTTGCCTAGTTTCCCTTTGGGTTATGCCTGTTTGCCTAGCATGATTTTCTGGGGGGAGAAAAAAAATTTCTGTTTCAAAAGCATTCTGGTTTGGACAATGGATTATAAAATAACATTACTATATAAACCCTTCAACCACCTATATAACAGTCATAGGAAAACCATCTGTCACTTTTCAAGGTTTGTGGAATTAAACATATGGTTTCTTTGAATACTGCTGTGTGTATAACTGGGCTATGTGGTGCCTGGATTTATATGTGGGCTATAAAAAGCACTTACTTTGATTTTTTTTAAATTGGAATTTCTCCATGTTTATTTGATTTTTTAATAGAACAGTGTATAGTCTTCCTGCAGTGGAGGAAAGGTGAAGCAGGTCTAGAAATGACCGTGAGCATTTTTATAGCACACTAAAAGTGCATACACAGGGAAGGGTGTTTCTCTTTGTTTTATCTTAATCTGGGATCTTATGTTAGAAAGAATTGATGTTCCCTCAACCTAACTTAGGCACATGAAAGGAATATTTTGAGTTTCATTATATGTCTGCTTGTCCTTCCAAGGACAGAGTATAGTAGACTTTACAATGGCTGTGTGCCAAGAACTTCAAATGTTCTCTCTCTCTCTGTACTTTATTTCTAATAATCCACTCTCTCACTTATTCATTCTTCTCTTTTACTAATACCTGGCTTTGTCCTTGTGCACTTGTGATTCCTGATGGCAGTCCTAAAAAGATACTCTTTGAGGGACATGGTATTCCAGCCTCAGCAGCTAGTGAGCCAACCTCACTATTTATGTGCTGTAACTGTTGGATAAGCTTGTTTGATTTGGCCCAGCTTAGTCTGGTCTATTGTTGTATATTTATGACCTGGAGTAGGGTAGAATTACATGAACAGTAGAACTCAAATTTCTGGGGTTAAGAATGATAAATGTGGGCTGTATTCCTGAGCAAAGACTGTAGAGTCAAATACAATTTCCAATTGTAATTACAGCTACAGTTTCTAATACATATTTTCATTTCAAAATATACTTAGTTAACCTGTACTATCTGTATTGCATTGGGTTGATTAGCATAGATTTTTTGAACCCATGTGTGTGATATTAATGTGGTATATGTATATGATAAACTGTGCATGTGTTCTGAAAATAAGTCCACACTGGGGAGTGAGGGCTACTAAGATGAAAAGGATGTGTTTGTTATACTAGATGGTGGGAAAGTAGAACCACATTCATCATTTATTCAATGCCTACCTGGAGTTATTCAATACCGCTGGTATTTCACATACATTGATCAATTAATTTCATGAAACCATATAGGCATATTATAGTTTATTTATTTGTTTATTTGCAAGCAGAGAGAGAGAGAGAGACAAAGAGAAAGAGAGACAGAGAGAGGCAGAGAGAAAGAATGGTTATCACAGGGACTCCAGCTCCTTCAAACTCCAGATGCATGCACCACTCTGCATCAGACTTCACGAGGGTACTTGGGAATTGAACCCAGGTCATAAGGCTTTGCAGGCAAGTTTCTAAAGTGCTGAGCAATTTCTCCAGCCCTATATTTATTTTTGTTTGCTTAATAAGTCTAAGTAACTTGCATAAGCTCATGTGTAAACATAAATCTGCACTTATGTAAGCTTTGTTTTCAAAGCCCTGGGGTAGTCTACAAACTGAAGGTGAACTGCGGCTTAAATGATATGATAAAGCTAGAAAGTCTCATGAAAGCATGGAGGAAATGAGCAAATAATAAAAAGAAGATATGATTTTAAAATAGCCTAGTACTGATCTTATTATTTTCAGGTACTGTCTTAAAGGGTCAGTTTTGACTAATCTCATGTTCATAGCCATTCAATATGGCAAATACCACACCCTGTTTTAATGATGAACAAAAGCTGTGACACAGGAAAAATACTAAAACTAGAAAGGGAATACTGGCAAAAGATTATAAACTGAGCTACAATCCATATTAGAACAATTTCATGCTAATTCCCATGTTCTGGTCTGAGGGCAAAACCAGCATCTCATATTGTGTTTAGTTGATATGTCTCTCCAGTCGTGTCCAATCTGTGAGAGTTTGTAATTCTTTCACTTGCTTTCATGAACTGGATACTTCAGAAATGTATTGCTTAATTATTCTGCAAAATATATTTCAATGTTTGGCCTGTCTGGTATTTTCTCATAGTTAGACAATGGCTATGTATTTTTAGCCTGAGTGGCAAGGAAGTAATTCCTGATATTGGTTAAGGGTTTGTGTCTCCCCACAACCTCATACTGAATCCTTCAATGTCCAATGTGATGATCTCTACAGATGAGGCCTTTGTGCAGTGATTAAGTCATGAATGTATAGCCTTGGGGCCCTGCTAGAGAGACGCTAGAGAGCTGCCGGCTCCTCATCCCTATGAGAAGATGGTGAAAAGTAGCAGACCCTTATGGCTGTCCCAGAGCCAGGAATGACGCCCACGGGCACTGCATGTATCAGCATTTGGACTTGGTTTTCCCAGCTTCACTAACTAACTGCACGTGGTATTTCATTTTATCATCACAAACCAACTAAGCCAACATCCTTCTCTATGTAGTATTTCAGGGAACCTATACTGTCAATGTATCTCATCACCCCTGAGGTTAATCCTGAGCACTTGGTTGATCTTTGTATTTCTCTACTAAAGTCATCATTGCATTCCTTTGTAAGTGAAAATAGCTTCCAGACTATGCTTTGAGACTATGAAGATATTTAGTTTCCCCACTCAACAACAACAACAAACTGCTAATAATGAGCTTTTTATCCTTGTCCAATCAGAATGATTCTCCTATTTGAGCACTCACCAGGCCCAACCCTGCTTAGCTTCTGAGATCAGACGAGATTGAGCACGTTGTTATGGCCGTATACCAGAATAATTCTTATTGAGGAGTTAAGGGGCGTGTTTGTCAGAGAAAAGTTTCACTTGACCTGAAATAAAAGCTACATTTTAATAGGAAAAAAAATGAGGAAAAAGAGTTCTTTTGCCTGAACAAATGTCAAAGGTCTGAACATGTTTAATTGCGCCATGACATGCCACGTGTGAGCCAAGTGAAAAGTGAGACTTAAAAGATATATGGGGGTTGGAGAGATGGCTGAGCAGTTAAGGTGCCTGCGAAGCCTAAGAATGCTTGTTCAAATCTCCAGGTCCCACGTTTAGCCAGATGCAGAAGTGATGCAAGCGTGCAATGTTTCACATGGGCACAAGGGGGCACACACACCTGGAGTTCGTTCACAGAGGCTAAGAGGCCCTGGCGTACCCATTCTCTGCCTCTCTCTCTCTCTCTCTCTCTCTCTCTCTCTCTCTCTCTCTGTGTGTGTGATATGGGTTTAGGCCTGGTTAGATGGCCTAGTGATTAAGGCACTTGCATGTAAAGCCTAAGGACACAGGTTCAATTCCCTAGTACCCATATAAGACAGAGGTACAAGGTGGCACATGTGTCTGGAGTTCATTTGCAGTGGCTCAAGGTCCAGGTGAGCCAATTCTCTCTCTCTAATAAATAAATAAATAAATAACCATTAAAAAAAGATATGGGCGTAGATAACCTATGTGTTAAACCCTCTGCTGGAATGGTTTGACTCTTTACTGTACCTCATACTTCCCCCTGTAATTGGGGAAGGGAGTGACATACTTGGAGACTACACCATCTGTAAAAGGTTGTTAGAGAGTTCCAAACCCCCCCACCCCCCCATTCGTGAAACTTTATGATCCTGGGCGCGGGCAACATACTAACTTTTTTCCATTCCAGAGCATACGGAAGACTCCGAAGTCCATAGGATAGTGGTTACCAAACATTGATCCCATGAAGCTCCTTTCTCGCTTTCTCCCAGACAGTCATAGTCATAACCTGAGCTGTTTGAGCTGAACAGAAGGCAGCATCCATTATCTAGGTCCTCCCTCAGCCCAGCCCCCATCAGAAATAAAGAACGGTGAAAAGGAAGTTGGTTATCAGGGAGAACGATAAACCCAGACTGGCATAACTTCATAGAAGGGTATATTTAATATGATGCAAAACACAGGCTTCCACACCAGGATTCAATTCCTTGAGTGGGCTATAAGAAAGTCAAACATCAGAAACAGCTTTCTTCTCCTTGTGTTAGGAATTTAAATAATTTGAAGCTATTTATAGATAGAAAGGATGAGAAAGACTCTCAAAGGAAAACTGGAAATTCAGGGAAGGAGGGAAAGTGGAAAGGAAATGTACAAGTTCTGTTTTAGTCATGGATTTAGTCTTCAGAAAGCCCAGCTTGCTCCTTCCATTAGGCATTGGAAAGAAACATGAGAGAGGCTCAGGTCACCAGTAAACAGGGGTTCTTGTATCCTGTTAGCAAATGGAGCTTTGTAGACAGACGATATTTATAAATATAATTTTATATGGCCGTTTTCATTACTGAATGTCAGTAGAATTTTTAAGAGTCCCAGACTGGTGTTGAAATCTCTGATCAATGCAAGACAAATTGTGATGGATGGTTATTAGCTTCTTGATTTTCTCCATGGGCTGATGCTGAAACAATTCCCTTTCTTGCTGCCTCCCCTCCCCGCTGGATTCTGTCTCTGATAGCTCTCCTTGATATAATAAAACATAAAATTTGGAAACCTAGCTAAGTCTCTGAACTTGTTACCTTAGAAGTCTTCTCATTTTCAAAGAATAGCTAGTAGTTCAATCCTTCTGAATTTTAAAAGTTTTATCATAAATGATGTCATGGGCTTTGTCCTTCAGGTATTAGTATTGTAGATACTTTGCTATCTGTTTATATTACTTCAGAAAAGATTTAAGATGGCTTCAAGGGTATTTGACAGATAACAAGGAAACAGAAGCTGGAAACAAATAAGGAAGGGAAAAACTTATGCAGTGGGCTAGAACATAACTTGGAATAAAGAATGAAGCAATGCAAAAATAAATGCTTATTCTGTGCTGTATAACATACATTCTTATAAGCTCTCAGACTCTAAGACCTTAGCAAAAAATGAGTGTATCTCAGGCAGGATATATTTATTTTTTTCAACTAGAAAGAAATTTCTCCTGAGGAATTTATCCAAAAGCAATCTCAATGTCACAAACAAATACTTCAGCAATATTCTCTATTTGAGGCAGTGTTTTTTCGCAAGACTGCTTCTTAAAGAATCTCACTATAAAAGGCTTATGGTAACACTAGACATAACAGAAGAAGCAGTCCTGTAATGCTTAGAAACGGGTTGACAATGCAGTAACCAGTCAGCGTGGAGCCGTCTGTTGTCCTGACTTCATCTGAGGCAGATTTGTTGTGGTTTTGGAGAAATGGTTGTACTATAAATTCAAGTTTTACCTCGTTTATCCACTGGACTTTTGGTAGATATTGGGTAGTAATACTTTACTTGGGTTTTTTTTTTTTTTGTTGTTGTTGTTTTTTTTGCTAAAGGAGAACAGAGACCCACATAAGTTAGTGTAAGAAAAGGATGCTGAGATGTAGTGGGAGCTTCCATACTTAAAATATGAGAAATAAATACAAGCTGGATCCCCATGTGCAATATGTCTGGAAACTACAAAGAATTAAGGCAGCTACTTGGCCTGTCTCTCTTTGGTCATGTCTGGCCATTTCTACCTTTGTCCTTTTGACTGATTTTTCTTTTTCTTTCTTTCTTTCTTTCTTTCTTTCTTTCTTTCTTTCTTTCTTTCTTTCTTTCTTTCTTTCTTTCTTTCTCTTTCCTTCCCTCCCTCCCTCCCTCCCTGCCCTTCCTTCCTTCCTTCCTTCCTTCCTTCCTTCCTTCCTTCCTTCCTTCCTTCCTTCCTTCCTTCCTTCTTTCTTTCTTTCTTTCTTTCTTTCTTTCTTTCTTTCTTTCTTTCTTTCTTTCTTTCTTTCTTGAGAAGCATTACCATTCCCCCCCCAAAAAAAGCAGTCAATCCAGCTCTAAGAGTCAACAGCTCCAGTGTCCACACATAATAACCACAGTTCATTTGAGTTGTTCAAGTGCAAATCTGAATCCCAGCAAAGGAAGATGGCCCAGCTCTTCTTTGTGACCTTCAATGGGCAGGGCCCAGAGTTGGAGTGATGGGTTTTGATTGGCTCCTCCGTGGATCCCACAGCTGTGGCTGGAGTTATTGGGAACACTTGGTACAGGTTTCTTCAGGTGTGCAAGATTATCTAATAGAGTACAAAAAATATTTGAAAGCTGAGCATAGTGGCAGATGACTTTAGTCCTAGTATTCAAGAGGCTGAGGTGAGAGGATTGCTGTAAATTTGAGGTCAGCCTAGGGCTATAGAGTGAGTTCCAGGTCAGCCTGGATTAGCGTGCAGACCTTGCTTCAAAAAACCAAAACTATAAAATAAAATATTGAAATTTCTACTCATTTATTTTTTAAAATTATTTATTAGAGAGAGAGAAAGAGGCAGATAGAGAATGGGCATTGAGTGTGCCAAGGCCTCCAGCCACTGCAAATGAACTCCAGATGAACTCATCAGATGTCCTGGGGAATCGAAGAAGTTTCCAGTCCTAGACTTTAATATGTTTTTCAAAAGTCTTATTTGTACACATTTTAATGATACATGATGCTAATATAGAAACACAACTATACATACCTTATATAAATAAGTGTACGTGCTTGAGGATACATGCCTTATTTATTTATTTATTTATTTATTTATTTATTTTTCAGTTTGGAGACCAGATTCTGTGAATAACATTACGGCAGTTGGTTTGTTGTCCTTTTACAAGGGCTGGGACTCATAGCACATTACATTATTCAACACACTGGGATTTCAAACCACTTGCCCTTGATTCAAATATTCATTTAATGTGGAACATTATGAGACAGACTGGACCATGCCATTTGTTTATGTGTTTAAATTTGAATAAAATAGGGAATAGGCTGAAAGATAGAATAAAAAAAAGATATACTGCTCAACTGGTTAACCATTCATTTTGTACATGTTAAGCGTCAACCAGTAACATGGTATGCAACATGAAAATAAGTCTTGGTGGCTGACTTCTATATTTGGCACTTGTCAGGGAGTTAGAAAGGGTTAACTTTCTTTGTAGATTTGTTGTTTTTTTTTTTTCCGAGGGTCTCACTCTAGCCCAGGCTGACCTGGAATTCACTATGTCCTCTCAGGGTGACCTTGAACTCATGGCCATCCTCCTACCTCTGCCTCCCGAGTGCTGGGATTAAAGGCGTGCGCCACCACGCCTGGATTTGTAGGGTTTTGTTTTGTTTTGAAGTCTTGAAGCTTCTATTCCGTCTACCTTGTAGAAGGATTGTTTTCCTCCCTTTTGACCTGGATTATGTGACCCCAATCAGTCTGCTCTGTCCTCTGAATGGTCCATGTCCTAACGTCACTTTGAGTAACTTTCTCCTTTCTGATTATTCTCTGTTTGAGAAAATCTGGGAATTATGACAAAGGCCTTTGCTTTTGAGCTTTCTGAGCTACTGAAAATGAATTTCCAATTCAGTGCTTTGTCATCTCTGAGTATTTTATCTGAGGGAGAGATGGGGTAGGAGTTTTTTTTTTTTTTTTTCTGGGATATAGGATGGGGGGAGAAATGAGAAAGAAGGGAGAAAGAGAGAGAGAGTGTATGTTACATAATTATTCTAAAACTATCTGAAGGAGGAAGTAGTATTGTTACATTATTTCTCCTTCTTCCAGGTCCCACTCAAATTCTGCCATTTTTCCTAATAA
Organism: Orientallactaga sibirica; assembly: GCA_036365145.1. Lineage (NCBI taxonomy): Eukaryota > Metazoa > Chordata > Mammalia > Rodentia > Dipodidae > Orientallactaga > Orientallactaga sibirica. The sequence goes on from JAEOAD010000050.1 coordinate 7,354,357, forward strand.
TGACTTCTGACATAGGGATCTAGCTGAGAATGCAGTTGAGAACTGCATTTAGCAGACATCTCTTTTAAGATTGTTTTGATCTGCAACAGTTCTCAGTCTTTTGGGTCTGTGACCTTGACCAGCCTGAAGGGCACGGCCCTTTGTTTTGTAGAGTGCCTGTTGGAGTTACCTTCTTGTTTCCAGCACAAAACACCCAACCCAAGGCAGCTGGTGAAGCAAAGAGCTCATTTTGGCTTACAGTCTTGAGGGGAAGCTCCATGATGGTGGGACAAAGCCAGTAGAACAGAGGTTGGACATCACTTCCTGCCACAGGGGGTGGAGACAACAGCAAGAGAGAGCTGAGCTCTGGCAATGGGGGGAACTGGCCAAAACACCCCCAACCCTGCACTCAGATACACACCTCCTCCAGCCAGCTCCATGTCCAAAATTGCCACCCAGCTGGGGACCAAGCACTCAATCAAAACACATGAGTTTAGAGGATCATCTGGTTCAAAACACCATACTGTCCCTCAATTGACTTTTTGTTACCAGCAAGGTTATCTTTGATCCCTTTGCTAAAGTCATGTCTTCCAGAAACAGACTATATGGACCATAATGCCTAAGCTGTTTATTATCTCTTTCCATTAAAAAAAAAAAATTCACTG